>CM061141.1:1029906-1446545 GCA_030789695.1 Scilla litardierei | reverse complement strand
TCTTTCAAGAGTATCTCGCTCTCCTCCCAAGTCGCCAATTATAGAGGACGGCCACACTCTCGAATAAACGAGGTAATTCTCAACCTCACAAGTTTTTTCTCTCCATAATTAAGCATGAGAAACCCTAAACCCCCTAACCTCCTATAAATAATAAACTGAAATACATAATTACAAAAAAGACCGCTAAAGCTGAAATTTACTAAAAAGCCCGTACAAATCCGAAAATTACAAAACCGCCCCTGGTGGGCCAAAACTACAGATCTGCCCTTTTTCTTCTAGGATGCGATCTCATCATTACTCTGCCCACCGAAAACCACATTGTCCTCAAGGTGGTGCATAAAATGCGGGGGCTATCCGTTCCAAGTGTGTTGCTTGCCACCTGTGTCAAAAAATAGGATTGGTCTCCTCCAACATCAAATGATGCCCAGACAGATGTCACAGTGATTATGCAGCTCATTTGAAGGTTTCTCGCGTCCAAAACATTGATGTCAATGCTCAGGAGGGTCATCCATATGCAAATCCATGGGCCTTAGGTCCCACAAAAGTATCGTTGCGCCATGGCAGGCCCCTATGAGCATCATCGGCCCATGACAGGCCCTACATCGAAACGACAGGGCCCCCGCAGGCCTTGCAAGGGTCATAAAGACCCTGCATGGGGCCCCAACGCCTTGGAGGGCCCCGCATCCCCCCGCAGCAAGGCGCAGGGCCCCCAGTGATGGTGGCTGGGATCCTCGCCCCTCGTGGTGTTCTCTTTGGCTTCTTCGGAATCTTCATCCGCATCGGGAATGGCCTTTTCTTCCGGATTTTTCGTTCTCCTCTTCCTTTACCAAAGTTGCTGACTTTTGCCCTAAATCTGGATTTTTTTGTCCAAATCTGAATTTTTGCCGAAGTTACCCGCTTTGGATCCGCGAATTATTGCATTATGGTTTGCACGAAGTTTTCAAAATTATGCATCCATCCGCGCCTTAAGCCTTTCCATCGACGCCTTGACATCAGATTGAATTTCTCAATAGATTTCTTCAGATCCGCGACCATTGATGCCAAGATCATTGCTCGGGTACCACTTGATAGGATTTTTATAGGTTTTTGGTATAGAAGATGAGGTTTTGGAAGAAAGTGGGGTGATTTAGTCAGGGTTTTGATGAGAAGAATTTGGATTAAAGAGAGATTTTTATTGAGAATAAACTGAAAAGAAAGGGATACAAGGATAAAGTTGGGATCTTTCGAGAGTATCTCGCTTTCCCCAAGTCACCGGTTATAGAGGATGATCACACTCTCCAATAAACGAAGGAATTCTCAACATTACAAGTTTTTTTCTCTCCACAAATAAGCATGGCTGCATGAGAATCCTTAACCCAAGTTTTTTCTCTCCACAAATAAGCATGAGAATCCTTAACCCCCTAGCCTACTATAAATAATAAACTGAAAAAAGACCACTAAAATTGAAATTTACTAAAAAGCCCTTAAAATCTGAAATTTATGAAAACGTCCCTGGTGAGCCAAAATTACAGATCTGCCCGTTTTCTTCTAGGATGCGATCTCATCACTAACGAATCAAGCACAAACATTAGACTGATAAAATCTTGTGACCAATATAGGATCCCTATTTATATGTACAATAAGTATTCTTATTGAAAATTCGGGGCAAATACATTCATAGCCAAACCCGCACCTAACCTGTACAACAATCAGGTAGCATGGGTCAACCCCATTTGTCACTGGGCCCTAATTAAAGTGAAAACCCGGCACCATAGTTTTTCCTAAGGAGCTTGGATAGGAGTGTGGTTGTTCCCTTACAACCCTACGTCTCCAGATTTATCCGGTTCCACGTTTTAATCTACTAGAACACTATATGCATCATGTTATTAAAAAGCCAATCTAGTGAAATGTTTAAAATACTAAAGATAATATAATAATATTGAGACAAGTCATGCCCTTCGATGAAATACTGGATCATTATCTAATAATTCTGTCTTCTGATGATGTTGTTCTCAATTTTTGCTCTCTTCAAACTCCAGAAGCTATTTCCTTTACTGCTCTCATCACACATTCATCAAGATGGGTAAGTGTATTGCAAAAGTTCCCTTGCTAGACATGAAATAAACAAATAGAAAGTTGCATGCTCTGCTCCACATTCATACTGTCTTTGTTTCCAATGCATGCACGCCAACTTCACAAACTATGTAGAATCTGACCACAGTGACGTACGTTATGTCCATCATATACAGCATTTAATGTCCAAGAAAAACATAACACAATACAAATCATATCTCATTGACCCAAATACCAAGCACAAAGCATAACACATTGAGATTTCGGTGACATATGACTTGTCCATTAAACACATCAATCTAGAAGGTTCATTCTATTCAGAGGGATGAAAAATTAATGATGGCTCAATCAAAGATCAGATTTACAAATGCAACAGTTCAAACAACTTTCTTAGATTTGACAATATTCCTATAATCACCAATTTCCAGTCTTCATACAGAACTTCAACGGTTTTACCATGATATTGTAGCCTAGATAAGGACTCAAGTAACAGTACCAAATAAATTATAGCACAACTATGTTTCTGCTTTTAGGAATGCAACCCGAAAGATACACATTGCTTTCCTCTATGGTAGGGGGCGTCTGTACCCGAATGTGAACCACATATTCCCCTTAGCATTCTATCAAAGTGAAAGGATTATCGTATCAAGGAAGCTCATTAATAAAGTAAATCAGTTATAAAGTCGATCGGGCTAACAATTGATACGGGTCAATAGACTGATAGTCAATCGCCTTTCTTAAACCAAAAGACTGTATCATGATCAAATACTTTCCTCTTGCAACATACAAATAATTCAAGGAATCTTCTCGCAAAATATAAATTAAGACGGTAGAACTAACATACTTATTGGGATGATCTAGCAACACGCCTCTCCAGGGGCGGAACCAGGATTAGATGATGAGGGGGACGGGCGGCGTTGCAAGAATGCATACAAACTGCATTTGTAAAGTATATTGATGTGATGATGTTCAAGTCAACGAGTCCAAAGAGATAAAGGAGTTGTTTTTCCATTATGTTTAAGTATATTTGGGGTGACGAAGTGAACAACGAATATGAAATTCATTGTTCAAGCCCCATGCAACATATGTTTTAGGGATCGAGTAACAAAGCCGAAAACAAAAACAAGGTTTAATTGTATGAGAATGAAAATAATTTACAAAGATTCAAACTGAATTACTTTAAACAGGCAGTAAATTTTCAACATGACCATGTTCAAGCGACAACAGTTACAAAGCGACAACAGTTACAAATAGAATGATGTGCTTGTTGTTGGGATAGAAGAGTCGGTTTTGGGCTAGAATTAGGGGAAGGAAGTTGGTCAAATTTTCAGTTTGGTAAAGATGGAGATGCAGCAATGGCATCAATAGTTCGGGTAAAACTAGGCCGGGGTCGTAGCTGAGACCCAGATTTAGATTAGATGATATTGATGCTAACTGAGAGTACAGAAGGTGGCAAAATGAAGATGCCACCCGTGTTAGTGAACATGAAGATGGCCATTAAATTTAAAATTTCTGAGGGTCAAATATGATAAAAGAAAGAATTTAGAATTTTTTTACATGAGAGTTCACAGATGATTAAAGCAAAAATCATTAGTTTTTACTGAGTTAAATTTCAAAACGTAAAGACTTAAAAGAGGTCCACAATTCAGCATGCTCTTTTGGGGTAAGTGGAGAAAATCATAGTGGAAGAGGTTTTTTTAAGAAACTGGGCATACGAAAATCTAAAATTTGTAGCACCAGTTGAGGATCGTACCAGTGACCTATCAACTTGGGAAGGGAACGAACCACCACCATGCCAACAAAGAACCATGTGACTGAAGATTAAATCAATTAGTTAACCGTGGATTGATGCCTCTACTACTATATATACATAAAAATTTTGAAAACGAAAATAAGTAATAGTACCAACTATTACTAACCTTAGATTGCCCACCCCCCCCCCCCCCCCCCCCCCCCCAAAACAAAAAAAAAAACCAAAAAAAAAAAAAAAATTCATCAACAACAACAACCCACCCAAACCTCCTACCTGGGTCCGCCCCTGCGCCTCTCATCCTCAGCTATATAACTTCAAGAACCCTAGCATAACCCTAGCAGAATCAACTATGTTACGTTATGGTTTCTATGCTGCCAAACAATTTTGACAAAAGAAACAAAGAAAGATCAATGTGTAAATCACAACTTGTTGATTCAGAAAGTACAGATGAGATGAAACAACAAAATTGCATTATGGTGACTATTTGGAAGTCCAAAGAGTAAGCCGGATACATCACAGAGCATATAGATGACATACATCCAGAAAGAGCCAATTTTAAGTTCAAACCCCTTACAAACGCATCCTTAAACCCTACTTAAAAAACAAACAAACGAAAAGGACAAAATAACGCCAAAACAACAAAAAATCACATTACACAGGAAATATCAGACCTGGATCTCTTTCAGCACTTCGACCCGCTTCCGAACCTTGGGACCTAGGGTTTCGAGCACATCAGAATGCTGCACCGCAAGGCTCTCAAGCTTATCCTGCAACAAACACAAGCAAGATCATTAAACAATCCCTAATCAAAGCAAGAAAAGATCAAACGGCAGTAAAAAAAATCTCACCTTTAGAGCACTAACAAGGCCCGCCCTATCATCGGCGCTCAAAGCTACACAAATGAAATCAAACATTCGATTCTATTAGAAATCACCGTTGAAGATGTAGATAAATTTGAAATTGAGAGAGTGCGAAAGACCTGGAGCGTTGGAGCTGAGATCGGAGAGATCGAGGGAGTCCTGCTTCTTGTCGTTGCTCATGGCCGATGTTTCTCTCACTAAAAAGTGTTGCGTTTCTAGAGCGAGAACAACCCTAAAAAAGAGGGAGGAGAGAGGTAGAAGAAGAATAAGAAAAGAGAGGGAATTTTAGGAGAGAGAGAGAGAACAGTATTGGAAGGTGGGGAGAGTGGGGGGTAAAATGGCCACCGCCGGTAAATAACTGATTATCTTAACTAAATAACCTTACGGGTAACCGGCTGGCCACCGGGCAAACTACTCCATTTTTTCTATTAAAAAAAAAACCTTTTCTTTAGGAATTTACGGCTCGAACTCAGGGTGTGAAAACGGTCCGGCCGGGCCGGGCCGGCCCGGCCCTGGCGGGGCGAACTCAGGCCCAGCCCGGCCCGCCGGCCCGGCTGCCTCCCTCCCCCCCCCCCCCCCCCCCCCCCCCCCCCCCCCCCCCCCCCTAAGCCTAACAGAGGCTTTTTTAACAAAATCCCGGGCCGGGCCGGGCCGGGCCGGCCCATGGGCCGGGCACCCCAGCCCAGCCCGGCCCTGGGGCCGGGCCCGAGCCGCAGCCCGGCCCGGGAATGGGGTCCCGGGCCCGGGCCGGGTCGGCGGGCCGGCTTGCCACCGGGCCATTTAGATACCTTGAGCTCGAACCCACCGTTTTACTCTGCGCATATATCACTTAGGGCCTGTTCGTTTAGGTTTATCTAGGTGAGATTGTGGGGGAAAAACACTATTCATAATCCTATTCATCAATTATTCATGGGTTCCACAAAAATATAAGCCGAACATGTTCTTTTTTGAAACCAGCTTAAATGGCCGACGTGTCTTTTTTTTTCATCGTCAGCAATCCCCGCAGAAAGCGGGGATTACACTGGTTGCTTTGTGTTGCTGTGGCCCACCGCCCACGTCCTCTCTCTCTCTCCGCCAAAAATCAATGCCAGCAACCGTTATTTTTTTTTTTAAATTTCAAAGTCTCCACGCATTCGGTTTCAACATGTTGATATTCTGCACAAAAATTTGTTGCAAACCTTACTCAATTATTTTTTTAAATATTTATTTATTGCATTTAATAATTATGTTCAATATTTAGTTGAATTACTATTAAAATTCGTGGACCCCACTTCCAACTTTCACAACACCATTCACAACCCAAAAACACACAACAAAGTTGTGTGGGACCCACAAAAAATTCCAACATCCACATTCACAACCTACTTTCACCCAAAAAAACACAATACCCACTTCCACCAACACTATTCACAACTTCAACAAACAACCCAAATAAACACAAAAGAACAGCCCCTTAGTTACAAGTTCGCAGTAAACCCCGCCTAGGTACCACTTATTTACACATTTGTCATTGTAATTACTCGCCGAGCACTCACAGCACCAAATTTCCGAAAAAACCTCTAAGTATGTAGAGTAAAACGGCCGCTCGAAGAGCAAACGGCTCAGGACGCCGACACAGCCCTGTCCGCCGACCGCCCAGACCCACCTCTCCAACCCCCATTTCCATCCCCCCTCCTCCGTCGACCATCCAAAACCCTCGCTCCATCTTCACATGCTCCCTCTGTCGACTCCCTCCTCCGAACTCCTCAGTTCCGTCTCCAAAACCCTGGTAAATCATCATTGGAATCGTTGGGAGCAGGGGGTGGATGGTAAAAGAGGTATATCTATTCCAAATTTTGCATAATGTAATAGAATGACAAACTTGTAAATAAGTGGTATGTGCACGGTAGTAAGACAATGGGTTCACAAATCAAAAATAAAAATATTTTAAAACAATATATAATTCAGCTAGTTAAGAAGGAAATTGGCCCGCTCACACAATCTCATCGTCGATGTTTTTCGATGATCGAATCCGTTCATTCTATTTTTTATGTTTTAAACCGTAAACAATAAATTTTTAAATCAACTTTAGTTATTTTCATCGTTTATCTAATCGTTACAAAAAGTTTTGTTATTGTGAGATTGTTAAATTTGCGATAAGTGAATAACCAAGGAAAAAAAACCGGGATTTAAGATTTTCGAACATAAAGATCAAAAAGATCAAAATGAACGAAAGGAAAATAAGTTGATTTGAGGTCCCCAGAAAAAAATCTTTTCTTCAGAAGTTTAAATTATTTCATTCTTTGTCTAAATTAATTTCATTACATCTCATCGTTGTTAGCACTAATTTTTGTAGGGTTTGTGGCTATTAGCAAATATTCATTTGAAGGGTATAAGTATTATTAAATCATATTAAGGGAATTATATAAGTATATTTATTTACTGCCATATTCGGATCTCAGGATCTCCCCCTGCTGCCAACTCTTATGAAATTGACATTTTTTGCAAAAATAAGAGGAAAATTACAGGTCTAATAATTAATACAGACCCAAGAAACGATTTATTGAATGCATCATTAACTTTATACAAAATTTACAAATTAAAAATGATTGGCATCTGGAGACAGTTTGTTTCCCTCTTTTCTCATATCCGTTTCCAGTGCACTAACACAGCAATAATTACTACATTTATCACATAATTAAATCCTTTTCCGTTTGAGCAAACACATTCATATCCTGGTCGGCTGTTAGGAAAAACTTCCCCCTTGTATGCAAATACATTCACATTTATCACAGATGCATTTGCTTTTCATTCTTCTCTTGCGTCACACCCAAATAATTTCCACATACAACTAGTTTTGATTTCAACTTCAGTAGCAAACAATAACATCATAACATGGAATACGGCCCTCCTAAATTTCATGGATGAGTCATAAATTTTACAGTAATGAGTTACAGGATTGATGAAGAAAATTGCACAAATCTTGTTACTCTATGAGATGCGGATCTGAAACTTAGACAACATCTTACAATTGTTTCAAAGAAAATGCAGCAATCCACATAATATGGGGGTCCAAGTGTGTTGCAAGAAAGCTCACATCAGCAATACAAAAGATACAGAAACTGAAACAGCCAAGGTAGAATACAATAGCCTTCTATATCCCACCCCTCACCGTATCTGACACTTCATGGAATGTAGCCGGAAATAAACCAACCAATGAGGAAATGCCGGTCAGACATCAAAACACAACCACTGCCCCCAAATGAATAGGAAGAACGAAGTCAACACAAGCAGCCAGCTTTATTAACACATTCCACCTCACTGCACTAGTAGAAGGCTCAGTGCTATGACGATGACCGGGGAAATTGCAGACGAATTGTCACTTTGTTGCAAATGATGTGCGCTTGAGTTTGGTGCAATATCAAACATTATTGATGTCCCACATTTTAGAAGATTTTATGATTGCTCTTACATGAGGGAGAGTTCTGGAGGAAGCTGGCACTGTTCAAAACATTTACAACAAAGAATAAGAATCACAATCTTTGCAAGTGCATAGTTCTACTATAATTCAAAGTTAAGTCAAATAAAATAAAAACTAATTGTAAAATAAAGATGTAACCAAATAATGTTGACAAAGTAAAAGAAAGAAAAGAAACATGGATATAATCATTATTCTTCCAGGCTTTCCTTATCAAAATAAAAAAAACCAAGAAACTATGACAGAACCTTAAGCCTGATATCATATGGTTCATTTTTAACTCCCCAAGACAGCCCTCCTGATGAACCATTCAAGCTCAATCTAGGTATCTCGATAAATGAGTGATTATTTTACAGAGCGCAAATTCTTAGAATATGTACGGGTGTTATTTTTGTTGCTCCAACATTTGAGGGCAAATTTTTTGCAGTGTTCCAAAGGCACTAGATGAGGTGGATCACCAAAACACTTTTGAAATTGTGCTGCAAAATCCAATTCTAAACAGGATCAGACATCTGGTCATTTGTCAGTGGCCCTAGACATCTGGACAAGCAGCCCACGCTTGGTATCAGGTTTTCGACCTTGGGTCTGTAAAACGCTTGGTTAGGAAGCTCATCGCCTAGACGCCTGATTAGGTTCAGACGTCTGGAATACATCTTCCAGCCGTTTGTTTATCGGCCAAGTTATTTCTCTGGGCCAGATTTGTGTCAATTGGATTGAGCTGGCCATGGCTGTTTGTGTCTCTTGAGAGCTATTAAAGGAGCTGCTTGAAGGATGTTAGGGTACGATTCATTCAAGAGAGTTGTGGAGCATTCAACAGGACTTTAAAGAGACATTAGAAGAGATAAGAACCATAGAAGAGAAAGCTAGATCTTTTGGGATATCTTGAGCCTTCTTTTGTTATCTCTTTCAATTTTCTTTGCGAGGTTGATAGTGTGGGCTTAGTGTATTCGTCCAAGTTATTACTCACTTGAATGTTGAAGAAAAAGTGGTGTAAGCTTATAACTCTTGATCAAATAGTGGACTCGTCTCGGAAAGCTGGAGTGGGTCAACAAGTCTTTGATTGAACCAGGATAAAGTTTGTGCCTCACTTAATTTCTACATTCGTTAAGTATATATGTATTTCGTTTGCTCACTTTGCTCCTGCAATATCTGGTTAGTTCAGGTCCGTTTGTTAGTGTTGATCTATTTTTGTGAGCCCTAATTCCTACTAGTTGTTGATTTGCTATTTTCGCTAGTTGCTTGTGGACATTTTGAGTAGCAAAGAAGGTGAGCTTGCCATCTCTCAACATAGAGATGTTTACGGACCGTAACAACTTTCAGTTATGGCAAGTCAAGATAAGTCTTATATGAGACAGACAGAATGTTACCAAATAGCCTTGGAGAAATACAAGATCGATACTTCATTTATCGAAGATCAAAAGGCTAAGATGGAGAGCAAGACGTTTAGCATCGTTCAGTTGACACCATCTTGAGGGATGTAATTGACGACGCCACAACCAAGGATATTTGGAATAAGCTAAAAATATTGTACATGAAGAAATCGTTTACTAGCCATTTCTATTTGTTGCAACAACTCTGCACTCTGAGAATGACGCCTGGTTCATCAATTCTTCTTCCATGCTAATGGATCTGTGAGGAATGACAACCAAGATAAATGATTAGCAACAAGCTGTTATTCTTCTATACCGTTGACTGAAGATTTTTCCAATGTTGTTCGTTCCATGATTTATAGAACGACGCTCACCATTGAAGAGGTGAATGCAACTCTCCACACAGAGATTCCATGTGAGAAGGTCCATGATAAAGATCTTGGAAGTAACCATGACGCATCATTGTATATGAGGGCAGTTACCGAAGATCAAAAGGCCAAGATGGAGAGCAAGGCATTTAGCATCGTTCAGTTGTCACCAATCGATACCATCTTGAGGGAAGTAATTGACGACGCCACAACCAATGACATTTGGAATAAGCTAAAAATGTTGTACATGAAGAAATAGTTTACTAGCCGTTTCTATTTGTTGCAACAACTTTGCACTCTGAGAATGACGCCTGGTTCATCGGTTCTTCTTCCATGCTAATGAATCTGCGAGGAATAACAATCAAGATAGATGATTAGCAACAAGCTGTTATTCTTTTATGCCGTTGACTGAAGATTTCTCCAATTTTGTTCGGTCCATGATTTATAGAACGACGCTCACCATTGAAGAGGTGAATGCAGCTCTCCACACAGAGATTCCATGTGAGAAGGTCCATGATAGAGACCTTAGAAGTAACCATGGCACAACATTGTATATGAGGGGGAGGATGGACAAGAAGGGGCTAGAACCACTTCAAGAAGAAAGGTTGCTTTAAGTCAAGAGAAAAGAGACACATCTTGGTTCGTATGATAGAAGAAGGGCCATTGAAAAGACCAATGCCCAAACACCAGTGAAATGAAGAAAGGCATGTCTGCCTATGATTCTGCTTTACTGGTATTTAAGGACATCAAGATACATGCTGACAGAGATAATGATGACAGTGGTAAAGCTCAAATGTTTGTAACAAGAGTGGCCGGTGAGGCACATGTTGCAGTTGCATGGTTGATGGATAGCGAATTTTCGTTCTATATGACTCTACATAAGAGTTGGCTCTCGACGTATCGTTCTCAAGCAGATAAGGACGACAAGTGAGAACCAAGAGCAAAGCAGTGCATATAACTTGGCTATGACAATGTCATGAAGGGTTATCGCTTTCAAGATCTAGTGACTCGCAAGGCGTTCTTGAACCAACATGTCACATTCGATAAGTCTGTAATGCTTAGTGCGAATCAAACTCAATGAGAGGATGAGCCGACCTCCATGGAACTCGAATTGGAGACGGTTGAGCTTCCGATCCTATTTCGCAAAAAACCTGGCAAGGAGCCTATGGTTGTGATACCAACGGAGAAACATAATGAGGTCCAAGTAGAGGACCGAGTGCAAACACTCGTGTAGACTCAAGCACGTGATGAGGTGCATGCCAATGAGGTGCAAAGATTAAAGACACCAAAAAGGCACCCAACAGATTTGGTGCTTGGGTCTACACGGCATTCTCTGTCGACGACATGGGGTCGTATGCATTGAATATCGAGCACAAGCAGCTGTTGACCTATGTTGGAGCCATGAGCTCAAATGAAGTTGCAAATTGGCAAGGTCCCATGGAAGAAGAAATGAAGTCTATCCACCACAATGACACGTAGGAGTTAGTTCGTCTACCAACAGACAAGCGTGCCATTGGTTGTAGATGGATCTACAATGTCAATGAGAGATCTACCAAAGATGATGCGATGTACGGTTTAAAGCCCGGATATTGGCTAAGGAATTTGCACAACGAAAGGAAGAGAACTACAATGAGAAATTTTTTCCAATGGTAAGACACTTTTATTAGCATTTTGTTAGCACTAGTCGCATCCATAGACATGATGTTGGAGCAACTCGATGTCAATACCACATTTTTACATGACAAGTTGGAGGAGAATTCACAAAAGGAGGGGTGGACTATGATTAGATTTTCTCCCCAGTTATGAAGCACACTTCTATTAAGGTGTCTCTAAAGTGGTGGAGATGTATGACATGATGGATGTGAAACCGGTTGTCACACAACTTGCTTCTCAATTCGCTTTAAGCAAAGAGAAATGTCCAAAGACAATGGAATAAATTAAAAAGATGAAAGCGGTATCGTATGCAAATATGGTAGGATGCTTAATGTATGCCATGATATGCATACAGCTAGACATAGCCCAATTGGTTGGTGTAGTTTGCAAATACATGTCAAATCCAGAAAAAGAGCATTTGAATGCGATGAAGTGGATTTTGAAGTATTTGAAGGACAACAAGGAGTTGGATATCATGTTTGAGAGGAAAGTTGACTCAAATGTTGTAGTGGGATATGTTGATGCGGATTATGCATGAAAACTTGACAAAAGGAGGTTTACAACCGAGTATGTCTTCAAACTTGCTGGTGGCCATATTTCTTGGAGGTCAGTGCTACAATCCACGATGGCATTATCTACTACGGAGGCCGAGTACATGGCAATCATGAAGGCTTCCAAAGAAGCCATTTGGTTGCGGGATTTGGAGAATAAACTTGGGTTGGATCAAAAGTACATCTAAATATTCTCGAAGAATCAAAGTGCAATTTACTTGACCAAGAATTATGTCTATCATGCAAGGACAAAACACATAGCGATGATGTATTATAGAGTTCGTGATTGGATCGATGATGGTGAGATCTCTATCGAGAAGGTGCACATTGACGAGAATGCAGCGGATATATTTACCAAGCCAGTGACAAGGGAGAAGTGTAGGCATTGCCTAAACTTGCTCAACATCTCATTATACTAAAGATGTGGAGGAGTGCCACTCCTCTTAAGGATGGAGGTGTGATTGTGGTGGGTTTGCATATGACATCTTATTGATCTTCATGAGGTGTGGATGAGTTTTCTCACCAACGTGGAGATGTTGGAGTTGGCTCTAAAAACTCCTTGACGTAAATATGTCTTAGTGGGGGTATATTTGTAATTGTATCCCTAAAAAGACAATAGAAATAGTCTCTTAACTTTAAGGTTTTCATTTTGAAAGAAAAATAACCTAAAGAGAAAGAAGGCAAGGGAAGAGAGAGGGCTTTAGAGAAGGAGAAGCAAAGGTTAAGGATTTGTCATAAATTCTTGTAAGGTGCTTTTTTGAACTTCTAATAACGCTTGATATTTCTCTTCAACGTCTTGTTCTTAATTTTTGGATTGTGCTTTCTTTTTTATCTTGGATATTGTTGTGCTTAGTTCTTTGAAGAGGTCAATAGAATCAACATATCTTCCTTGTCTTTGACATTTGCTATGTGTCTACCAAAACTTCCATTTAACTTAATTCCAGCTAAACGGTTAACACACTCTTCAGGACTATCTAAAGTATAAAGACCTCTAATCTTACATCATGTAGCTTACGCTGGCATTACTTCATCACACACTACATATTAGATCATCATGGTCTTTCAAATTTGAAACTTTTGCATTCTAAATTTACAATTTTATCTAGTCTAGAGTACAAGTTCTGTCAACGGGGAAAACACCATTAAGTGTCACCAACCACGTGCAAATTAATTTGCCTATAAATCATTTAAGGTAGTTCATTCAAATGTACAGATATCTTATAGTGTTAAGTCTAGATGTGACTTTAGATAATTTGTCATATTTTGGGATAATATATACATTTAATATGAATTTACATAATGAAAAGTGGATTTGAAGTGTGTAAAATTTTGAAGTTTTTGTTTAAATAAAGAATCAATTTGGTATTTTGGTAAAAATTTTAATAAACAACACTGCAAGGAAGTATTTTAGTAATAACTGAGCAAGTAGCATCGTTTATGTCAAAAGTTGAAATTTTTCAGCAATCTCCATGTGCACATATCGCATAACAAAATAGGAAGACAACATAAAAAAGGACCTTTATTAAAATTTACTCACTTGAATGTATTAAAGATTTTCTGAACTAATGCTATCTTAAAAGATATGCTTGTTGAATATTGAAGGTTTCCTTGCTCGATTAAAAGATATGCTTGTTGTTAAATACTATTATCAGACCTATGGCATAGATTACTAAAAGATGTTTGCTCCTGTGGTGAAGTTGATATTTGTGCGTTTATTGGTTTCTTTGGCAATCACTCATCACTGACTGTATCAAGAACATATTCCTCGATAATATTCTTGAAAAATAGGTCTATATGGAGCAATTACCCAGATTTGTTTCCTAAGAAGAGTCATGATATGTTTGCGAATTAAAGAAGTCATTATATAGCTTAAAGGAGTCACTGAGAGTTTAATTTGGATACTTTTCAAATTCTATCAGACCATTTGGCATCATGCGATGTTATAATGATCACTTTACTGTCTATCGAACGTATCGGGGAGACATATATTATAGGTAATATATATTTATGATATTGTAATCAGTTGGGATTACACTTTTCCGATTCAAGATTTGAAGCAGTTGAATTAGAATGAATATCAAACAAAAGATCTTAGACGCCTAGATAATCATTCAGTATAAAGGTATGACACTCGAGGAAAGACATTTGTTTATCCTTACGAAATTATGTTTTGGATATGTTGTCAGAGACAGAAATGGTCGGACGTAAACATATCTCCCCATTAATGATCAAAACTTTAGACCTATACCAGAATAGAAAAAGCCATGATAATTGATGGTGAACCCTTTTAGAGTTTAAAAAACTCATTACAAAATTGCAATACTCATGCTAGATTTTGCCTAGTGGCGCTCTAGCATCATCTAAGCAGCATAAGAAATCAATGTCAACAAACACATGGCTGATGGAATCCTTAATGGAGTTGAGAATGCAACCAAGAACTAGTTGATCGTGGAGGTTTCATGACGGAAATGCCAAAACACAGGGCCGATAGAATCCTCAATGGAGTTGAGAATTCAACCAAGAACTAGAGGTTCCATGACTGAAATGCCAAGTGAAGGTTGGTGAAGCTTTGTCACCATCATTGGGAAGATGAAGGGAACGAGGGGCAGAGATGCCCTCGACGTAATCAAGCAATTAATAGGCAAAAGAAAGTGCTTGAAGCAAGTCTGCCAGATGAGCTAGTTCATGTTGTTAAGACAAGCCTCGATCGATGATGGAATTGAGAAGCGCAAAGGTTCAATGAGGGAGGATGTAAGACAATGAAACCGTTGTTACTGTAGGTGATGAATCAAAAAATTGAGGAAGAAAATGTCTCTAGACTGTATGGCTCTGATATCATAAAGACAATACCATAAAGATAAATTAGAATCATCATGTACTTCCTTTATTGATTTGTATATAAGAAAATATCTTACTTTATAGCCAAGTATCAAAACTATAATTACAACAAATTATGAAGCAGTACCCGTAACAAATTCAGAACAAATTCCGGTATGCAACAAATCCAGTCTATAGTTGCCATCTTTAGGGATTTGTTTGGGCATTTGCAATCCTTAGGTATTTTGAATTGATTGAGTCCGATTATGATAATATAAGGGAAAAAGCTACTGAGTAACCAGAGCTATAACTTCCCTAGAATGCTCAATGCTTCAAATAGGTAGATTCAATGATAGTTCAGAGAGTAGGTTATAATTAACCGAAAGTAAGCATGTGTTATACTTGGAGAAACAAAAGCCTAAAGTACAATTTACATTCGGCAAATCCATAACAATCATAAAAAAGAACCGAGAGAAGACCTTGTCAAAAGGCACAAAGCATATGATGCAATGTTAAAACTCAAACCATGCAATCATTCCAAAAGGCTACGGTGAATACCTTAAATTAAGCACCAGACCAGAATAAACCGGAATTCTATATTTTCACAGGAAATTTTTGGGGCAGAGCAAGAACAGGCTCGTCATCAACCTTCCCAAGATATGCCAACCCAAAGGCATATCCAAGTGCCCGTGAAACAGGAAATGCAACAGCATTGCCAACCTGAATGTACCTGTTGGATCAAAAATAGAATAAAGTCAGAAAAACAAGATTTTATTGTGAAACTATCCTAAACATGCTTTTTACAACAAAGCGCCATTACAAAAACAAAATCTGAACTTTTATGTAGAAGGACCTATAAGAAAATAGGGATTAATAGGTATCATATGACATATGAGGCCTTGTCTCATATTCCCTCTCACATAAATAAATCAAGTACAAGCCTATATGGGATTGTACTTGGTTGTACTTAGTTGCTTTATGTGAGAGGAAATATGAGGCAAGACCTCATATAGCGTATGATAGCCATTATTCTCAAGGAAATAAATGCCCTAAAGATCCTTTGACTCATAGATGGTGTCATTAAAAACAACAAAATCTGACTTCTTAGATACACAGTCCGAGAATGAAATGTACTTGTAGGTACATTACATCAAATGAGCTTATTTCATGCAAGTCTGGCTGGCTAAAAGCAAGTCATCGTTCTACATATATTTCAAAGGCTAACAAAAATGGAAAAAAATGTTCTCCGGCCATGTAATATTTCTATTTAAAAGTACAAATATTTTATGTATTCACATGCATGCTAGCACAATACTGGAAACAATTAACAATTTGGATTAGTAAATACAATAGTTCAGGGAATAAAAAGGAATTGCAAATTTCAGCATGGCTCAACGATGCTAAAGTACAAACTAGGTATATGTTGCGATGTGAACAATAGTCCCACATCGGTTTTGAGGAGTGAGGGTCTTGGGTTTATAATAGTATAGAAATCTCCATTGGTATGAGGCCTTTTGGGAAAAGCCAAAAGCAAACCCAATTGGATTAATGGGCTCAATTGGACAATATCGGTTGTGAGTAGGGAGGGTCTTGGGTTTATAATAGGGTAGAAATCTCCATAAATATGAGGCCTTTTAGAGGGAACGCCCAAAGTGTAAAACCAATTGGGCCGGTGGATGCAATTGGACAATCTCATACCAATGTGGAGATTTGGGGGCGTCCTTTTATAAAAATTAACATGATATGAGAGTCAGACCATTTACTCCCGATGTTTGATTCACTTGATTCCTCACTAAAAGATGGCGGGCTCCATAGTGAATGATGCAATGATCTGTAGTGCGCTCTATTGGAAAAGACGACGGAGACCCAAGTTGCTCGGTCAACCGGTTGATGCTCCGTTGGCAACCAATTAAACCAATCCTTAATGGCACGTGTGGCCTCTCACACTCCACCCCACTCACGTGGATCGAGGATGGAGCTACTTCAGGCTTCATGCAAGGCATGCGCCACATCACAGTAGAAGCTGGAGTTTGTGTCAATCGGTTAGATGAGTTGGTGCCTAACAAATTGAAAGAGCAAGAAGCTCGTAACCACAGTCTAGATGGAGCAAAGTGTTGCGGCCGGTATTTGGGAAGAGGGGCATTTAGGTAAAAGGACTTTTGGGGGGGTGTTTGGCTATTAAAGAGGGTTGAGCCGGCCCTAATTCTTATACGAAAATTGAGAGAGTATTTTATTTTATCCCTTAGATTAATTGTATTAGGTCTACGGCTTTTCCCCCTAGGTTAAGAATCGTCTTCTAGTTATTAGTTAGCGAGTAGATTATTGTATTAGTGTTCCTTTTTAATTGTGAGATCTGAAATTCCAATAAAAATCCCATTTTTATCATCAAATCCCTAGCGGATCGTATCAATTGGTATCAGAGCGGTTGATCCATGGCGAACACGCGAGCAACGGAGCGGATTGAAGTTTTGGAAGGGAAAGTTGAGCGGATTGAAGCCCAAATCAGTAAGGGTTTCATCGATCTAAGGAAAGAAGATGCGGAGATGGCCGCGGAGATCCGGAAGGAGATGAAGGAAAATCAAGAGAAGACGGAGGCCAAGATGAAAGAGATGACGGAGGGGAAATTTTCGGAATTGACGGAGGCCATAGCGGCCTTGACCGCTCATCTCCTCCCAAAGGCGGATCCAAGCAAAAAGGGGCCACCTTTGGCGAAGGACAAAGATAAAAAGGCAATTTTTTTTTGAAGAACATCCGGGTTTTGACGACGAAGGAGGCTTTGACCAAGAAGACAACGAGTGGGGGACCCACCAAGACCACGCACCGCCGCGCCGTGAAGATCAAGTGGCCGGGGGAGGTTTTCCAACTCAGCGGCACCCCCCGACCACCCCGGCCTGGCCGCCGGCCCCCCAAAATGTTCTTGGGGGGTCGGCGAACCCCAGTGGAGGCGGCGGAGGGCCGCCGGGGGCCTGGGAGGGACGGGCGCACCTGCCCCCCCCCCCCCCCCGGCGGCCTCGGCAGGCAATTCCGCCGCCGCCTGGGGCCCGCCGGCCCAATTCCTGGGCCGGCCGGCCTGGGGGGCCTCGGCCGACCCCAGGGGGGACCCGAGGCCCATCGGACCTCTGGCGGGGCCCACCGACCCCCCAGGAGGCCCGACAACCTGTTCTGACGATTTTTCGACCTCCGGGGGGCCCGCCCGAGGTCCGTGGAGCTCAGTTAGGGGGTTTTCAGTCCTTTGGAGGACCTGGCGGAGGATTCCAGCAGAACGGAGGCCACCAGCAGATCACAGGGGGGCCACCGACTCAGCCCCCACCCTTTGGGGGAGTTACGGGAGACTGGAGAGCGCACCAGGACCCCCCAGGAGGCCACCAGGCGGAGTTTGGGCACCTTCCGGGAGACTGGCGGGGACATGGAGCAGGGGGAGGCCACCGTGAGCAGGCTGAGGCTTATTTTCCAGACAGGCGACAGGGACACCAACCTCGGGGAGGTTTCCAGCCGCCGAAGAGGGGCATTTGGGTAAAAGGACTTTTGGGGGGTGTTTGGCTATTAAAGGGTGTTGAGCCGGCCCTAATTCTTATGCGAAAATTGAGAGAGTATTTTATTTTATCCCTTAGATTAATTGTATTAGGTCTACGGCTTTTCCCCCTAGGTTAAGAATCGTCTTCTAGTTATTAGTTAGCGAGTAGATTATTGTATTAGTGTTCCTTTTTAATTGTGAGATCTGAAATTCCAATAAAAATCCCATTTTTATCATCAAATCCCTAGCGGATCGTATCACAAAGCAGATGGATGACCATTAAAGGGAAGGCTCGATGTGTGCCTTTGTTTGCGGGGAGGATTGTTGTGATGTGAATAATAACCCCACATCGGTTGTGAGAAGGGAGTGTCTTGGGTTTATAATATGATAGAAATCTCCATTAATATGAGCTTTTTAGGGGAAAGCTCAAAGTGCAAAAACAGTTGTTCCGGTGGGCACAATTGGACAATAGCATACCAATATGGAGATTTGTGGGCATTATTATAAAAATTAACAGTACACACATACATACAGCATTAGTTTACAAGCAATTGTATCTTGTATTGTTCCAGATTCCAATTAGAAGTGTTAAAAAAACTAAAAACTAAAAAAATAAACAAAAGGAAAACAATGTAACAACAAAAGTGCCAATGAATGGAAACAAACTAATAATAATAAACCAATGGAAACCGATGTAACAAGAAGAGTAGCAATGAATGGAAACAAACTAAACACTAATTTAAACTTGACAAATTCATAAATTTTACCTCTCTTTGACAGGTCCACAGAGTTTGTAAAAGTCGGGAAAGCCTTGCAGTCTTGCATTTTCCCGAACAGTAAGCACCCGGTCTTGCTCAGGATGAATAATAATCTGAAAATGCATTTTATTTAGCATTTTAGTAACAATGACAGCAATGTTTTGGGCAAATAAAAAAATTAAAATACTCCACTGCAAAAAAGAATAACTGCTTCAGAGTCAAATAATTAGAAAGAATTATTAGATTAGAAGATTAAAATAGAACCTGATTGTGAGGCTCAGCTCTAGTTACCACCGTCGGAACTGTTTCATCCCACCAAAGTCGTCCAAAAGGCCTATTATAAAGCTTGATGTCAATGAGATAGACAACACAATGACCAAGTAACTCAGAAGTTAAAAACTTACTTTGGAGATTTCCCATTAATGAAGCTCATGGCATAATCAGGAACCTAAATTACAAAAGGTTGACAGAATATTAAACAAAATAAGAAGTAACAGCTGAGCCGGAAAACAAGTTATGATGGATTAGGTAGATGTTACCAATGGCTTCCCCGATGGTAAAAGGACCCTTTCAACCTTTGGATCCCATTGAACCACATTATCTGGGCCAACCATAACCCCTGGCAAATCTCTAAAATTTGCGCCCTACAAAAGAATAGATGGGCGAAAATTAGCCAATGATACACTTGATGATAAGTACCTAACACCATGTTTGCTGCATGTTGTGGAAGTGGATTAGTCGTTTACCTTATGTTTGGGGATTCTGCACACACGTTGGTAATCATCCTGGTTTAATTGAAGAGGTCTATGATCAAAAAGTATTTGACTTTTGGCTGGCCTCCCCACGTGTGATAAAGGATGCATCATCTCTACATATTACATCAAAAATTAACAAATGAAATAGAAAATATACATCAGATAAAAAAGTGTGTGCTATAAGAAAAATGATTCTTAGAAGAACAAATCAGCAAACCTTCCCGACTAAGCCGAATATACGCCTGAAAATCTGTTTTTGGATCCCCACCATAACTCATCTCATCTCTGCATTCATCATTTTTAACCTGACCAAACAACTTCACAGTTTAGGACAAAGAAAAGTGTGCTATAAGAAAAATCAAGAAAAAGACTATACAATTACCAAGGGAAGATCAGAGAGGGCATCAAAAAGCCGTAAAGCCTTTTCTAGGTGTTGTTGCTGACTCCCATCATATGCAACAACATTACCCTGTGTGGAAAATGTCAAATTATAATTCATTATTATCATGTGCATTGTAAAACATCTTAGCAAATTTTTTCCCAAATTATTCATTCAAAAACAACTTATAGGACATGCATACCTCAAACTCAACAGGAGGTCCACCACGTACAATGACATCATGTGTTGGTAATGGAAATTGAGGCAATTTCTACAACACAGAAGTCATATCAATAAAAAGAAAAATAAGATCCCAAATCACTCAATAACAACTTTACAAACCTGAGATGGATGAGCACCCCAGAGGAATACCCTCATCCTATACTGTGGAAGGCCATAATTTCCCGCAGCCAATATCCCCAACCTTGCTTGGTATTTCATGGCAACAAGCTTGCTTAGGGCATAACGTCCAAGATGCCCCTTAGCAAATTTCAATATGTCTACTACATTTTCCATCAATACAAAAGTTGGTCTCAAAAATTCAACAATCTGCATGAAAACAGCCATTTGCTTGTTTTTTACATCCTTAAAAGGATCTTCTGTGCTCCTAAACCGATTAAAACCACTTATCCCTTGGCAAGGAGGTCCTCCACAAATTACATCTACCGTTCCCTAAGGAAAAAATTCAAATACTCAAACAATTGCAATGAGCTTCAAGATACTAAAAGATACCAAAAAGTAACAAGAAAGACATGACTTACAGGTAATGGCAGAATACGCTTCTTGTAACCCTGCCTAACAAAATCCTTGATTTTCTCTTCACAGTTGCTGTTTCACATAAATAAAAAAATCTAAATTTCCATATGATTACTAACTATGCACAAAAAAACATAAGGAACAAGTAAATGATTACCTTAAACCATCTATGGGTTCCCAAGTATCGTCACTAGGTCCGTAGCCTTTCCAACGAACCTAAATGGATACAAACAATGTCAAGAAAGCAAGTCCAAGTTCCAAGAAAACTCGTTCATAGAAAGAATGCTATTTTCAGTATTCTGCCCAAAGGACAAATAAATCCAAGTTACAGTAAGATAAAAATGATTAAAAATAAAAATAAAATATGCTTGACACCACGACATCCATTATGCAAGAACCAAGGAAACTAACCCCTTATTACCTTGAATTTTAAGCCAACTTCTTCTAAATTTTCAGTTTTCCCATAACAAACACCGACAAGTTTTTCAACTTCGAATTCTCCTGTCGATTTTTTTGATTTTTCTTTCAATTCTTCCTCTTCATCTGAACCATCCATGAGGGAGCTAAAACTTTCATCCTCTTTGCCATATTTTTGGCATAGAACCTCCCATTCACGTATAAGCTCCAAAAAATCTTCAGCTTTCTCATTCCTTACCTATTAATGCATCAAAACATAATTATAATTTAGAAAAGCATTGGCAAAATAGAATTTCCTAGTTGTCAAATAAATTTGAAACAAATCATTGTGCAACCATAACATTCAACAATATTAAGTTTACTAAGGTTGCAAAATGATTAGATATGCGGAATGTGATAATAGTTAAAGCACCTCTGTTTTTGGATGATTTGTCTGGAGGCTTTTGCATGCATATTGATTCATATCAACAGCCCACAACTACATTAAAAAAGGCACGAGATAATATAATAAAAACAGTCACAAGATAATGAGCGTGTACATAGAATGAAAATAACAGTAGAACTCACTGTTTTAAGCCTGACACCAGCAAGGTTTGCTCCAAGACACAACCCCGATGACATAGCACCACAGCCCGAATACAAGTCTAGCAACGAAAGTTCATTATGTTGCCCATTTGTTGATCCATCAGAATCAGAATCTGCCTTGTCTATGGTAACAGTGGAAATTGTTTCATCTTTTGACAATTCAGAAGGACTGCAACTTGTAATAGTGGATGATGTACCACCTATATCTATCCCAACATCTACAAATAAAAACCAAGCTATCCTAAATCAACACTGAAAAACAATTCGCCAAGACAAATATAATTTAAACCAAAGAATGTAACAGTAACAGAAGAAAATCAAAGTAATTACCAGAGCGTAAAGAAACAAAAGAAGAATAAGCCACCGAGAAGGACATATCATAATACAGTTCAAAACCAGAAATTTCATCCTCCTTAATCGAACTAACCTGAAAGGGTCATGTTGCAGCATCAATTTAGTGAAAGCAAAAAGTTTATTGCAGGGACTAGAAACAAACAGGAAACTATTTGCAGTAAAGTATAATGTTCAAGTTATATCAAAAATTTGCCTTTGGAGAGATACGAAGTATCCGAACTTTTCTCACAATGCAATCCAAAGCATTGTCGTTTTTGTCGTCAGACAAAAACACCCTTCTTGCATCCTGATGGCAAGAATGTTCCTTGATAACCTAACAAGGATAAATAGATATTAGACAACAAGCGATCAAAAAGTTTACTAATCGGAGTTCAAAAAACAATCATTGCATAACACTAACCGTATCTTCAGCTCTAAAAAACCATTGAGCAGTAAAATACAACTCATGGTCACAAGTCTCAAACATCTCCACAATACGTCCAATATAATGGGGTTCATTCTCTCCTGCCTAAAAAAACTTTCCATCAATAGTTACAAACTAAAAATGAGCCATAAATGAATGTTCTAACAATCACATTTGCTACGGCCTTAGCAAAATGAAAACTGACATGCATAACCTTGTAAGGTTCCAATTGTCATGAAACACATCCTACAGTCCATGAGTAATGTTTTGTGACCAGTGTCATCTTAATTTTACATACCTGTCCCAACTAAAACATCACAAAAAATGCAGCATAATTATTTATAAACAAATTAAAAATAGAACAGATTTTCAATTAAAGTTAAAAATAAAAAATACTTTTAAAAACATCCAATTTTAAATTTAAGGACAATTTTTATTTAAAAATCAACCAATTTTAAAAATAATCATAGAAACTGATCAACTTTGAACCACATCAACCTTCAACACATTTTTGCGCTAAGGTTGATGACTTAAAACATCTCAATTGGCAACCACATCCAGTTTTGTATCATGAGGCCTTTGAGTTCCTCCAAAATTTAGGAGATGTGATAATTTGATCATTTTTAATATTTGGTCTCATGCAGCAATGCGTGAATATTTTCAAATTTAGTTGTTTTTAAAATACTTTAAAAGGACCAAATTTGAACATTTAGCTTAAAATTATTTATAGAAATAGACCAAATTCTCACCACATCAAATTTTACAGAGGGTTTTGTGCTGAGGTGGGAGACCCGAAAAAATTGGGGTTCCTAACCCTGGTTATATTGATCCTATTTATTTTACCGTGTTGGAAACCCCGTTAAGCTTAAAAGCTGAAAGATAAAAACATCAAATATACAAGGGATGAGAACCCCAACAAACAACACTTAAATTGACCGGGGTTAGCCACGCAGATCGTACAAGTGGGAACAAAATGGAAGCATACAGCATACAACATCATATTTAATTCAAGAACTTGAAACCTAAAATGAGTACTAAGTGTCTATGCAATTGTGAATATGTAATCACATTACCAATAAACAACTAACTGAATCATACTCTCAGCAATCAGCCATGAATGATTTCTGATCAAGATCCAATGGAGATGCGAGGATTGAGATTGAGGCCGAGGGCAGCAGAGTAGCCCCTTCTTCTACCTCCCCTACTTGAGCTACAGCTGCAGACCCCATGGCCACAAACTCTATAGAACGGCCCATGTCTTGTTGCCATCCTCATCATCATCATCACCATCACCAGCTGTTCCTAAAGAAAGGAAGCTCAAAAGGGGGAAGAGCACATTTGTGGGCTATCCTCGGTGACCTAGAGCTCCAGATGAAGGATAGGGTTGCTGAATTGAAGATGATAGGGTCATGGAGAAAGAGCATCAGGAGGATCAATGACATGCAACCAGGTTGTCAATGAGATGTAGAGAAGAATTGAAGACAACCCCACCTCTTTTGCTTTGACATTTTGATTTCTCTGTTTAAAATGTACAGTGTTACCAACCCAGAACACTTTAATTGAGAAACCAGAGAGAAATCAACGTGGCCAAGGTTGCCAGCCCAACCACTTTTACTTTCATGTGTATTTTTTGCAAATTTGGCTGTAGTTTTTAAACCCATTATTTCACGGTCATTCACCTCGGCACAAAATCGAGCATCAAATCTGACATGATGACAGATTTGTCAATTCTTGTCATGATTTTTAAACTTGGCCGGCTTTTATTTAAAATTAGCCTAAATTGATAAATTGTTCTAAAATATAATGTTAATGCCTACAAAACAGAGTGAGGATTCTGGATTCATGCAAGCTTCAATTTTTTTGGTCAATGCTGATCATTATGATATAATTGCAAGGATCAACACACACAAAAGAACACTCACTTTCACATAGGCATCATCATTGATATTATAAATACAGCCATCAACTCTAGCTTGGACATAATGGATCCTCGCTTTCAACACATCATCGTCTTTTTTCCTACAACACACGAAGAATTTTACATAAGAACATATTAAAACAATCTTTGCTAAAAATGTTAGAAAGAATCAAAAACTTACTTTGAATATCTCTGAGGCCACCGCTCCCTTGCCTCGTCCTCGGCCACCGGCTCTCCAAGAAAACAAACATCCTCGTTACCACCATTGTCGTCCTCGCCCTCTCCCTTCGCTTTAGGAGCTCTCGCAGCAACTCCTTTCCTCTGTTTCGGGCTCCCAGCCTTCTCCAATACGCGCTGTTCATCTTCAATCTCCTCTTCTTCTTCGATCCCATCCGTCTCAGCGTCAACCTCGACATTCTCCGGCACTGACCTCCCCTTCTTTCTCGATAAAGGTGTCTTCTTGCTTCTGGATCTCTTCTTAGCTGGAGTCGCCTCGACCGACTCGAGCTCTCTCGTATCTGACGATGGTGGCTCCTGAAGAGATGCAGGTGGAGATTGAATTACCTCGTCGTTCTTGCGCTTAGATCTGCGATTCGCCGTCATCTTCGATAGGCCGATTTGAGATCGGGAACAGAGAGAGGGACTCTTTCTAGGGTTTTTAAGGGTTTGGAGATATGTGTGTGTGAATGGGAGATTTCTTTCTAGGGTTTTTAAAGGGTTTGGAGGTGTGTGTGTGACTGGGAGATTGGGGAATTTTAAGAGGGAAAGCAGGAAATGGCGGGCTTGTGGAATCGTGTGACTTTTTAACTGTATTTGATAGATTTCGTCGCGTCCGCTTGGGGGCTGGAGAGTTGTGGGCGGGGAGTTTTTGAATTTTTGAAAATGGGGGGTTTCGGTCCAGTCAGTGTGTGCACATGGACATGGGTTAAAAATGGTGAGAAGGACTACTTTATTTGTTTAAAAATAATCTTTTAGGGCATGTTTATTTGGGTTGCTTTGTTTTGGGATTTATTGTTTGCAATAGTAAATCCATGTAGGAATCCCGAGGAGAGAGAAGAAGAGTAGTGTGTTTCTTTTGGTTGCTTTGGGGTTGAAAAGTGGGTTGGAGTTTTGTTTGTGGGTCCATGGTAAAGTAGTGTGTTTCTTTTAGTTATAGTGTGGATGGAAAAGTTGGATGAGAAAAATAAGAAGTGGGTTAAATATTAATAAACTATTATATTTTAATATAAAAATTAAAGATGGCATCTCGTGATTGGCTAGGATGAGTGGGCCCCAACTTTCCATGGGTTGCTCCGCGTAATCCCCGCAAATTGGGGAGATTTTAGAGGCTGCTTGGTTGCCTCCACGTAGGAGAGAGAAGGGAGCAAAGCAGCCGATCTTTGCAGCTGCTCAAAGAAACAGGAAGGAGGAAAGCACCCAAGGATTCATACAAACAGTAGAGGAATTGACCATCTACAGTGCAGAATTGCACTTTATCGAGCCGAAGCAACCACAGAATTCGGCAAAGAAACATGCCCTTAGTTTACCTATCTAGAGCATCTCCAAGTGTATTAAACTGTATTTTTTCTTTATGAGTGCACGTGTTAAACGCACATCGTCTAATGCTGTCGTACACTGTATTTTGGGGATGGATGGATATTTTCAATTGCTAGAAATTGTTAAAGGTGTGTGTTTAGTAATTATGAAGGGTTGGGCTGGATTTCGCTTCATTTCTCACACTCCACAATGGGAATATGCTTGAAATATTCTCATCCAACACGTCAAAATGGGGTGTTGGGTTGGAGATGCTCTGGTATAAACCGATACCATACATCATTTGATAGATGATTAATAGAGGGTTCAAAATATTTCCCAAAAAATCTCAAACAGTGCAAAATCTACCCCTTTAAATTTGCAGACTCTGCAAAACCATCTCTAGAAAAAATTTCAGCAACCTTCAAAATATTCACTCTGACAACAAAATTTTTTGACACCAGTCGGAGGTAAAATTTAGTTACCCTTAAATTTTTTAGCGTAAGATGGTTTAAGATAAAATAATAAAAAGACAAAATAAAAAAATAAAAAATATGTTAAAATGAAAGTTTATGATAGTTCTCTAAAACTTAAGTTTGGTTGAGATAAAAAGACAGTTTTAACCATTTTACATTTTCCATCAACATTGTCATGATAGTTTCATGAATCCGGTAAAAAAAATAGAATTATCTTTAATTTTCATAGTTTATTACAGTTAAGAATAAAACACGAAAGAATTTGCAAATATAACCATAGCCAGATAAAAGACAATCAAAACAAAGACAACTTATCCAAAACATCAGCAAGAATAAGCAAGAATGAAGGATGATTGTTGAATGAAAATATACAATCATTGTTAGTTTTTTCACAATGTCAGCCAAAAAACCGAACACATCAGAAGGCAACAACAAATTGTCCCACAAAACAAGTTTTTTTATGTAAGAATCTCTCACAGTCACAGTGCATGAAGCTAAGCATCTATCAGATTCTTTGTACAATATGTGCCACACACAAAATAGCCGACAAGCAGAAATGAAAACGAAGCAAAACCGACGATGAAAGACCATCCAGCCATCAGAACTCCGGCGCCCATCACCGCTGAGAACGTAAAGAAGGATCTGACGACTGCCATGGCGTTCACCCACTGTCCCCTCCATAGGATCAGCCCGGCTACATGTACCGCGTTCCATCTCACAGACCCATTGTATGCTAGTCGGTTGAGGCAGTTGGCCATGAACGAGTGGCAGTTGCAGGTGAATAGGTTGTAGGACTTGTGCTGGAAATGTTGCGTGATTGCGTTTAATGCTTCGTCCCATGAGACAGACACCCCACGCTCTGCATGTCTGTATGGTTGCTCGCATGTATGCGCAGATAGATTTGGAGGAAAACAGCACTGTTCCATTGGTTCCAACACAGCACAGCGATTAACATAGGTAAACATGAAATTAGCAAAAATAATGTAGAATAGCGCAACAATTCATTTCATTTAGAAGTAAAATTATAAGCTTTCATTATTTTTCTAGCATTTCTTCCGTTTGAATGAAACTAAATATCTTGGCACAAGCAAAATCACGTTCAAATATGGAATCCTGCATGGTGTATGTCGCATTTTTTTCATTAAAAGCTTGAAAGATGTGAAACTAAGCTTTTTAATAATTAAATTGTCCTTAAATTCATGCAGTTTTGTTATTTTCGAACAAGGTCAAAAGAAAAAAAAATTAAAAGCACGAGAACTATTTGTCACAACATCAAATTGGTGTCAAATTGGAGACCCTCTTGAGCTTTGCACTAGGATAGTCGAGATTATGCAATATATGCACATTGTCAAGAAGAAGAAGAAGAAGATTTGTATTCGCTTGATGATTATGGTTACAAGAGAAGATCACATATATAATGCTCATTATTGGGCATAGAAGCCCAAGATACACAAGCCCTAGAACCTAAGAGACACACTATACAACCCCCCAAGAGACATTACACAAGAACCAAAGAGTCACTAACCTATTTCCTAGATAAACTAATTATCATCTAAATACTGCATCTCAAACTTAATGTGTAACTTTAAGTTTGGGGAGGCCAAAAGAAAGGTCAAGTGAAAGGAGATAGCGGCATCAGATGGCCGCGAAGTGCAAAACGTAGGGATTGAAAAGCGTTGGGTGCGAAGGCCGCATAGTTAGAGAGACCGTAGGGGGCCGAGGAGGTGCTGCAAAGGGCATAGGCCATTGAGGGCCAATGAGGTGCCGCAAAGGGCGAAAGATGATGCAAAGGGCGAGACTGCTAGGGGCCGAGGCCACTGGGGGCTGATGAGGTACCGCTGGGTACAGAGGCAGACTGGGGGAGTAGATCGAGAGTGAAAACAAGCTTGACGAGCATGGACTGGAGGGTGCATGTGACGTCGATGTCCTGAATCTGCTGGATCACGTGGATCCAGGTGTCACAGGTGCTAAGGAAGAAGCCGAGTTAGGAGAGGTCGAGATCGGGGGTAGAGTCAGATAGGGAGATGGAGGGGACGTTGAGCTCGAGGACGCTGGAGTGTGTAAAGCCGAACTCGTCGAAGGGGATGATGGTGCGGGCATTGGATCCGATGTCCATCACCTGGATCTTGGCGGACCTGGATCCGATAAGGGCGAGGAGGAGTCGGAGAACGTCATTAAAAGTGCTAGGACCTTGTTCAGGTTCTAAATTAAGAGAGATATATAACGGGCAGCGATATCATTGCAGCAGCAAGCAGCTAGTGGAATGAGGCAACTGGCATTTAGTGCTGATGAGAGTGTTTCACCGAAGAAGCCTACGACACTGCCTGAGGTGGCAAAGCAGTGAGAATTAAGTGGGACTCTGGAAAGTGAATCAAAGGCTAGACTGAAGAAGCAACTATCTGAAGCAAAGAGCAAAGAGCTTAGCGGGCATGATATATTTGGCCATCCACCTGAGAATAGTGACGGCTGACAAATTGCAAATGACTTCGGTTGTATTGATAAGAAGTCTTTCCCTCCCCAGAGGAGGGAGAGGAAGAGTTTGAACAGAATGGTTTGGATCAGAAGAGCCCTGGCTCTGTTACCATGTCATTACCATGTCAAGAAGAAGAAGAGAACGATTTGCATTAGCTTGATATTATGGACACAAGAGACGGCCCCATATATATTATATTCATTATGGGCATAGAAGCCCAAGAGACACATGCACTAGAACCTAAGAGACAAGCAATAAAACCTAAGAGACACACCAAACAACATCCCAAGAGACATTACACAAGAACTAAAGAGTTACTAACCTATTTCCTAGATAAACTAATTATAATCTTAACACACATGATATACCTGTACACCGAACTATCTAGTCAGTTTTAGTTGAAGTCTAAATTTGATGTTTTCGCTTCAAAATAGAATATATATGTTTTGCGTGCTCATTTAATATTGTATAAACCAAAATAATCTTTTTCAACCCTTTTTCTTTAAGCAAGGTAGAATGTTGTGTGCTCTCAACCTAAATTTTTTTATTCTGTGTTGTTGATCTTCAGGTGAATCTAATATCTATGCACACATAGGTCTAATGCAATGCAAAGTAGCATCATGTACATAATTAAAATCTTCATGAAAACGATGCAAGATTAAATGCAACAAATAATAATAATAAATGTTGTCTCTATCATCACTCCTTATTTGGAAAACATCAATTTGGAAAACATCAATTTGGAAAAAGGTGACTGCAACAATTGAACACTGCCATACTTGTTCTCAGTCTAATTGAAGATATCTGGCAACAGCTCCATAAGAAAAATTATTGATACGGGCATCCCACCAGGGCCCGCATCCCCCCTAGCCGCCGGCCCACCTTGGGTGACTTACGTGCGACGCAGACGACGTGGGCACACCGCGTAGTTGGATCCAGGGGTATTCTTGTCTTTTCAGACTAGATTAGTAAATCCCTTTTTCTCTATTTATTTAGGGCTAGCCGTCTTTCGTATTTTTTATGCTTATTTGTGAAGAACAATTAGGTATCCATTGTAAAGGTGATTTAGGCTTTTATTCCGTTCATTTAAAAGTTAGGAGAGAGGATCTCCTCTTCAAAGAGATCCAACTATCTTTGTTCTTCATTATAATCTTATATAAATTCCTCTTTTTACAATTTTTTTCCACCTTTAAATCGCTGATTTGATTGATCGATCTATCGGATCGTATCAAATTGGTATCAGAGCGGTGAGATCCAATGGCGACGAGCACGAGATCAAAGACGGATGTTGTGGATGAGAAGGTTCAAAGGCTTCGAGAAGAATTCAACCGAGATATCGAGGGGTTGAAGAAAACCCTAGGAGATTCAATCAAAGATCACGCTCATTCACAAGAAGACATCCAAATCGAACTCCGGGCCATGAGAAGGGAAGCCGAAGGAAGCTACTTCAGGTCTGAAATTTTTGAGAGATGCCACGGCGTCAATTCCGACAATGATGGAGATGTTACAAACCCTAACGGCCAGGAAAGGAGGAGATCGGGGCAAGAGGATCCAAGAGAAAGAGAATCAGGGCGATTCCACGCTTGAATCAGCAAATCACAGACAATTGGAGGTGGCGACGGTTGTGACAAGCCCCTTAGGGCTTGCCGCAGCCGCAACAAACCCTACCGGGCCTGTCCGACCAATGACAGGCCCGGTCGAGCCCATCTGCAGGGCGACAGGCCCAACCAGGCCTGCAGAGACTTCAGCAGGCCCAACTGGTCCTACGGCCATACCGACAGGCCCAACTGGGCAGTTGGGCCTGCCGCAGCAACAGCAGGCCCTCTAGGGCCTGCCGTAGTAACAGCAGGCCCCTGGGGGCCCGCGACAGCAGCGACAGCCTCCTGGGGGCCCGCAACAGCATCGGCATTCCCTTGCAGGGGTGCCGGGGGACCGACAGCCAGTTTTGGGGGTGCGGCGAACATGGCAGGGGACTTCGGGGGAGTTGCAGGGTTTACCCCCTTTCCGAGAGGGGCGTCGGGGCATGGCGGAGAAGAATGGGCACGAGGCACCACCATCGGGCCCCCTGCGGCCCAATTCTGGAGACCAGAGGCTTTCCCACAGGTACCGAGACCAGCGGTTGACCACAGACAGGCTTTTGAGGGCTTTCCAGGACGTGGGCAAAGTCCGGAGGGCTATTTTGGAGGCCGGACATCGCCTACCCAGCAGTACAGAGGGATTGGAGGGCCCACTTTGGCGCGACCACCGGAGTGTCCGGGATACTACTATCAAACTGAGGCTTGGGAGAGGCCTGGTTGGCCTGAGGAGCCTTACGGAGAGGATGGGGAAGGACCAGTGGAGGCGTTTGGCAGAGGATTTAGCCGGGGTGGTGACCGTGGCTGAGATGAGGGCAGCAGGGTGACATCAACACGGATCGACGGCTGATAAAACTGAAGATGCCAGTGTTTGATGGCACCGATCCTGACGAGTGGATCTATCGGACGGAGCGTTACTTTCAGGTGATGAAGTTGACGGAGGATGAGGTCTTGAGAGCCATCGGGATCTATTTCGAGGGCAAGGCCCTGGCATGGTACAGATGGAAGGTGGCGCGGACACCTTTCCGCACTTGGGAGGAGCTATCAGCACAGATCGTTGACCGATTTCAGGAGATCACGGGGGGACTTCTACGAGCAGTTGTTGGCTCTGAGGCAGGAGGGGACGGTGAGAGACTATGTGGAGAAGTTTAAGATGCTGAACAGCAGGGTGAAAGGGGTGACGGATGAGGTCGTGATTGAAAACTTCATGAGGGAGTTGAAGCCCTCTATACGGGCGGAGTTACGGATGCGGAGCCTGGGGACATTGGAGGATGTCCTTCGCCTGGCAAACAAGGCGGAGGAGAAGCATGCGGAGGAAAGGAGGGTACGGGGAGCTTGGGGGACCCAGAATCCCTGCCCAGCACCAGCAGCCACGCCAAGGGCCCCTGCGGGAGTGCCCGAGGCTAGAGGAGAGGCACGGCCAGCAAAATTAGGGCGGTGACTGACGGAGGCAGAAGTACGAGAGAGGATGGCAAAGGGGCTGTGCTTTCGCTGTGATGAGCGGTTTACCCTCGGTCACCGCTGTGCGAGCAGGCTGTTACAGATTACCATTGTACCAGAAGAGGATGGCTACGTGGGTGAGGAGTATGAGATCGAGGAGGCCGCAGAGGAGGAGAAGTCCTATTTGGATGTAGTGGAGGTATCCCTGAACTCCGTGGTTGGGTTCACACCGAACCATACCATGAAGTTGTCAGGGCGATTGGATTACTCTACAGTGACAGTACTTATAGACAGTGGGGCCACCCACAATTTCATCTCTAGACAGTTGGTGGATCGTCACGGGCTGCAGTTGAGCATCTTGGAGAAGTTCACGGTCTTGCTGGGTACGGAAAGGATGGAGGAGAGCAGCGGGATGTGCAAGGGACTGTGTCTGACCCTGCATGGAGTGCATATCCTGGAGGATTTTTTACCCCTGGAGTTAGGCAATGTGGATGTGATTTTGGGCGTACAGTGGCTGAAGGGGTTAGGCGAGGTCAAAGTAAATTGGAAACAGCTCAATTCCAGTAAAGGGATCGCATGGTGGTTTTGACGGGAGACCCTAGCCTCTGTTTTTTCTTAGTGGCTTTCAAAGACATACCACGCGCCCTGTAGAGATCAGGAGAGGGGTATCTGGTGGAGTGTTGAGGTACGGTGACAGAGGGGGAGGCACAGCAGGAGGAGACCCCAGCCGAGGTGGAGCAGCTGATAGAGCGGTACCAGGAGGTCTTTCAGGAGCCGCAAGGATTACCACCAGTACGGGGGCACGAGCACGCGATAGTATTGCGTGAGGGGGCGCACCAATGAGTGTCCGACCATACCGTTACCCGCATGTGCAGAAGGACGCGATAGAGCGAATGGTGCGGGAGATGATGCAGGCGGATGTGATCCAGCCCAGTGTTAGCCCATTCTCTAGCCCGGTGTTATTAGTGAAGAAGAAGGACAGGAGCTGGCGTTTCTGTGTTGACTACCGAGCACTGAATAAGGAAACTGTCCCCGACAAGTTTCATATTCCAGCGATCGATGAGCTGTTGGATGAGCTTCACGGAGCATCGGTCTTTTCGAAGATCGATCTGAGGTCGGGATACCACCAGATACTGATGAGACCAGAGGATGTGTCAAAGACGGCGTTACGCACACACGAGGGACATTACGAGTTCCTGGTCATGCCCTTCGGCTTGACCAATACTCCTTCCACCTTTCAAGCTTTGATGAACAAGGTGTTCCAGCCATTTCTGAGGAGTTTTATTTTGGTGTTCTTCGACGACATCCTCATCTACAGCAGGACTATGGCAGAGCACCTCGAGCACTTGGAGTTGGCCTTTCGGGAGTTATTGGCACATCGGCTATATGCAAACAAGAAGAAGAGCAGGTTTGGACAGGGACAGATCAAGTATTTGGGACATATAGTTTCTGAGGCAGGGGTGGCAGCGGATAGATCGAAGATAGAGGTAATGTTAGATTGGCCCCTACCTACGACGTTAAGGACACTAGGAGCTTCCTTGGGCTGACCGGTTATTACAAAAATTTCGTGAAGGGGTATAGCACTATAGCCTGGCCCCTTACCGAGCAGTTGAAAAAGGATGGGTTCAGTTGGGGGAAGAAGCGACCAAGGCGTTCGAAGCCTTGAAGTTAGTGATGACCACGGCACAGGTTCTGGCTCTACCGGACTTCAATGTACCATTTGTGGTGAAGACAGATGCGTCGGGATATGGCTTAGGGACGGTATTGATGCAGGGGGGACGACCAGTGGCGTATTTTAGTCAGGTGCTATCAGCCAGAGCCCGACTGAAATCAGTATATGAGCGGGAGCTTATGGCGATTTTCTTGACAGTGCAGAAGTGGCAGTCGTATCTGTTGGGGAGGGACTTCATGGTCAGGACGGACCAGCGTAGTCTCAAGTATTTATTAGAGCAGCGGTTGGTCAACGAGGAGCAACAGAGGTAGTTGTACAAGCTCGTGGGATACCGGTTCACTATTGAGTACATGCCAGGGTTGGAAAATAAGGCCACCGATGCCTTGTCATGCAGAGAGGAGGACATCAGTTTGAGAGCCATGTCCTTACCTATATGGTTAGGGTGGGAGCCGATGATATAGGAGGCAGAGGGAGATCCCGAGCTGAGGAAGATCCAGGAGTCATTACAGAGCGGAGCAGGAGGACCAGAGGGGTACATGATGGAGGGAAGGATGCTATTGTATCATGGCAGGATGGTGTTACCGCAGACATCCACTTTCATACAGGTCTTATTTCAGGAGTTTTATAGCTCCGGAGTTGGCGACCACTCGGGGGGTGCAGCAAACGTATATGAGGATGGCTCGAGATGTGTACTGGCCAAGGATGAGGAAGAGGGTAGCTCGACTGGTAGCTGCTTATGACGTATGCCAGCGTCATAAATACATGGTCATGGCGCCAGCAGGGTTGTTGCAGCCGCTGGCCTTACCGGAGCAGGTGTGGAAGGAGGTTAGTATGGATTTCATTGATGGACTGCCGAGGTCAGATGGGTTTACAGTGATATTCGTGGTGGTGGATTGGTTGAGTAAGTATGCTCACTTCATACCGTTCAAGCATCCTTACACGGTAGTATCGGTGGAGAGCGCCTTCACTCGGGAGGTGATACGACTGCATGGAGTGCGCAAGTCCATAGTGTCTGACAGGGATAAGGTCTTCCTGAGTGGGTTCTGGAAGGAGTTGTTCAGGGTTCAGGGAATAGTGTTGAAAAAGAGTGCGGCCTACCACCCTCAGACGGACGGCCAGTCCGAGGTGGTGAACCACAGCATAGAGACCTATCTGCGGTGTTTTGCTTCAGAGACACCCCGACAGTGGCACATGTGGTTAGCATGGGCCGAATATTGGTACAACACCTCGTACCATTCGGCGGCATGTACGACACCGTTTCGAATCCTATACGGCCGCGACCCGCCATCTTTGCTTCGTTTTGATGATAGGCAGACCCCGGTGTCACAAGTAGAGGGATTTATGGAGGAGAGGGATAGCTTGTTGGAGGAGCTGAAGAAACATTTACTGAGGGCACAGCAGGTGATGAAGACGAGGGATGATGGACATCGACGAGACGTACACTTCCAGGAGGGGGATATGGTATATCTGAAGTTGAGGCCCTACCGGCAGAAGTCATTAGCTAGGAGGAGGAATGCGAAGCTAGCGGCCCAATACTACGGACCCTTCGAGATAGAAGCCAAAATTGGTCAGGTCACCTACAGGTTGAGGCTTCCACCTACAGCGATGATCCATTTGGTGTTTCATGTGTCGCAGCTACGGAGGGCCATTGGGGAGCAGGCAGCAGCATCCACACTACCACCCATGCTGACCGAGGACATGGAGGTGATGCTGGAGCCGTTGGAGGTTCGTGCAGTTCGACAGGCCCCGGGGGGGCGCAGGGAGGTGCTGATACATTGGACGGGGTTATCGGACTGCGATGCTACCTGGGAGGCGTACGATGTGATCCAGGCACAGTTTTCGGACTTCCACTTTAAGGACAAGGTGGCACTTTTGGGGGGTATTGATATATGCATCCCACCAGGGCCCGCATCCCCTAGCCGACGGCCCACCTTGGGTGACTTACGTGCGACGCAGACGACGTGGGCACACCGCGTAGTTGGATCCAGTGGTATTCTAGTCTTTTCAGACTAGATTAGCAAATCCCTTTTTTCTCTATTTATTTAGGGCTAGCCGCCTTTCGTATTTTTTATGCTTATTTGTGAAGAACAATTAGGTATCCATTGTGAAGGTGATTTAGACTTTTATTCCGTTCATTTAAAAGCTAGGAGAGAGAGTCTCCTCTTCACAGAGATCCAACCATCTTTGTTCTTCATTATAATCTTATAAAAATTCCTCTTTTTACATTTTTTTCCACCTTTAAATCGCTGATTTGATTGATCGATCTACCGGATCGTATCAATTATCTACTCCAACGAAATTGGAACCAGCAAAATCCAAGACCACCCCATCCTCGCAACATATTCCGACGTGACCTATATAAGGAGCCAGCCAAGAAACAATAGGAAGATGTGTCCAAACTATGCAACAAGGAAACTTTGCCTTCTATGGGTCAATGTCATCAAGCGGCCTGATCATTCCGCATGTACTCTGTTCAGAATACTAATCTTCCACATCAACTACATTTCTAAGCGCCGCCATAGAGATTTGCTTCGCAGACATTTCATATTCCCGGGGTGGTTTCACAAAATTCTATGAAACTGGTGCTTCTGCAGTGAAAGGGAAAACCCATCTCATCACCTCAAATGCTAAGACAAGAACATAATACACTTCTAATGAGAATACAATGATGCTTGAAGTTGCAAGGAGCAATAATCAGCAAAAGGGTATTTGTACAAAACCATGTGATTTCTAAAGATATGTGGCTAACATGTGAAACAATGACCAGCAGTCAAATTTCATGTGTAATAGATACATATATGCGGCCCCCTTACACCCATGAAAAAGCTGATTAGAGTAAGCTTCGACTCCTTCGAGCTCTGTTGAGGTCGCATTCTTTCTCTCTATCCCCAGATGGTAATAGATGGAGATGGAGCACCTCAGGCACCTTTACGGTGAGTTACAAGTGTTAGGACACTGTGTATGGCAAGCAGAAACACTCGGAGAGGGAGGGGATAGTGTTCAATAAAATTTTAGTAAAATCTCTAGTTTTCTACCTTATAAATCAATTTGTGTTATCAAATTGTTTCTTAATCAACAATTCTACTCGCAAATAATAAGAACAATATAAATATCAGAAGATAAAGTATTTGCACGAGTATACACAAAACAAAGAATAGCCAATCAATTGCAAACACTAATACTTATCTTGATTCAGTCATTATCCTGACCTACATCCAGTCTCCAGGTGAAACCTGAGCTTTTTCACTAACCACTTTCAACTGAAAAAAAACTTACACCTTAGCAACCTGACAAACAAGACTCGCCAATTGCAACCAACACCTCACACTTAAACAAATTCATTAGATCAAAACATAATATTTGCTTATCATCAAAACATGTATTGAAAAATCCAATACCCACTATTCTCTTCTTTTTTGATGATGACAAACATATTAATCAAAATTAAAAAAACTTAATTCAATTTTAACTAATTTAAATTATTCTTCACATGACTATGTACCTACTCCAACTGAATTGATGCATACTCTTTGATTTTGATAATGCCACTGTATTTTCTTCTCCTCCTTAGTCATCAACAAAAAGATACGAGTGTAAATGATAATGGCATCTCTTACTCTTTCATTCTTGGAAATTGCATCAAAACATGTATGCCCCTCCTATCAAATAGGATGCCTGAAAATAAGCCATTGAATAAACTTAGTATCCTTTTTTTTTGGGTCATCTAGGTTAGTAATATGGTTAGATAAAATAACTTAAAGATATTTTAATCGTATCCAAGAATATCCAATTATATTTTTATTGTAATTCTTTTTAAATTAAAATTAAGTGTCCTATAAGATAAAGTTAAAGCATGTATACTCGAATATTATTAGGTTCAAACGATGATCACTTAATATGAATCCAAAAGCATTTTGCGTTGGATTTCTTAGAATGCACATGCAAGTAATTTTTAAAATGATGCACATTATTCACAAAACTTTCAATATACATATTTTAATCTACATTACATGCATTTTTTGGAATTCACGTAGAAATCATATGACTTTTAGCATGCAAACTTTCAATGTACACATGATTTTTCACATAGAATTCACAAATTGAAAGTTTATACACAAATGCATGATTTTTCTTCATATCATGATTAGCATGCAAACTAACATGTTTCTTTTCATTGATACGGCCAATATTATGTTCAGAAACATGGTTACATGAGGTAATTGTGCTTAAGTTCTTTTTTATAAAAATTATCAAAATTTAAGAACAAATTTTTCATGCTTTAACTTACTTAATGAATAGTCATCGTCAAGTTTATCAATTCTAAGACTACAATTTTTTTGCATTCATCTATGAGCAAAATATTTTATCGTTTAGATTTTTATTTTCTAAACTTAATTTTCTAATAATTAAAATAGCACCATTTGATTTAGAGAAAGAAAACATCATGCTCATTTTTTTAATAATTCATGTTCATGAAATATGCACAATGTTGATTTTTCAAATTTTCAAGATCATGAATCATTGCATTATGATAAATTTCCAAAGATTTATGCTCCTAGTTCAATGATTTATATTTATCTTTCAACGATTTATAATATTACGTATTATAAATCGTTGAAAGATAAATATAAATCATTGAACTAGGAGCATAAATCTTTGGAAATTTATCATAATGCAATGATTCATGATCTTGAAAATTTGAAAAATCAACATTGTGCATATTTCATGAACATGAATTATTAAAAAAATGAGCATGATGTTTTCTTTCTCTAAATCAAATGGTGCTATTTTAATTATTAGAAAATTAAGTTTAGAAAATAAAAATCTAAACGATAAAATATTTTGCTCATAGATGTAACAAAATCATTGTAGCATCTATTTACTCATCATTATCTGAGGAAGAGTTTATCGCATCATCTTCATGTGCAATGTAGCACACATTTGTCCTTTCTTCTTGTCGTTTCTCCTCTGTCTTTTGGAGTTGAGACATTTGATGTTGATTCTTCAAAATCCTGAAGCACGTGCCAAAGTTGTTTTTACAACTTGTTGCACTTGACATATGACTAAATACATTGTTATTTAAAGACAAAAATAAAATTTTCATTACCTCTTCATTTAGGGTTACCATTCATTTTTCTTTATTTGTACACTTTGAGGTTAGCCAAGTAGGGTTGCGATAAGACATCTTCATGAGACTCCATAAATCAACATCAATGGATTTGATGGGGTATTTCATTTGTTCTCTTCAATAATCACAACTAAAACTATCGAACAGAGGAGGCCTTGTTATAAAGTATCTTTCAGGAAATGTGTTGCTTGTTGACGCCGCCTGTTAACCTGTTCAAATACCAATTGTTAGATTGATATCGTCAGAGAAGGTTAACACTCTTGCTATGATACCACGTGTTAGGACTCTATGGAACAGAGGAGGCCTTGTTATGAACTATCTTTCAGGAAATGTGTTGCTTGTTGACGCAACCTGTTAACTTGTTCAAATAGTAATTGTTAGATTGATATCATCAGAGAAGTTTAACACCCGTGATATGATACCACGTGTTAGGACCATATGGATGGCAAGCAGAAACACTAGAAGAGGGTGAATAGTGTTGAATAAAACTTAAGTAAAATCTTTAGTTTTCTACTTAAGAAATTAATTTGTGTTATCAAATTGTTTCTTAATAAAAAATTCATAAGAACAATATAAACAACGAAGGAAAATAACTGCAAGAGTATAACCTAAATACAGAAAAGACAATCAATTGTAAACACCAATGCTTATCCTGGTTCTATCAAGTCCATGACCATCCAAGTCCCATAGTCTCACCTGAGCTTTTCCATTAACCACTTCCAATTAAAAGAAACTTACACTTTAACAACTTGACAAACAAGCCTGTCATGCCCCGGTCATCCTACTATTCAATGGAGGGATTTTTTTCCACATCCCAAGACAGAGGGGACGACCGCCTGACAGGCCGCAGTATTGCACCAAGCGTAAAGAATAAACAAACAGCAGGCCACTACTCACACTGGAACAACACAGAACAGTACAACAGAAAAGTAAAGGTACAGCTCAACAACGACATCATCACAAAACAAGAGTACTTCAACTACTACCGTAGAAAAGTGAAGTCACAACCACATCACAGATACAGTCACTATTGCAAGCCCACAGAGTCCACTGACTGACATATGTACAACTGCACCTGATCGGAAGTACACCAAAACGGAACTACAACACTGGCCATATGAGTGGCAACAACTACAACCTCATCTCTCACCAAACCCACGTACACCCACATTCTTATTACGAGGAACACTCTTAAACAAACTAGAAAGACTATGGGTGTCTGGCAGGGTCTGGCTCCAGACACTGCTCCTAAGTACCTGCTCCCAAAACCACAGAGAGGGGATACGTCAAAGCGTGACCAGTAAAGAAACTCAAACACACACTAAGGAACTACCACACACCACATATCATAGCAACAATTGATTTCATTATTATCTTCTTGTTTAATGATTATGTGAAGTTTGGAAATATCGTGTATAAGACTCAAATACGAGGACCAGACTCGTCCCGAACTGGGGACGACAAAGGCACCCGCCAGTGGTACTGCGCACTGTGTGAAGCTTAACGGGGCCCTCCCACTCCAGTCGATAGGACGTGTGTCTTAACAACTCTACTGAAGCTCAACGCACGGTCCATGTAGCAACGGCTGCGACTCCTAAGTAACTGGTCATGTCCTCGTACTGTCACCCTTACACTGTATTTCCCCCAAACCCGCCTAGGGTGCCGTACCCACTCTGTGTGGTCGGAACACCTCTAGCATCCTCATTCAACTTCCATTGGTTCTAGTTGCTCCATCTCATCAGTCACATCTCAACAAACCAATATGACCATCATATTACCAATTTACCATAATTCCAACAACAAAAAATTCCGCTTTCAATATAGAACAAGGAGCAACTAACACCTAGGGTTTAATTAATCTTGATTAGCATGTGATATGAGAGCAAATATAACACTTTCAATCATCAATGCATCATATATATATATATATCAGAAAATGCAAATAACTCTTCACCCCATCTTAAGGCAGAATCTGTTTTCAACAAAACATCAACATAGCAGCAACTGTTTCTCCAAGATATTGCACTCGACAACAAAAAAATTTCAAAGGGGTTTGTAGTCCCATAAGTCTACTTTCCAACATTTCAAACCTCATACAAAAATTCCAAGAAATGAATTTACTATGAATTAAATGGCAACATGTGTTACTGCAAATTTCAGACAGGAAAACAGGAGCTGAAAGATCAGTGTTTTAAAAATACTTAAGAGTTGAATTTGAAAAGCTGGTAGTTGAAGAAAACTTAGATGGGCTTGTTAGCTTTAAAATGATAGCAAAATCACTGAAAATTACCTAGTGGTTTGAAAGATACGGTTATTTGTATAAGATGTGTCTGAGCAGTCTAAAAACAGACCAGTTTCAAAACTGGAATTTTTATAAATATTTCGTCAAAGAATTGGTTCCTGGATAAAGCATGAAAGTTGGAGTAGACACAGGGAAAAGCCCTGAAAATTTTTCAAAGAGTTTCGTTTAGCCAATTAGGAGAAAAACCCCATTGAAAAATTGGACAGAGTCTCCCCTGCATGGTAGAGTTCTTTGCTTTTCAAAATGATTTAAAAATCAAATCTTGAAAATTTTTGAACAAGAAATACTCCAGAGATAAAAAAAGACAACATATTAAGTCCATATACCAAAAATCCCTATTGAAATTCATATCCAAACACTTATCTTTGGAAAAGATTGCATCTTGCTATTAAATTTTGAAAAACATAAACAAATCAACATGTTTATAGGCATCCACATCAACAATCCTTAAGAAGATTCATCCTTCATCATTCCAGAGGCATATAGTATCATAAAGGTCCTAATTTTCAACATGCATGGATAGATAATCAAAAAGATATCATCTTGCACCACATATTCAACATGCATGACAATTTAGAAAAAAAATTCAAGCACTAAAGTCAACATACAACTCAATTATCAAAAAGAGGGCAATAGAAACCTAGCTTGCCTCTATCCTAACCCCTAGAGTGCTGAGACTCTACCTTAGGGTTCTTGATGAGGTTGGAACCTCCTTGCTTGAAGCTCCAAGCCTCCTTCTAGGTTCAAGCTTCTTGACACCTTTAGGGTTCAATCCTCTAGTATGCAAGCAAAAGTCTCACTATCTCCTCCTTCTCCACCTCTCCTCTCCTCCACATGACCCTCTCTCCCCCTCTCAGGTTGTAGCCACAAAAATGGCTTGGAAAATAGAGGGAAAAGGTGAGAAAAATGAAGTGGATGGTGCTTAAATATAGGTTTTATTGTGTAGAAACCTCTCAAGGGCATTTTTGTCATTTCACCCACCCCACTTAGGGTATGGGGCCTATGGGCCAACCAATGGCTGCCACACACTCCACTAATCTCCACTTACATCCTCCAAAAGACCCATGTACCCCCTCTTGGCATTTTTACATGAAACCCCCTCCTTTTTGCCTTTTTGCGAATATACCCAAAATTGGATAAAATGAAAATGTGATGGGTATTATTACAAAACTCTCCAACCCCCAATGGCCACCTTGCATAGGTGTCACTAGGGTCCCATTTACGTCTCAAGACGGTCATGATAACCACGGGACACCTTTCCAAGCATGCATCCCAATGCGTGGGGTCAATCTCGATACCCGCGTGCACGATTTGAAGGACGAGGGTGTTCAAGGTTAAATTCCATCTTCTAAATACTCATGGTGAGTCCACTTATCATGCTCGTGGTAGTGATGTATACATGTATCCATGCACAAAGTGTGCACGTGACTGAGCACAAGTGTGCATGAAAAATGACTAGTCGGTCAATCAACGTACTCGGTCCGACTAGTTTACACCATTTTCACATACTTCACCCTATTCTTCAGACCACCTCTCGTGCTTCCATCCAAGCATCGCTATACACACTACGGCCATTGCTAGATGCACACATACTCTAGGCACGCTTCCCAATGCACGGGGAACCTAATGTGCTCAAGAATCCTCAAATCGAGTCCATCACTCCATAATTTCTATACTCTCATCCCTACTTCACCATACGTGCCCATGGGCTATAACCCTACGCCGTAGAATCGACTACGGAGGGTTACAAAGCCTCGCCAATTGCAACCAACACCTCTCACTTAAACAAATTTATTAGACCAAGATTGCTCATCATCAACGCATGTATCGAAAAATCCAATATCCAACAACATGTACCGATTCCAGATATGTGGGGGCATTTGGTGCCGGTTTGCGGACACCATTTGGCACATGAAAGTCCCCCTCAAAGTACGTGCCTCCTTCTGGCTTGCGTGCATAAATGATATCCTCATTTGGGACAATCTCACTAAGCACTCCTTGAATGGCCCCATTATGTGTCCCCATGCCGATGTTGAAATGGTTGACCAACTATTGTTTGGGTGTCCTTTTGCTCAGCACATTTGGGGACACGTCGTTGAGCACTTCCAACATCATTCATTACCATCCTCCATTTGTGATATTTGGTAGGGTGGCAGGTGTCCCCACAAGGCATTCTGGAATATGCTGGCAGCTTCGATTTGTTGGACTCTGTGGCCGTAACACTACTGTTGTATATTTAACAATGTCTGTAGATGTGCTCTTTAACATCCTTGATAATTTTTCTATTTTTTCTATTTAGACAGGTTCACTGTAGCAGGGCGCCAATGAAAGGATTCTTCTATTGCCACTCCAGCAGCGAACATGGATGCATCCACCACTGAAGGATCGGCAGGACTCTAGCCGGCAGTATTGCTAGCCCAGCATCTGGGGATACAAGTTTGTACCTTTGGTTGTGCAGTTTTACGGCTTATGTCTGTATCTTTTGTGGGCAGTTGTATGGCATTTATATCTCCACCTATGCTTTGTCTTGTTCATGACCTTGGCTGTTTGATTGCCTAGGTGGTGTAACTGTCATATTTGTCCCTGGCAGAATCTCCGATCAGGCTTCTTTGGAATATTGTTGTACCTTAATTTCATTAAAATCTTGTCAATGAACGTGAAGAGCAAGTTCAGCTCACCGTTTTCATTAAAAAATATTAATCTTCAAGTAGGATGAACTTTGCACGAGATTTGGTGAAAGAAGCAAGAAGTGTCATTTCAAAAGAATTACTTTCAAGTTCAGAGAAGGAATCTGATTCATACTTAGGATGTAACTGTGAAATCATGTAGCCGGTCATAGTTTTTCAACTAACTACTTGATCATGTTGGACAATCCATAACACCACATGTTGGGGTTATGCATTCAGTTACCTCCAGCTGGGCTCATCGGAGAAGGAAATTGTCAGGACAAAGAGATATTCCAATGAATACGCAAGTCTTCTAAACCAAATATATGTACGCATAATGAGGCTTTCCAATTGCATTTTATTAATTTAGCAACCAAACGGAGGGTGCACACAAACCCACATGTAATGGATATGCAGATATAGTATTCGTAAAATTATAACATACTGACAGGGAAATATCCTGATATGTGTATTCCCATATAGAGCCATATGATAAATATGTACAAACAAATATATAGATTATAATATCAAAAGTTTTATGGCCTATATATAGGGAGTTGATCATTTAGAAAACTGCTGACAGTAGGCTTCTTGAGTAGTCCATGGTGGGAATCCCATAGATATTCCACATTGTTCAACTTAACCTACACAGTAAGGGAGTCAGAGTGAGTCAGGTACATAGTCTCAGAAAATTATAAATATGTCAATTGCATAAATCCTAAAAGACTAGGTGATGTGGATTGGCAACAAATAGCCAATATATATTTGGGGCTTTTAAGATGTAGGTCCCCCGAAAATGTTTATATTTAAAAGAACATATCAGATTGTGTTATTTGTGATTTGATCCCCTAAATTAATTAACTTACTCGAAAAGAATCCTCTTGGTTATTTTTTTATTTAAACTTAAGGTATATTCCATTAAAACTAACAGAATATATCATTTAAACCCCTTCTCTTCCTCCTCCTCCTCCTCTTCAAACTCCTCCCCTCTCATCATCATCATCCTCCTCCTCCTCCTACTACCCAAATCACCATCCTCCTCTCCTTCCCCTCCGCTCTTCCACTTCAAACCATACCCACCTCCTCCCCTAAACCACCACATCCACGCTCATCATCATCATCACCCCCAAACCACTACCACCCCTCATTCTCCTCCTCTTCCCCCTTTCTTCATCATCTTTCCACTCTTTCTCCAACTGTAACTCGTTAAATTCCCTAAACCAAACCTAAAAACTCATTATTTGAAACCTGATACTTTAAATGAACAGAGTTAACTCGGATGTAACTGAGTCCGATTAGTATTTAACCAGACACGCGTTAAATTTTGGACGAAAATGTTAAGGAAATTCTTTTCGAATAATAAATGTAAAGATCAAATTACAAATTATATGATTTAGGTTATTCTTTTAAAAATAAATGCTTTTAGAGGATTTACATCTCAAACCCCTAAAGATTTTCTCCACTACTTTTCCGATCATAAATAGTAAGGAACGAGGTTTCGGTTGTTTCGTTTCGGTTTCGAAGGAGATCGAGAGGAAACTGCTATTAAAACGCGATTTTGGCCGGTTTAGTTGTGCTCATTTTCAATTGGTTTTGATAGGTTTTTGATGCATCTAGAGGACCCATCTCGCCTCCTCCGTTGGTACACTTGGCCCGAACCCTCGTTGTACCCCCGCGCGCTTGATTGCTGCCGCTCCTCTGCTTGTTGTCACGCCGCATCAGTTTTGACCCAAGCAAATGGTTTCGGCCAGTTTCAACTGAAACCACGGTCGAAACGAAACCAATGTCGAAACCAAGTGGTTTCAACTGAAACCTTACTATTTACAATAATATATTGGTTTGACTTTAAATACACAAACTTATTTGAAACATATACGTAAAAAATATTTATTACAAATTTAAAAATTACAAAAAATCTAAAATTTTATTGAAATTCTAAAAATTATATTATAAAATTTATTAAAATTTATTAAAATTTGTTAAAATTCTAAAAAAATATTATACATGCATTGTTATAGAAATATATATACATAACATATAAATTGGAAACCGAAACTCAAAACAAAACCTATCAACGAATCGAAACCTAAAAATTTTCCTATGGTCGAAACTGAAACCAAGTTCTCAAACCTTAATAAATAGTCGTTGATATCTTTTCTTACAGACCTTAATGAATTGAGAAATAGTTTTATCGTGTCGTAGAAACCAATGGCTTTGACAATTTGTACTCCAACATACTACTTGCATATGATAAACATTACGGATCATTATTTTTCAACATGTGAATGAATAGATAATGCTTGACTTTGGAGCTTCTTAATATTTCTATGCATGTGTTTAATCTATTACATATTTAATGCTGAAACATATTTCTGATTATTATGTTTCAGTTCAAAACTACCATATCAACACATTTTCAACCCATTATAAGTTAATACATTAAACAAAGCAAAATCATATCCCAATATGTATACTGCATTGCAAGGAATATCCAGCAAGGAATAAATCGAACATGGAAACAACTTTATAAAATAAGTGCCTATGTTATATATAGTATATCAGGAATTGCATGCAAGTTGAAAATGTAAAATTCACGAATGGATGTCACTGTCAAGTTTTTTGCTCTTGGTATTCTTAAGCAAACACAGGTGGCCCTGATAGTTGCCACTAGATCAACCTCATGCCAACTAAGTTCAGCAAGATGACCACAACCATCAGTTAGTCCATAAATCATGACCAGCTCTAGACCTTAAATCTAAATTTATAGATCTTCATCCTTATAATGTGGTTGGCTGCCATCATCATCAATGTCATCATAGACTTCAGACAAGAGCTAGTTGATGTTGATCATAACTTCAGCTAGTGAATGCTACACAAAAGAGTTAAATCAAATTCCACCGACATGGAAACCCTTGTGTTGGTACCAAACCCCTATTTGCCAGCTGAGCTTAGCTCAAGCGACATGCCACTTCCTTCGCTTATGGGAGGTTATTGGGGGGTTCGAATCTCCCAACCAATGATGTGCGAAGTGCACACGGAATATGGGGATTCAAACTAGCGGTGCACAAAGGCTACATCAGCCCGTAAAGGTTCGTTATGATTTGGGCATGCATATAAGATTCCGTTCTTCCTTTATGAGAGTTCCTTTTCCCCAATACGATGGGAATTTCTTTTCCTGTTACAGGTTATGATGAAAGCCTATAGGCCTGTCTCAAAAAGAAAAAAATTATTTATGGGCGTTATGAGTTACGATAAAATTGAACCTATAAAAAAGATAACTAGTTAAGACATAATATAAGTTAAGATCAAATCTAAAAAAAAGCATAAGCTAGTACGTTGAGCCATAGGAACAAAATTTCAATATCTGTTACTTAAATTCCTAATGCGAAGCTATTCTAATCACACATGATGCTAACAATGGAAAACAAATGGCAATAGAGGCCCTGGCCATAAAAGCAAGGATTACCTAGGATATCAACTGCTAAAAACTAGTCAGATATCTGTAAATTTCACACACTAAGAAAATGTCAAATGATAGAGGAAAATGATTAGAGAGAAAATTTTGACATGCACCTAGATGAAGACTGAAGAATATCAAGTCCGGATTGAGCAACGATTAGACCAACAATGCCTGATAAAGACAACCGTGCACCCTCTTATAACCCCATAATTCGATTAATATAAGTCACTGCTCACCACAAAAATTTAAGGAACGCAATAAGCTCCACTTGATTGTTACCATATGTGGTGACTTTGTACTTTTTCTATGAGGTTTAGACTCCAGAGCATCCAAGCATGTTCAAAGAACTGGAGCTCGGTCGATTCAAACATAGCATTTATGCAACATGACCACCCCGGACTTTGAAGGTTGGTTAAAAGTTTCCTTCAGCACATATAGGAAATAGGATAAAATTGCAACTAGCTACAACTCACTTCCATGTTTCAACATATTTTACACCTTGAAATCTATACGCAATGTCCTCTCTATTGGATTGATAGAATAAACAATGCGCCAAGAATTTGAATAAATTAATAGTAGAAGTTCGCACTCCCTGACCTTAGCTTTAACTCAGTGAGGAATCTTCATGAATGTAGGTTTTAGCATGTCTCATATCTTAAGTTCTTTGCTTGAGGACTCCATTTATGTGGTACCTTCACATAAACCAAACAGATTTCCGCTTCTGCAAGATCTTAATTTTGAGGAATAGATGCGATCAATCACCCAAGCTTCCAACAAAAATAAGATCTTTGAGAATTCGAGATTGCAAGTCCTACCACACATCCCAATGATCACATCCTCTTTGAATATATTTAAAGAATAAAATGTGGAGCTAGCAAATACAACTCCATCAAAGTAACAATGTCTTCAACTTACAGTTAATCACGGCACAAATTCAACGAAATTATAGTTAGACACATAAAAGAAATTGTTAATTGGAACAACATAAAAAATAAAAGTACCCCAAATAACCAAATGAGAGCACATTGTTATGGTATTGGGTTATTGCTTCAATGGGCAACTTTACTCGAAGAACATTTTTGTGTGCCCAAAACCCATCACAGTTCTTCCATCAATTAACCATCATATATCAATTTCCACATTAGGAAACGAAATAAACAAAAGCCAAAAGACATAATTAATTAGCCCATACTTCCCCCAATTTAGTGAAATCAGATGCCTGAGTCGATACCAATCATCAATGAATAAATAAACGAATTAAGTAACACCGAGATAAACAAAGAACCGACGAGAAGATAAAGCTGACCTCAATCAAATCCATGGCTCTCAGAACAGCAACGGAATCAACCTGTGGGTGAAAACCCCATTAAGGAGATGGTTCTGTATGGATATGGAAAAAGGGCAGATGATCTTTTCTTAAATCAATAATAATAACAATCATTAAATAACTTTTTTGAATGTGAGGGGTTGAATGGAGAGAGAGAAAAGGTGAAAGAGACGGCAAAATAAGAAGGTGAATATCCGGACGAGCTTACAAAAGTTTCCATGTATTTTTTCCTCATAGTCTTTGTGTTTCTTTGGGCGACAGTCCAAGTGTAAAATTACCACACGACCCCTATTGATCAAGTTTTTCTTCTCTCCTTCAATGGTTGCATCTATTTCTTTTTTCGGGGTTTTTAGGCATAAGTCCCTTCAAAAATGGGTTATTTTAAAAGAGTCACATATTTAATGGATTTTACTATTTGGTCCCTCAATTTATATAACTAACTTCAAAAGAGTCCCTTTTGAACGGTAAGTGTTAAAAATCTAACTTGGGCTAATTCGGATAGAGTTAAAGTGTGGATAGGGTGGGTTAACATCCGATAACAGCGAATAAAACCCGTTATAACGAATTTAAACCCGTTAACCAATTGGGATGACATGGAGAAGACATGGCATCACACCTACTACAACGAGCTCCGTGTTGCACTCGAGAAACACCTTGTGCTCCTGACGGAAGCCCCTCTAAACCCCAAGGCTAACATGGAGAACATGACACAGATCATATTTGAGACTTTCAATGTGCCTGTATTGTATGTCGCCATCCAGGCCGTCCTTTCCCTGTATGCTAGTGGCCATACAACTGGTTTGTATCAATGTGGCTAGCGTCATTGTTAAATTTGATCCTTGCTCTTTTTTTCCACTCCTCATGATGAACTAATTCTGTGATTTGTTAAACCAGGTATTGTGCTCGACTCTGGTGATGGTTTGAGCCACAAGGTTCCGATTTACCAAGGGTATGCCCTCCCTCATGCTATCCTCCGACTTGATCTTGTTGGTCGTGATCTTACTGATGCCCTGATGAATAACCTCACCGAGAGAGGTTACTCATTCACTACGACAGCAGGGCAGGAAATTGTGAGGGACATAAAGGAGAAGCTTGCATATGTTGCTCTTGACTACGAACAAGCGATTGAGATTGCTAAGAGCAGCTCGGTCGTGGATACGAGCTATGAACTGCTCGATGGGCAGGTGATCACCATTGGAGCCGAGAGGTTCAGATGCTCGGAAGTCCTCTTCCAACTGTCCATGATCGGCATTGAAGCTGCTGGAATTCATGAGATGACATACAACTCCATCATGAAGTGCAATGTGGATATCAGGAAAGATTTGTATGGCAACATTGTGCTCGGTGGTGGTTATGACCGTTGGGAATGAACCGTTGTGGCTGAGGAGGAAGAAAGGCTGAAGGGCATAACTGTCATAATACTTTTTCCGTCAGATTAGATGGAATATTCTCATGATACTTTAACCAAGGGACTCTTTTGGAGTTAGTTATGTAAATTGAGGGACTAAATAGTAAAAGCCATTAAACGAGGGACTCTTTTAAAATAACCCATTTTTGGGGGACTGATGCCTAAAACCCCTTTTTTGCGAGTTAGCTTTGCACAACCACCGTTTTACTCTGTGTACAGCGGGAAATTTTTTTTGACCCAAGCAAAAAATAAAGATGAACAAAGAATAGTTTTTAAAAATACTAAAACTGTTGTAAATAGATAAGATTATATTTTTTCTATAGATAAGATGATATCAATTGTATCTCATCCATATATGATCTCTATCTACTATAAATAAAGGTCTAGGTTCTTCCCACAGGGTTGACGCTTCATAACACGTTATCATCACGACTTTCTAAATTTTCTAATGATCCGTTCGTTGCGAAAGCGATGAGAAGGCGGTAGATCCTCCACGCGCGGGTTTCATCCTCCACGTGCGGGCTTCGTCTTCCACGCGTAGGCTTCGTCAACCGTCACTAGATCTGAAGGACAGATATAGATAAGGTCTTACTCCAAAAATCTTGTTTTTATCATGATCATGATACATGCACTAGGGCGTAGCCATGTTTGGGCTCACCAGGGCTACAGCCTGGATCAATTTCTATAAGAACCTTGTATATATGTACTTAGCCCAGAGCCCACAACTTAATTAGCCCAACCGATTACGAATTAGCCCATGCACCAAATAATTAGGCGATGAAAATTTAGCCCAGGTCGTGACCAATACCCACATGATGAGAGGAAGTCCTCGAACGAAAATCATCCCCAAAAAGAAAATCTCCTGAGTCCGGATCACGCATTTGCTCTCTTTCTTCTTTTCATCGTCCCCGACTCTCAAATCCAATTATTACCGGCATCGAGTCCCCCAAAACCTAATCAGCTATCGGCTATCGGCTATCGACGAACTTCGGCTCACTTTATTGGGGTAATGTGAAATTCCTTTCTTCAATTCGATCACTGAAGCCTGACGAACCCTAGACGACGATCTCTTCGATTCGCAGCAGTGTCGAATTTTTGCCCCAAAAAAAGCTTTGTCGCCAATGACGTAAGAGTTTTTGAACTTATCTTGTCTGTAAATTAGGGTATTTTCCTCTACATTAACATGTCATGTCAATGTCGATTCTATTCAATTTGGGTTTTTTTCAATTTGGGTTTATTCAATTTGGGTTTTTCATATTTGTCTTGACACCAATTTCTATCTATTCAATTTTGGTTTCACATGTTTGATGTATTGAAAATTTAAAATATCAACATCAAACAATCTAAAAGGGATGATTATCTGAAAAGTAACGGAGTGTGAATTTTCTAAACTGTTGTTCTCAATAGGTAAGAGACATCTACACAACTTAACTCACTATTGATTCCTTTGTATACACTATGTAATGTTAATTGTTTGAGTTCTTGATGACTAGAATATTTAGGGTAGCCCAGGGCAGGGAAAAATCCTGGCTCCGCCTTTGCACATTCATATATAGATCTCGCAAGATCGGATTAGAAAATCTATTTTCTTCGTACATTAAAAACGACGATTTTTTATCGTCGATACTAGGAATAATATCATCATAACCCTATTTTTCCGGTTCCTCCATACAACGTCTTTCGAAAAGGCAATATGGATTGATTGTGAATAAGAAGAACAAAGTTTTTCAACAATATATATATATTATATCCCCCCCCACAGCGTCACCGGCGGCGTTGCTGTTGACCGCCGTGGGGAACCCCCACGGCACCCCGCCGCTCCCCTCCCCCCAGGAGGAGGGACGCCGCCACCTGGCTTTCTAATTTTTTGCCTTGAGCTTTCTACTTTCCTTACAATCACAATTTTCTACACAAAAATCAGATTGATAAAGAATCAAGATTAAACCAATGAGAAACAAAAAATGAAGAAAAGAAAAGAAAAGGTAAAAAAAGACTACTGGCATGGTTGTAAATGTTATTGGCAACTCATTTCTATTCGATGAAGAACTTGCCGTTGCATTTGCTGAAACAACGAGAGATTTTGAGGATTGACAGACAACCTCAAGAAGTCGAGATAAACGTGAAGATTAGAGAAATGAGAGAGACTATATACTTCTCAATTGAGGTGTATGGAGGTAACTTCTTGCCAAAAATGGAAAGAAAAATTACATCATTGGTTACATCTCCTCTCTCTTCCAATTTCTTTCCATTTTTGGCCAAAAGTCACTCTATACACGAGGTGTATATAGTCCCTCTCAGAGAAATTCCACCCAAAAAATTGATAATTTGCTCTCAATCAAATGAGAAGCGCAAAAATCACAAACCAATAAAAATTTAAATGGCTAAATCATTTAAAACATTCTACTAGATCAAGAAGCTAATAGGAATAACATCAATTGATAATCTGTTAACAAAAAAGGCTTAAAATTTTTCTAGCCGCCACCGCCACACTATCGGTAGTTGTAACGGGAGGTGGGGATGCTATACACACATATTTTTTTTGCTTCCCACACACATCTATGGGACAAAATTTCCATGGGAGTGTATGAGATGAAAAAAATAGGTGTGTATAGCATTTTCCCTAAGCCATAACATATATTTAAATTTTTTTTGCCCTGGACTGCGCTTATATCAATTATTTACAATTTCCTAACATGACACTTTTTTCCCTTAGCGTTGATCATGTCACTTTCCTCGTGAACATGTGTAACGCCCCGCTCATCGGGATACCCGATAAGTACGAATCCGTATCAGGTATTCCCGAAGAGGCGGGTGTTACGAAGGAAATACAAAAACAACACACGAGACAGGTCCATTGCTCACTGCTGGAATAGTACTTGTAGCATTCCAGATAACAACACAAAACACAAAAGGGACAACATCTCACCCTGGAAATATAATTAAATCACCGATACATATAAACACACGACTAACCAAAGTTAACATCATTAATACAAATCTCATATATACTACATGATCCCAAATTATTGCTGAAGTACAGTAACACCGCCCAAAACTCTCATACTCTCTCAAAACCCTCAACTCTAACCAACGCCATCCAAATGGACTAGTGGGCCTCAAACTCCACGAACCAGCACCCGAAAAATATCAACGGGGCACGTCACAGCGTGACCCAGTAGGAATCCCAAACCCAACTCACATGGTGCACAAAAATGCTATGCACTAAGTAACAACGGATAACTAACTCATGGCATATCACGGCAGATTCACATGAAAATGTAAATGGTGTGATTCAAAACACGTACTTGCCGCAAGGGAGAACCTGCAAAGCAAAGTGAGAATTAAACAACAACTCATTGTGTTCTTTAACAGATAAGACCACCTTAATAACAAATATTGGAATATTGGCAATTTTAGTGATTATTATGCAAGCACAATTTAACCATAAGCCCTAACAATTTCAATATGTTGCGGGCACCAACATTTACGAGCTAGAGAATATGTATGAAACATCCGAACATGGATTGGACATCCGAACATCCGAATATGATCTAAATCCATTGGCTTCACGAAATACATAAATAAGTAGAGGCAAGGAGGTACATGCCGAGGTGAAGGATGTACTTACTCCAGATCACAGGATCGACGGAGATGTTGGTAAAGGAGTGACGGTTGATGGACATAGTTCACATGAGGATACTATTGCAAGCAACGATTGTAGAAGGAGTTATCATCGAAGTGGAGATTCTAGAGCCACGGTGGATAACTCGATTGCTAGCAGAGTAGGACGACACGCCGTGAAGACCCCAACTCACAATGAGGATAACATGAATTTGGTTTATACATTGCATGGATATAGAGATCCTAACGCGAATATATAGACTTGCGATGGATGCATTGAGTTTAGACCCAAACTCAAGGTGGTGGCCGTGAGCAAAGAAAAGCACCAAAGCACATTCTAATGAAATTTACAAGAAGGAGAATCCGGCGGGGAATAGATCATCGGCGAAGTTTGAGCAATATACTCTCACTTATCTTCCTTGAAGAGGTGGTAGGGTGCCACGAGGTGCCACGGATAGATTAATGCGGTTTTTGCTTCAGGTACGGATTCAAGAGATACATCGATCGATATCTGAGATTCACCTTTAGAAAGGGGTTCGTCAGACACTCGATTAGGTACTGGTGATGCTTAGTGCGAAGCTCACTAGCCAAGCGCCCTGGCATCATGGCGTGGTGGTTTATTTTTGGAGGAGGATTTGTATTAAGATGGAGTGTTCAAAAGTATGATACAATAAATATCTCTCGGATTTATTAGGATGTAGTACTGGCATTCACTCTAAACAATAATCAGTTGGTACTGTAATAAAACTAAGACCATCATATTGGAACCAATTATGAGACTCCAATCTGAAACAAACCGTCGTTGTTCCGCTCACAAGAGGACAATGAAAGTCGCGACAAAGAGTTGCAATTGATCATACAAGTTGATATGACTTGAGATCCATATATAAGACGATCATGCCAACTTCAGGTTTCATGCCCACATCGGGCAGGCAATAATGTAATGAGATTGCAGACGAGCTAGCCCAGCCAGCGATGGCCATGCGAGGAGACAAGTGTTGGATCCATCAGCAGAGATTGCTTCTTTCTCTTGGGGCCATCCGCTGCTGATAAGAGAAACCTAATTCCAAACTGTTTCCGAGTGCAAAGAGTAGAAGCATACGGCACGTTGAGTTCCACATGAACATGAGCCTGATGGAGCGTACGTGTGTGATCGTAGGAACTGAAACGCATCGTGTCGTCCCGAGTACCAAGCGATAGATATGGATGATGTGGATGATGTCGATAGATTAGAGAGATGCCTGCATTCTGACAGTTACCTACACAGAGAACGGCCTATTTCGCTTACAACGACCCTTTAGGGGCTATCTTTGTAGCTTCTTGAAAACATTTGTGTGGGTATGCAGCTACACGATGGACTCGCGCCTTTCTGAACTCCTTAAGTACGTGCACACTGTGTGAAAGTTGGCTCGATCGAGGCGATGTAGAAGTATTGAAGATGCACAGACGAGCTATATATCTTGTGGAAAGCTAGCTCGCTTGTGCTCTTGATGCCACGTATCTGGCCTTGCACAAGACAGATACCGGGATTCCGAGCTAATGGACTTCTACCGGCATGGATTCTCAGGTCGGATGATCGACGGCTCATAGCTCGGCAACTCTTCAGTCCGAGCTTCGAATAGCTCAGCACAACACTTCGTCAACTCGGTCTTCAGTAGGGAGTTCCACAGCACGGAGTGGCCGACCATAAGATGATGTGTCCTATTTGAAGTAGAGCTGTGATTGAACTAGAATTAGAATTCAGTTTAAGTCTGTGTTCTAGGAATCCATCTTTCTATTAGAACACACATTGTGCCCTAGGCTATATAAGTAGTGTTTAGGCGAGGGTTTTGCAGAGAGGAAGATCGAGAGATCAATTATTATTGCGGTTGTAAGCCGCCATTGTTGAGAGCCAATTTTGAGAGATTGTGTTGAGAGCTTTTAAGTTTTCTCGTTGGTCGAGGAAGAAGATTTGTACCGTCTCTTTCGTAATAACGCTTATTGGTATTTCTCAGGCCGGTACACGGCCTAAAGTTGCAGTCTTTCTCTTTGCTTGATTGTGATCTGCTCGTCTTCAATTCTCTCACCGTGATCGCCGACGATCCTAGTATTCCGTAGGCAAACAAAACACTGCCCGAAATTTAGCGGATATAATTGATACGACTATTTTGGAGAGGCCCAAGAGCAAGAGGCCCGAGCCCAAACCAAGGGCGGGAGGCCCACGAATGGAATTTGGCCCAACTGACAGGGCCTACGAGAGGACTCGGAGTCGGGCTAGCCGCGACCCTGCATGTGCACGATTAGCCCATGATCGCGGGAGTTAACCGCTCCCCTAAAAGCGTGGCAGTAATCGAATCCCCTACGACGCACACATGCGCCTCTGTGGAGTCGGATCGCGGGGGTGTGAGTGGGGAACAGTCAGGGGACGTGGATTGGGGGCAATCGTGGGCCAAACGCTATAAAGGGACTACAGAGGCAACCGAGAAAGGGATCGAATCCGCGATATCGACAACGGAGTTATTCCATTAACAGACCTTGCTTTCCCATTATCTCCCCTCCCATAGCTCGGTCCGAGGATACGTGTGCTGGCCTCCTTTCGAGCCGTACCGATCCCTCCGACCATTACTCACATCCGTTCTGACTTAGGCATCGGAGGGGACTTGGCCGGAACCAAGGTCCGGCCCCCTAGACGAGCTTTTTCGTCTATTCAGGAGAAAGTGGAGTCAAGGCGCTGAGGCTACCCCTCGGCGCAGAACCTTCCTGGACAAGATCCGCAAGACGGCAAGCCCGATTGCCACTAGCGAGCATCGCCGTCGACCGAGACCAAGTGATATTCAAGGCGCCGAGGCTACCCCTCGGCACTTGATCAACTGAGGCCGAGTGCTTATCTCGGTGCCGAGGCTTCCCCTCTCCACCCCGCTGACCGACGACCGACACTCCGCTCGAAGTGCCAGCCCGACCTTGACTCCTCGTGCGACCCACGCTGAGAGCACGTGCGCTTGGCGTGACCAAGGGATCCAATCGACCCCTTGACCACGTTGACCGTCTAACCGTCGGTCAACGATCCTGTGGTGAGAAACACCCGTAAACATTCGGCGCCGTCCGTGGGAACGAACAAGCCCACGTCAAACCACCGGAATGTAACCAGTCTGCAACGGCCCGGGGCACATGCCCCCATCCATGAGGGGGGTGATTACATCCTGATCACTCCTTATTTTACACCTTTTTCCCGCATGTTTGCATGCCATTTAGATCACCCAAATCATGTTTTTCACGATATATCGACGATATTGCGATGCTTTTCACGATTTGTTGTTTTTGTCGCATTTCAGGTGATTTGGCGCGATTTGGAGTGATCTCGAGATGCGCTTACTCCAGACGGTCACCGACGACCTCCCCGAGGGGTATTTTGCTGTTGGAGAGGAGCGGAAGAAGAACGGACGTCGCAGGAGCGACGAGGAGGCCAAAACAAGCAGTTTGGGCACGTTTTGTGTCCCACTCGGCCGAGTGAAGGTGTCACTCGGCCGACCAGCGAGACACTGCTCGGCCGACCAGATCAGACATGATTCATACGTGCACTCGGCCGAGCGACGGAGACCACATCGGCCGAGTGACGAGACCCCGTCCGCCCGAGTGGCGCCCAGACGAAGCCCTTCAAAAATCGCCATGTTACTGTTTTTCGGCTGCCTGAGCTTCAGAAGACCCACTCGGCCGAGTGGATAATCCCGTCCGCCCGAGTACCATGAAGCCATCGGCCGAGTGACGACAACTCACTCGGCCGAGCCGCACCCGAAGTGAAGACCCCTGAAGATCGATACTTACTGGAAAATTACAGGGTTTTCACTCGGCCGAGCGACTTTTGTCACTCGGCCGAGTGCGACGCGCTGCCTGTAGCGAAAATTGCGGAAAACGGGCTGCGCAGGGGTATTTTGGTCACAGTTTTTGGATGATTTTGGTGGCTATTTAACCCCTGTTTTTACCCTAGTTTGGAGAGCATCTCTCTTAGATTTTTTGCAGCTTTTAGATTAGCTTTTTAGTTTTATTCTTGTGATTGGAGAGGAGACAAAAAATTGGATCTTTGTTGGATTAATTGAAGAACTCCATTGGTTTGCTTTTCTCTTCTCTCAAAATTCTATTTTTATTGCATATCTCAATATTGTGATGAATTCTATTGCTTATTTCATTGATTATTTTTGTGATCTTGCTATGAATTATGAGTAGTCGCCACGTCTTGGGGCGTGTGGATGAACCCTACAAGCCCTATTTCATAATTGTGATGAATTGTTAGGAATTTTGCTAGAATTGCTACTAGGGATTGGATTGGGATCAATTTACTACGGATTGCTAGGAATTCACATCGATTGGGATTTGCAAGAGATTGGATCCCAATTCGATAGGAAACCCTAAAAATCCGAATTGGGTTGGAATCGAATTTCCGTAGTATCGGTTTGCAAGAGATTGGACCGATACTATGGTTTCCGGTTCCAATTCCGCGCCAATACCCGTTTGCAAGAGATTGGACGGGTAGGAACTATCCCAAACTAGGTCGTGGACCGAGTTTGCAAGAGATTGGGCTCGGTGCGCGATTGAACGATGATGTTGATCCTAATGCTAGCTTCCCTAGGCTAGGGTTTGCAAGAGATTGGACCCAAGCCTAGGATAGCTATAGACCGGCAACAGCGCGAGAGCGTGAGCTTGGTTCTACATTCAGTTGCAACTAGTTCATCCAAAATCTTATTCTAGCAACTTTGATACCAATGAACCACTTTTACGAAATACGGTGAGTAGCGGGAATTCCCCATTCCCTAGACGTTCTTTATTTGATTTGATATTTCCGTACTTTGTCTGATGATTGTGACAGGATCGCCAAGGGCAAATTTCTCTCTTCTTAAATAGCCAGGTTGATTGGAACAAGCACGGTCATTCGTCCTCCCTGTGTTCGATAACCCGCTCGCTGCTACACCGTGCACTTGCGGTAAAACTACAACCGTTCTTTAGGGTTACATCCCGGAGCGATCAAGTTTTTGGCGCCGTTGCCGGGGAGGCGATTGTGTTTGATCTTACCACCCTAGCTATTTCCTTTATTTATTTATTATTATTATTTCCATTCCTTCATTTTTACCTAACCCTTCCACGGTACTAATCATTTCTTTGAAACTCTGTTTTCCCTGTGCATGTACACGAGATCTACGGCGGACCCTGAAGCTATATTATTTGATCCCGAGATCGAACGTACCGCACGGAGACTTAGAGCGGAAAGGAAACAAAATCCGGAAGGGCGGTTTATGACCAACCCGGAAACTGCGGACCAATTAGCGGCAAGGATTGTCACGACCCGCTTCCCGAAAATGGAGGCGAGGCGTGAGAAGGTCCGCTCGAGCGTGGAGCTGTGAAGCTACACGCCCGATAAGCGTAATTAGTATAAGCAGGTCCCTGTAATTGCAATCGGAACAACAACAATAATAATAATAGCATGAGACGGATATGAAATACCAATCCCAAAGTTTGTCCACAAAATATTTAACATCACAGAAAAGCCACCAGGCTAAAAGAAAGAGTCTAAAGGCCCAGAACAAGGCCAAACAAAAGAACTACGACATAACGAAGTATGGGTGCTACGCACCGATAACAAAACAACTATCTAACAAAAGTAAAACACTCGAAGGCACTAGGGCTGGTCCCCGGTGTCCACAAGGTCCTCGCCCAACACGGGCGCAAGCTCGGCGTCCGCAAACAACTCACCCTCAGCAAGCAACTCAGGCTCAGGGTCTAACATGCGTCACCCAAAAGAGAAAGGGGCACATGTCAGCAAGTCAAAGAGACTTGAGCAAGGAAACTGAAAGTGACTAACAGCCTAGCATGTGTAACATTAAGCGATGACATGGCAGTTAAGTATGATGCAACAGTTTAAAAGAGACAAGCATGCACAATGTAGCAAAAGCTACCAAATCACTAATCACTTATCATTTAACACTTATCACTTATCACTTATCACTTATCACTTATCACTTATCACTTAGTGCATAGAGGGTCCACCTGCTGGCCAACTCGGGGCTCAGTCCGCTTATCTCTATCACTATTAATCACTTGTGCACTAAAGAGAGTCCACCTGCTGGCCGGAGTGGCGGATCAGGCCAACTCGGGGCTCAGTCCGCTTATCTCTTACCCTACCCATATGTGTCGAGCAGTTGGGGTTACCAACTCACTAAGCTCGCTTCTGGAACACGAGCCAGGAAGTGTATTTGGCATAGGGGTGCACCTAGCCGGTATCCGAGCGTTGGGGTTTCCAACTACATGGCTCGCTTCTGGAACACGAGCCAGGAATATCACATTGTAGCGTGTGCTACACAATCACAATAATTAATCACTATGCAATGACATGAACAAATGATTGCGTACCGTTAATTGAAATTAAACGTGACATACTAGCATGATGAGGGTGACGGACCAAGCTTCGTTGTCAAGCTAGGTCAAATGCGTCTAAACGGCTATCCTTTCACCGTTTAGTCTCTTTTACGCTAAAGCAAGGTAAATGGCCTAAGACACGGCCTAAATTAAGAGATGCAAGTTTCACTTGCCTATCACCGGGGTTGACGGTTTCGAAAGTTCGTTTCCGCGGATGCTAGCCTACGGGGAATCGCTGTTATGGGGAACAATCATCAAAACACAAATATTTTATTAGGGTTTCATAAAAATTACAATAGGTTAGGAAAACATCGGTGAATCGATTTCTTACCGAGAGGAGGCGGAAGAAACACTTCGGGGAACCCTAGGATCAGATCTGGAAAAGATTGGAGAAGTTTGGGGAAACTAGGGTTTTGGGGGATTTTGGGGATTTGATGGGTTTTGGTGAGATTTTGGGGAAGATGAGAGGTAGATAGGGTAGATGGATGGTTTGGATGATGGATTTAGGGCTTGGAATGAAGCAATGGAGCTTGGAGGAAGGTGGTGGATCAATGGGGGCGATTTTAGGGTTTAGGGTCGAGTTGGAGGGGAAGAAAACGTTTGGGTTGGGTATTTATAGGCTAGGCTGGCGGCTAGGGCAAAACTAGGGTTTACAGCACTAGTTAGTCGGTCAAAGAACAACCACTGACCGACTAGTTGGACAACTAGTCGGTCGGTCGACCAACGCAGACCGACTAAGTGTAAACAGTAGCTACAGGTGAAATTAGGATTCTAGAGTTAGTCGGTCCATGAACAAATACTGACCGACTAGTTTGGCAACTAGTCGGTCGATGGACGTTCTTAGACCGACTAAGAGTAAACAGTAACTGATACAAAAATAATTTGATGAGTTAGTCGGTTCAAGAAGCATTGCTGACCGACTAGTTTGCAACCTAGTCGGTCAACCAACGTTCTTAGACCGACTAACGATAAACAGTAACTCCTGAGAAATTTAGAAAGCTAACTAGTCGGTCCAAGAAGGATTACCGACCGACTGGATCGTCATCTAGTCGGTCGGTGGCCCTTCTTACACCGGCTAATGAGCACAGAAAGTACCGATACGGAGCGCGGGGCCCCGGGATCGATTCCTAAGACTCCTAGGCTTGATCTAATAGTTAGATACGACCGTTATGAAGCCCGTCACGAGTGACAAACTTCGAAATCGACAATCCTAAGAAAGAAGCGAGAAAATACGACGAATCGATCGAAAATGAAAACTACGGAGGCGAAAACCACACAAGAGGAGAAAATCCACCAAAACATATATTATAATACATAAAATCCAGATACATGAAAAGCAGTCGTTACAAGGATGGCGAGGATAATTTCTATTTGAGATAGGCTTCGGCCTAAGACCTCTTCTACGACCTCATCCATTGCCGTGCCGGAGTTGGCGGCCGACAAGAACTTCGAGCTAAAGACTGGACTAGTGGTTCTGATGCAGCAGGATCCATTTCATGGGAATGCCCATGAAAATCCTCACTACCACATCCAATTATTCTTGTCGAAGTGCGCCACATTTCAGATGCCGGGGGTCTCCATCGATGCCATCAGACTGCGTCTCTTCCCCTTCACGCTAAAGGACAAGGCACTCTATTGGTTGAGGACGCAGGTTGACGGAGTCTTCACCTCTTGGGACGAGTTGGCAAGTGCATTCATTGACAAGTTCTATCCGCCATCCAAGACGGTGAAGATCCGGAGCGCTCTCATGTCCTTCAAGCAAGGACCCCAGGAGACGCTTTATGAGGCTTGGGAGCGTTTTAAGGATCTGCAGCACCAATGTCCGCACCATAGCATAGAAGATTGGGAGCTAGTTCATAGCTTCTACAACGGTCTCCAACCGGGGACCAAACAAATTATTGATGCCGCGGCGAATGGTGCTATCTTGTCAAAGACTCCCGAGGAAGCTACGGCCCTAATTGAGGAGATGGCCTCAAACAACCAACAATGGGGCGATGAGCGAGGACACTCTACGTCCTCCTTAAAGCCAACTAATATCTATGAGGCGAAGGCCGTAGCGGAGCTTACAAGCAAGTTTGATTCTCTCCACAAGGTAGTGGAGAGACTGGAGAAGTTTATCACGAAGCCCCAAGGAACCCCTTCCACCTCCGCTCCAACCAACCAAATGTGTGATTGGCAAGACCAATCTCAAGCCATGTATGCGGGAGGAGAGCAAGGAGAAGGATCCTTGGAGCAAGTACAATATGTCGCGGGGAACCAAGGATATTGGGCCAATCCGGCCACAAGAAATCATCCCGGATTCTCTTACGCCAACAATGAAGGAGCTTTGAACCCGCCACAACAACCACCTCAACAAGCTCGACCACCACCACCCCAACAACAACACTATCCGCCGAGGGGGCCTCCACAACAAAATTTCCAATCGAAGCAACAAGTTCCACCATATAGGCCGCCCGGATACAACTAAGGGTGGAGGAATCAAAATCAAAACCATCCACAAGCTCAACAACGATCCGACTTCGAAGCTAGAGTGGAGGCGTTTATGGTCGAGCAAAATAAGGTCAATGCTACCTTGAAGGCGGGGCAAGACTCCCTTAATACCGTTGTGGCTCAAATATCGGAGCAATTGGCGTTGCTCAATCGGAACACTCAACGATTGCCGGCGCAACCCGAGCAAAACCCACGGGGCAACACCGGCCACATCAATGCCGTAGTTGCCGTTACTACTAGAGACGGGAAGGATACCTCCCCCGCTATGATTCCTACCGAGGAGCCCGTGGAGGAAAGCTTGGAGCCAATTGAGCCGGTAGTTGAAGATGATAAGGAGAAAGAGCCACAAGAAAAGGAGAAATCTAGAGCGGAGCAATTGATTGAGGAAAGGCGCTTCATGCCACCGGTCCCATTACCCCAAAGGCTTGCTAGAGCGAAAATGGAGAAAAGGCTAGCAAAGTTTCTCGAGTATCTTAGAGGAGTTAGCCTCAACATTCCCTTCCTCGACGCCATCGTGGAGATCCCCACATATGCTAAATTCTTAAAGGACTTGATTTCGGGGAGAAAGAGGAAGGAGAAGATTATGCTAGCCGAGGAGGGCTCTTGGTTCACCAAGAGAGAGAAGGAGTCGGCCAAATTTAAAGACCCGGGGAGTTTTCGGATTCCTTGCACCTTGGGCGGCGTCCCTCTTCAAAAGGCGTTGGTTGATCTAGGGGCTAGTGTGAGCCTCATGCCTCTCTCCATGTTCTTAAGGCTAAACACCGGGACGAAGTTGAAACCTACCGACATGCGGATACAATTGGCCGATGGGAGAATAACAAGGCCGGTAGGGATAGCCGAAGACATCCCGCTACAAGTCCCGGGGGGAATATGCTTGTCATGTGACTTCGTGATCATGGACGTTAAGGAGGAGGGAGATACTTCATTGATACTTGGACGCCCGTTCCTCGCCACCGCCGGAGTGATTGTCGACGTGCAAGAAGGTACCCTAACTTTGAATGTCGGCAACATCGAGGTGGAGCTTCACATTCCTAAGGCTATGAAACACATGCCTTACCACGAGGAACTTGACTACATGGACCTCCTTGATGAGGTGATAGAAGAGGCGATCCCCCACTCGATAGGCGCTCTTTTCGATGAGGATTTTGATGAAGGCCCGGATTTAGGCCGAGATGAGAAGATAGATGATTCCCCCGACCTCTCCGCTGAAAATGATGAAGGCGACGTTGATGTCGCAAGGATTCGAGAGTTCTGCAAGCTCTCGAAACAAAAGTCTCCGAAGAAAGCTCCGCCGCTACGAAAATCGGCGTCACCGGTGAAGCCGTTGACCGGAGCAAACGCTAGCTTGGGGGAGCCTCCCCCCAACACTATTCGAGACGAGAGACCACCGCGGGAGAACACGCCACCGCAACTTCCGAATCCAAGCGTTCTCCCCGGAAAGTTTGATGGGTGCATCTCATATGCACCAAACATCCCGCATTAATTGAAAATCATAGGGGGTCGAGCTCACAACCTTAAACGAGCGCTTGTCGGGAGGCAACCCGACGGTTATCGCTTTATTTTTACTTTTTCTTTATTTTTGTTTTAGAGATTTTTAGTGTTTTGAGTCGTTCGCCCAAAAATTTCGTGATAACGGGTCCTATTTTTCTTGACAGGAGAGGAGATAGGTAAATCCATAATGAGGAGGATGAACGAGACGACAAGGAGCGCCCCAGGAAGACGCTCGATGCTTAGGAGTAAGATGAAATCGACTGGAGGAAGAAAGACGGAGTTTAGAGCCCAAACGAAGACAAACAGCAGAACACAAGGCTCACTCGGCCGAGTATACTAGTCACTCGGCCGAGTACACAAGTTCGTCCGGCCGAGCCGCTCACGAACGAGGGAAGTCTGCTGTACCCAACTCTCTGTTTATTTTCCTAATTTCAGTGTAAATGCTACTCGGCCGAGTATATATTTTCACTCGGTCGAGTAAAACGGATACGCTCCTAGGGCGAATCTTGCCGAGTAGCTTGAGCCACTCGGCCGAATGGACTTACTCCACTCGGCCGAGGCTGGCAAAGCCACTCGGCCGTAGCGTAAGCGAGGAGGGTATTTCATTTCATCCCACTCGGCCGAGTGACCTAGTCACTCGGCCGAGTCGTAACTTTTATTATATAAGGGGCCGAGGGGGGCACGTTTTTCAAAACGCAAAAAAATTCCCAAACGCCCGACCCCTCAGCTCCCTCGCCCGACCCTCGCTCGCTCGCGCCCTCACTCGCCCGGTCGACCACCGCCGCGCCGCCGTTCGGCCAGCCACCGCCGGCCGAGCACCCGCCGCGCCTCGCCCGAGTCGCCGCCGGCGGCCGCCGCTCCGACCACCTCCGGTATCGCCTGATTCGCCCTTTTTCTCCTCTTTTTGTGTATTTTTCGAGGATCCATGTATTAAACGAACCCCAAACCCTAATCAATTTCTATATCTATCTATTATACCCCTAATGCTCCATACATTTTGAATATTACCCGCTGATATCACCATTTCATGCGCAGGTTGTTTTTGGGAGCTTAGGGGAGCCCAGGGGAGCTTCTACGGACTGATTTGGGCTTTGGCGTGAACAAAAGATTGCACGTGCTAACTCCCAAGTGTAGGAGGTCGCCAAGTAGTAAAAATCCTAGTGAGCCTAGGGTCGAACACGGGGACAACTCGCTTACAATCAACAACGGACACAATTAGCTTATGCGGTGTGAGAAATACCACCCTTTGGGGGAGAGGGCCGGTTGAGTGAATTTTTAGAACGAACTTCCGTTAAGCATGCAAACAACGAAATATGTAAGATAGCAAACAAAGATGAGAAATGTGAGTGTTCATGGTTTCATGGTGTAGTCGGGCTTCAAACTTCATTTCGAATCACTACGATCCCTCATCCGGCTAAGGAGAGAGTGATCGGATAGTTTGGCATTTCATCGAACATGTTGAGTGCGAAAAGATAGTGAATGAAACATTGAGGAAATTTTACAATAAACACAATAGAGAGGATCCACTAGGATGAGCCTCTCTTTGGATTTCCCACTAGGGTTCCAATAGACAACCCTAACTCAATGTATCATCCACATACAAGAGGTTAAAATCAAGTTGGAAATGAAATCTACAAGCCCAACATACAACCATCAACCATAAACACACACAATAAGACTAGCCACTCATTATACACAAGAACACTATATTTGGTTTCAAAATCAACATCCAAAAGTTTTTACAAGCAACAAAGTTCAACAAGAGAAATGAAGAAAATACAAGCTTAAGGCAAGAACACCCCCTTGTGAGAAGATAGCTTCCCCTTTGATCTTCTCTATTTAGCTTCCCTCCTTCTCCAAGATCATCCAAGCCCTAGCAATTTCTTTGAGAGGAGAAAACCCAAGAGAACCAAAAAAACTGCCCAAAAAAAACTCCCTCTCATTGTGAAAACACTTCAGCCTTAAAGAGAGAAAAAAAACAGAACAAAATTTAGTTTCAGGCCCAAGCTCCTTTACCTTTTTTTCATCTGCCCAAGAAAATCGGGCCTCAAAAAACTATTGTGCAGAAGTGGGGGGCGGGATTAAATTTTCCGCCCCCCAGAACTCACGCAGCATCAAAATGGGGGGGGGGGCACGTGGCCCCCCCCCCCGATACGTCGAAAATTGGGGGGGGCGGGCCCGCTTGCCTGGCGGGCCGGCCAGGCGGGCCGGCCCGCTGGGCCAAAAAAAGTATTTTAATTTTTTTTTTTTAAAATTACCCGCAGCAGCGGCCCGCTCAGAAGCGGGCCGCGGGCCTCAAGGCCCAATAAGACTTTTCTCTTGTTTTTTTTCTCTTAATAATTTTCAGAAATTCCCAGAAATGCCCAGATTGCTCCAATAATTCACCAAAAATAGCTTCAAGCTTAGAAAAATCCTGGAAAAATTCCAGAAAATCTGGAAAATTCCCAGGAGTACCTGAAAAATAATAGGAGCTAAAATTAGTCACTAGAAATTGTATTTTATGTATAAAATGAAGTTAGGCGTTATTAAACCATGATATTACGAAAATGCAAGTAACAACGCCAAAATTGATATGATATACACATAAAATACCCAGAAATAGGGGGGAAAATAATCAATTTATACCCCGAATCAGGCTTCGCGGAGGCGCTGTCTTCGCACTCTTCCATTGCTTAGCACTCGCGGCGTGTCGGGGTACACTCTTTCCTCTCTTTTGCACACGCCGCACTTTTTACACTTTTCGGCTCGCGCTCGGGGCCGATATGCCGCCCCGGACACGGCCGCGGTCGAAGAGAGCTTCCGCCAAGCGGAAGCGGTCGGATGATGCCGGCCCCTCCCACGAGTTGGAGGACTCTCCTCCACCTTCTCCCACACAGCCCGCACAGCCCGCACAGCCACTCCCTGTCGCTCCACAGCCACCACCTCCGGCTCCACTGGTCGGGCCGCTCGGGATTACGTTCCGAGACGACGCACACCGCGCCGTCTTCGAGCGTATCTCCCAGCGCTCGATCGTACCCTCCAGGTTTGCACACCTTGCTGACCTAGGACGCCTGGGGGTACTAGAGGGGATGCTCACGTTGTACGACAACGTGGGCTGGCGAGATTTCTTCCAGGTGTCGGCGGACACGTTCACCTGCCCGACACTTGAGATTCTTAGTTCGATCGCCCGGACCGAAGAGGGATGCTCGTTTCGGTTCATGGACCGGGAGTGCCAGGTCACTCTCGATATGATGAGAGCATTTTTCTCGTGGCCCGCTGTCCCCGGAGCCGATCGCGGTTACGGCCCCACCCATATCCCCCCACCTTCCTTCGACGCCGGTGCCTTCTGGGCCCGGATTACGGGTCTTCACGCTGCCTTTGACCCTAGTAGGGCCAAGGCCTCGGCCATTGTCCATCCCTGCCTCCGTATTGCTCAGCGCCTTATGGTGACGACCTTTTTGGCCAGATATGAGCCGGGCACGATGTCTACGCCGGAGCTCTACATGCTCTACGCGATGACACGTCCCAGAGCTCCATCTAGGGATGGCGATGAGCTGGTCCCCGCCGTCGTGATCGATGGCGCGGCTTGGTTTTTGGACCGCATCATTGTATCGGTGGGCGCTCGCTCACCGATATGCTGCGGCGGCCTGATCACCTTGCTTGCCCTTATGACCGGCGAGGACTTCCCTGACGACTTGCGACGAGTACCGGGCCCCACTTCTTTGTCGATCGATGTTATGGCCCGGATGAAGATGCTTCGTCCGCACGGTGAGCGTCACTGGGTCTGGTTGCACGGCCCTTACGGTGCCGATTACATGATTCTTCCGAGCCCAGCTCGGACTCAGATTGCACCGGCCAACGTTGACTGGCTCCCTGCGATGGATGTTCTCATCCCCGCTGCTTACGTGCTCGAGGCCGAGGAGGCCGAGCAGGCCCACGCTGCCCCCGCAGACCCTGTCGCCCCTGCCGAGCCTGCCGCCCCTGCTGACCCTGTGGCCCCTCAGCCTATCCCTGATGTTTCCGTTGCTCCTGACACCTCTGTCCCCACCTCTGTCGGTGTCGGGAGTACTTTAGCTGAGCCCACCCCCACCACTCCCGCGGCTGTCACCACCCCCACTGGCCCTCTGTCTGCTGAGCCTGTTTCTTTTGCCCCACCCGAGCGCCCGCCGACCGTAGTTGAGTGCGGAGAGCCCTCTGTTTCCACTGCTGCTGTATTCTCCGAGAGTGTCGTGGCGTCTGTCCACACTTCTGTGCCACTGACCTCTCTGGCCGCCTCGCTACCACTTTTGCATTCTTCTTTCGCTGCTGCTGCCTCCACTTCTCACCAGCCGGTGCCCCGGCCTCACACTGAGGCCAGGCCCAAATTTGCGAGCGCAGCACCTTTCGTTCCCTTCCCCGCTGAGCCCGTCACATACACGACCCGAGTACGCCATCCCTGCCCTGCACAGCCCCGACCGGTGCGTCCCTCTGCACCACCTCCCCCCGACACTGTACTTCAGAGCATTCGTGCTCTAGAGGGGGCGGTGAGTGGCCTCAGAGGCGACCTTAGGACTCTGTCCTCCACCGTCTCTGCGATGGCTAGCCGCTTTGACCTGATCCCCCAGATTCACTACTGTCTTACCCAGGTCCTGGAGCGTCTCCCCCGCGTACCACCACCCACCCAGCAGGTTCCCACCCACACTTCCACACACACTCAGCCTGCTACCACTTCCACACCCACACCCGCTCCGCGGCCTGTCCAGCCACCACCACTTCCGCCTCAGGACGGAGACGGTGCAGCACCACCTTCTTAGGCACCCTTGATGCCATCGATTATTCCTGCCGTTGTACTGCCTGTTTCTGCTGGGTCCTGTTACAGTTTTGTCCACCCCCTCCCCTCACTTATTTTGGGTTTCTCATTCAGATCGTATCCTTATATATCTTTTTTGGGAGAGAGGGAGAGTTTTTGGTGACACACTTATATATCTGTATCACTCCTATCTGTGCATGCATCATGTCCGCATCATATTTTCATTTCTTTATTTTTCATTTTATTTTCATCTTTTTTTTCATCATGCATGCATCCTCACTTGCCCCTCACTTTACTTGTTTCTCGGTGTGTCCCACTTTGCACATTGAGGACACTGTGCCATTTAGCTTGGGGGAGTGAGTTCTCACGTTCTTTTTCGGTTTGCCACCTTTATTTTTAGTTTTTCACTCCATTTTTCGCTTTTGCACTTATTTTCATCAATTTTCTTTTATTTTGCCATGCATCACGTTTTTCTTATTTTTCTGTGTGCCGCATTGTAAATAGTTCTATTTTCCCTTTATCTTTCTTTCTTTCTTTTTCATCTCATGCTAGAGATGACTTTTCTGTGATGATGATGACGTGGAGTTAGCTTATTTTATATGCATGCTTTATTTGTCATGTCTTAGATTTTATTTCTGATATCATATGCTATGACTTGCCTTGCATCTAGAGATATTAACCCACACTTTTTCCACATGAAAATGGATGAAATTTTATTATTAGCTGAGTCTGAATATTCATATGTATGCTATCACAGAAAACACACCAAGATTCACGCATTGAATGTCTATATCTGGAGTACTGATTTCTTTTGCTATATCACTTCTATATGCATGAACTGTACATTTCACTTCAGGATGATTGAATGATGTTAGCTATGATAAATCTGGATTAGTTAGCTTTTTTGTGATCGAAACTGAGTAGATTAGATTACCCTGCTGAAGTTGTCGTGCATGTCTTATAGAGTGAACCGAGTGATATATTTATTTCTTTCTCCACAAATCTTGAACATCATTTCTCTACTTTTAAAATCATTGGTGAATCTCCCCTTAGCGATTCTATTATATGGCATTTCCCCCGCTATTAATTCCTAGCTCCAAATTTCTTATTCAGAAAATAATAATAAAAAAAGAGAAAATATTCTTGTATATCATTATCTCTCTTCGAGTTGGGATCGTTGTGTATATATGCTTTTGCATCAAAAAAAAGAAAAAAAAAGAGAAAAAGAAAAGAGGAAAAATCCTCAATAAAAGATCCCATCTCACTTTCTTTCTTTCTCTTCTCTTTTCATTGCTTTTGGAGCTTTATAGGAATGAGGATGTAAATATTTTTATGCCACCACGCTTATAGATAAGCTTGGGGGAGGGGATCCATTGATGTGTGAGAGAGTGACTACTTGACGTTGCACGACAACCTAGGCTAAGTAATATTCTATACTCGGTGAGATTATTTTTAGCTTTACGACATCCAGAAATCTAAGCCTAGCATTCATATAATGAAATCCATACTTTTCTATTCTCTCTATTCTATATTGTGATACTCTTATACTCCTGATAGAAAGCATTCAATTGAAAAGTGTGTGATCTGTGATTTGTATACCGCTTTAAATGATTCAGACGATGTTAATTATAAAATTATTCCGTTTTTCATGATTATATTGTTGTTCGTGGGTTTTCTATTTCTATTTGCACTATTATACTATGATATCAAAATAAAATTCTCTGACATGTGTTTTTCATTCAGTGCATGCTATATGAGTAAGCGGAACCCACGTCCTGAGAAAATGATCTAGCAGCCTACCTCTTCGCTTCTTTCTTTCTTCTTTATTTTTATTTCGTTTTTCATTCTTCTCCGTTTTTCATTCTTCATTTTTTCGCCGTTTTCGTTTTCCGAATCCACCGGGTTCGCCTTTTACTTATCTTCCTTGAGGACGAGTAAGAGGCAAACTTGGGGGATTTTGATCACTCCTTATTTTACACCTTTTTCCCGCATGTTTGCATGCCATTTAGATCGCCCAAATCATGTTTTGCACGATATGTCGACGATATTGCGATGCTTTTCACGCTTTGTTGTTTTTGTCGCATTTCAGGTGATTTGGCGCGATTTGGAGTGATCTCGAGATGCGCTTACTCCAGACGGTCACCGACGACCTCCCCGAGGGGTATTTTGCTGTTGGAGAGGAGCGGAAGAAGAACGGCGTCGCAGGAGCGACGAGGAGGCCAAAACAAGCAGTTTGGGCACGTTTTGTGTCCCACTCGGCCGAGTGAAGGAGTCACTCGGCCGACCAGCGAGACACTGCTCGGCCGACCAGATCAGACACGATTCATACGTGCACTCGGCCGAGCGACGGAGACCACATCGGCCGAGTGACGAGACCCCGTCCGCTCCAAAAACTTGGTGGGACCGAAAAGGTGATCTCTCTCAAGTGCAAGAGTCCCTACAAGTAGTAAAATCCGGGAGTCCAGATGTCGAATCCACGGGAAGAAATCTGTTGCAACCACAATTCAAATCAAATAGAAATCTATCGGAAAGAGACTAACCACTTCAACAATGGTGATGATGGTGTGAAAGTGCGTGATGGTGATGTGCGAACAAAGAAATACGTGAGAACAAATATCTATAAAAAGTATGCGCATGGGATGGGTTCGTTAGGATCAACGATTCGTATTAATTTGGTTGATAGGTATAACGCAATGAATTCTCCTTTTGGGAGCAATTCACCGGAAAATACCCAATATAACTCAATGAATTCTCCTTTTGGGAGCAACTCATCGGAAGATGCCCTTTTGGGGGTTCAAACAAAATATTCAAAAAGATCGTCGTTAAAATTCCAATACGATATGAAACTCTCTTTTGGAGAGATCAAAACTACGGTATGAAACTCCCTTTTGGGGAGATCAAAACTCACCCTTTTGGGGCGATCATCGACTAACTCAATTCTTTTGGAATCTGAAAAAGGCGATTTACGAACAACGATTACAATTTTAGCGACGTTTTACGGTTTAGCATATGGAATTTCAACCAAATAAACACGAATAATATCCCCTAACTACTCCATACCAAGCACAAATAAATTCTAGCTACTCATAATTTCAGAATAAACAAGTTCCATAGCCAAATACATCAAGATTATAGCAAAATACGGTAGAAAAAGCACTAAATAAGGAGTTTAAGTTAAGAATTCATCACCAAATATCCTTGAAAATACATCAAAACTCTCTGGAAATAAGAAAATAGCCTCTGGAATTTTACAGAATTTTTCAGGGGGAGAATACGGCTCCTAGAGCCTCCAATACGCTCAAAATACGCCCCAATCTCCTTGAATACGCTCAAAAAACCCTAAATACGCTTAAATATAAAACATTGCGGGTTTACTGTGCGTTAACGGGTCGAAACCCGCTTAAAAACTTAACCCGCAAGCCCAGATCCAATCTCCACCGTTAATCTCAAGGCGGGATCACGCTCTGTGCCGCCACGTGTCCAAGTTATCGGATCTTCGCCCGCATGGCCGCTTTGTATCCGAACCCATCTCAGATTCGCTCACATCCGTTCGATTGAGATGGCAAAAGGTTGAGATCGCGCCACGTAGCGTTCGATGGAAGCTCCGCATCGCGATTTCAAATTTGAGGCGGCTTCGGTGATAGACGTTAGATCTCGGAACGACGCTCTCGATTGCGCCACGTTGCCCAAATTTCGTTGCAGCTTCATTTCTTCGGGAATTGCTTCGAAACCGTTGGATCAATTCGCAACGGCCAGGATGAAGTCGATGCCGAATCGCATGCGGAGTTGATTTCAACCGTTGGATCTTCATCCAACGGTTCGCCTGTGATTGCTTTCGCCCGCTCCGCCGTCGACGAGGGCGTAGATCCACACCGTTGGATCTTCGATCAACGCCCCATACTAGGCCACGTCACCCGCCTATTACGAATTCGCATTCAGCAGTGCGGATCGATCTAGACCGTTGGATGCAAGAGGTGATGCGTCAGATCCCGCCACGTGGCGCCTAGCGGGCGAATCCCGTTCGATTTCCTCTTCGTGTGTGAACCGTCGGATCTTAATCCCACGGTTGAAAGACGGCCGCGTCGCCCGCTATGTCTACCGTCGGATAAAAGCGGGAATGCGCAGGATGCTGCCACGTGGCGTGCTGTGATTGGCTGGCGACCGTATTTTCGTATTTTCGTGCGTATTTCTCCATTTAAAAAGGTATTCTGCATTCAAAAATTCACAGTAATTAGCACAGATCTCAGAAAAATACAAATAAATAGTCGTTGGAATCGTGAGATCGAGACCAAGCTAAGAAAAATATAAAATGTGCAGAATTGCATCGTTAAATGCTGTTTTGTGCTCAAATAGTGTGTTTTCTCTAATAAATAAATGTGTAGAAAATACGTATGAATTAGAGAACAATGTAGCATCTCATGAGCACAAAATAGGGCTAAATGGGGGGTCAAATATGTAATATTGAACCCGAATCACACCCCCAACTAGCGATTTGCTAGTCTCTAGCAAAAATAGCGATAAATACGGACGATCAATAAAACAATAAGTTCTTTCAAATTGCTCATGGCATGGCTCAATAATATGCATTCCAACATGGTCTTGGCCATCAATATACACATCCATGAACAAAATCAATCACATGCAATTTTCTCTAATTTAGTATGAATAAATAACATGCAAGCATCGTTTTGCGCAAGCGAAAGTATAACACGTCATTATATACTAGTTTTCTTGTTTCCAAGGAATTGGCCTATCAAAATAATCATTCAAGACATGGGTATTGGAGTTGCTTAGTATATTCACCATTCCTTTTCTTTTATTCGTTCCGCGTAACGCGCATCAAGCAACATTCGCAGAAAAATGTATAACTTGGATCGCTCCATCAAATGAGTGAGTTTCCTGTCAATGGCTCCCAAATCAGACGATAATAGGGCATTAGGCCAAAAAGGACCCCTCGGACTGTACTACTCGAGCCAACCAAGTTATTTATTAGTGACATACATATTCATTCATTTTTTTCTACATTAATTTTTTCTTTCATTCAAAATTTTTTCTTTTCTTTTCTTTTCTCCATCTTTTTCTTTGTAAGCAACTCAAAACCCATCAACATGAATATAAACATTAATAACAAAGGCCAAATTCCTCTTCAACTTGAAAACTATTCTTAAAAGTCGTGTATACTTAAGCTTTTTCCATCACATTAGCATGCATGGAATCAATTCAAACTATTTCGAGATATTAATCATGGAAATTGAAAATTTTCGTGAATATCATATTAACGAGTAATTCCATGAAGGAAAAATAATTAATCAAGCCATAAACAATTTTTAGAACACAATTAATGTATAATCATCCGCATTAGAGGCATAAGAATGAGTTTTAAAATGATGAGATTTGGTGATTTATTCTTCTCAAAAAAATCCTAAGGTCTCATACACACCCCCCAACTAAAGATGGACATTGTCCTCAATGTCGGAAGGGGTACGAGTTTATTCAAGCAAGCAACCTAGAAAGCATTTAAAAACTACACTACTGGAAAGAACACACCGTGATCAAATGGCGGATCCCGAATCTTGGATGGTGGAGGAAGTTGTTCAATTTGCTCCTTGCGTTCCTCGGCGATTATTCTTCCTCCAACGACTAAAATGGATCCCAACAACGTAACTCCCAGCATCTCTATAAGATGTCCACCAATATCCTGCAAGAGATGAGTCACGTCAATCCATTTTAGTTTAAAATTCTTCGAAATAAAATTATTCCAAATGTAGTCATCAAAATAAGTGAAAGAAATTAAAATAAGTTGACGACTACTCCCTGAAAGATATGCACTACTCTCTGTACGATGCTCGTTCATTGTGGAGAGGGATAAATGATTTTGGGACAAAACTGGAAGAGGGAATGGTTCTGGCTCCATGGCGATAATCTCAAAACCTTTGTCCCTAGCTGTCTCCTCCTCTCGTTCATCCAAAATTGCTAGCTCATCCTCTCTTTTGCACACACTTCCTGCCATGTGGATATTTATATTCGTGTCCTCGCTCGGTATTCCTGTAATAGAAGATGAACTCGTATTAGATTCTTGAAATCGAGTTTCAAAAGCATTACCTTCTTCTACGCAAGTGGCAATCAAATTAAGATCTTCAATGGATTTCTGAATTTGCCGACTCCGATCAAGGAAATTCTCCTGGAATTGATGGGATGTGGCCTCCTGTGTCTGAATAGTCTGGTAAGCTTCCTCTTTCAAGGATTGCAAAGGTACGTCTACGCTTTGCTCTTCTTGATCGAGGCACGAAGGCTTCGTTGAATCGCTCTCTGAAGTCTCTTCCACGGTTTCTTCGTTTTCTTGCAGAGACTCCATGTATTCCCACGCCACTGTCGGCGTCATGTCTCCCAATAATTCCTGCACCTGTGGTTGTAGTCCATCTAGGAAGGACGCCATAAGCTCTTCATTTGTGAACCCATGCTGCGGATAGCTCGATACTATATCTGTGAACCTCCTCCAGGCCTGAAAGAAAGTTTCACAATCAGTTTGATTAAAATTAACAATTTTGAGCTTATCCATTCTATGTTTGTGTGCATTAGCATATCGTGCATCATAAAGATTGTTTGTGCAATAGAAGTTCATATATTCCATTTTGAAATAAAATAAAATAAAATAATAAAAAAAAGTTTATGTACAGTAAAGTGGAAAGATCTCACCGAAGGTCCTTTAAATGAAATAAACCGTAGTCACAAACCATTCTTCCCCGGCAACGGCGCCAAAAACTTGGTGGGACCGAAAAGGTGCTCTCTCTCAAGTGCAAGAGTCCGTACAAGTAGTAAAATCTGGGAGTCCAGATGTCGAATCCACGGGAAGAAATCTGTTGCAACCACAATTCAAATCAAATAGAAATCTATCGGAAAGAGACTAACCACTTCAACAATGGTGATGATGGTGTGAAAGTGCGTGATGGTGATGTGCGAACAAAGAAATACGTGAGAACAAATATCTATAAAAAGTATGCGCATGGGATGGGTTCGTTAGGATCAACGATTCGTATTAATTTGGTTGATAGGTATAACACAATGAATTCTCCTTTTGGGAGCAATTCACCGGAAAATACCCAATATAACTCAATGAATTCTCCTTTTGGGAGCAACTCATCGGAAGATGCCCTTTTGGGGGTTCAAACAAAATATTCAAAAAGATCGTCGTTAAAATTCCAATACGATATGAAACTCTCTTTTGGAGAGATCAAAACTACGGTATGAAACTCCCTTTTGGGGAGATCAAAACTCACCCTTTTGGGGCGATCATCGACTAACTCAATTCTTTTGGAATCTGAAAAAGGCGATTTACGAACAACGATTACAATTTTAGCGACGTTTTACGGTTTAGCATATGGAATTTCAACCAAATAAACACGAATAATATCCCCTAACTACTCCATACCAAGCACAAATAAATTCTAGCTACTCATAATTTCAGAATAAACAAGTTCCATAGCCAAATACATCAAGATTATAGCAAAATACAGTAGAAAAAGCACTAAATAAGGAGTTTAAGTTAAGAATTCATCACCAAATATCCTTGAAAATACATCAAAACTCTCTGGAAATAAGAAAATAGCCTCTGGAATTTTACAGAATTTTTCAGGGGGAGAATACGGCTCCTAGAGCCTCCAATACGCTCAAAATACGCCCCAATCTCCTTGAATACGCTCAAAAAACCCTAAATACGCTTAAATATAAAACATTGCGGGTTTACTGTGCGTTAACGGGTCGAAACCCGCTTAAAAACTTAACCCGCAAGCCCAGATCCAATCTCCGCCGTTAATCTCAAGGCGGGATCACGCTCTGTGCCGCCACGTGTCCAAGTTATCGGATCTTCGCCCGCATGGCCGCTTTGTATCCGAACCTGTAACGACTGGTTTTCGTGTAATTGGATTATTTATATTATAATATATGCTTGGTGGATTTTCTCCTTGGATGTGTGGTTTCGTCGCCATAGCTTTCATTTTCGATCGATTCGCCGTATTTTCTCGTTCCTTCCTTAGGATCGTCGATTTCGAAGTATGTCATTCGTGACGGGCTTCATAACGGTCGTATCTTACTATTAGATCAAGCCTAGGAGTCTTAGGAATCGATCCCGGGGCCCCGCGCTCCGTATCGGAACTTTTGGTGCTCATTAGCCGGTATAAGAAGGGGCACCGACCGACTAGATGTCGATCCAGTCGGTCGTCAATCCTTCTTGGACCGACTAGTTAGCTTTCTAAATTTCTCAGGAGTTACTGTTTGCTTTTAGTCGGTTTAAGAACGTTCATCGACCGACTAGATGCTAAACTAGTCGGTCAGTATTTGTTCATGGACCGACTAACTCTAAATCCTATTTTCGTTCAGGAGTTACTGTTTGCACTTAGTCGGTCTACGTTGGTCGACCGACCGACTAGTTGCCAAACTAGTCGGTCAGTGGTTGCTCTTTGACCGACTAACCAGTGTTAAAACCCTAATTTCTGGGCAGCCGCCAGCTTAACCTATTTATACCCAACCCAATCATTCTCTTCTTCTCCAACACGACCCAAAACCCTAAAATCTTCCCCTCTAAGCCCCCATCTCCTTCCAAGCTCCAATCCTTCATTCCAAGCCCTAAATCCATCATCCAATCCATCCATCCACTCCATCTACCTCTCATCTTCCCCAAAATCTCACCAAAACCCATCAAAATCCCCAAATCCCCCAAAACCCTAGTTTCCCCAAACTTCTCCATTTGCTTCCAGATTTGATCCTAAGGTTCCCCGGAGTGTTTCTTCCGTCTCCTCTTGGTAAGAAATCGATTCCCCGTTGTTTTCTTAACCTATTTATATTTTTATGAAACCCTAATATAATTTCTTGTTGTATGTTGATTGGTCCCCCAAAAACAGCGATTTCCCCGTAGATTAGCATCCGTGTGACGAAGTGGTCGTCATCCCCGGTGCTAGGTAAGTGAAACTTGCCACTTAAGGTTTAGGCCATGTTTTAGGCCATTACTCTGCTTTAGCGTAAAAGAGACTAGACGGTGAAATGATAGCCGCCTAGACGCCTACTCGATCTAGTTTGACAACGAAACTAGATCCGTCACCTCAAATGATCTAGCTTGACAACGAAGCTAGAATCCAACCCATTTAACTTGTTGTTCACGCATACTTAACTGCCATGCTTAATTCAAATTAACGGTACGCGAATATGTTCATATCATTGCATTTTGCCTGTCACGTTTAAATTCAATTAACGGTACGCAATCATTTGTTCACGTCATTGCATAGTGATAAATCATTGTGATTGTGTAGCACACGCTACAATATTATAATCCTGGCTCGTGTTCCAAAAGCGAGCCCTGTAGTTGGAAACCCCAACGCTCGGATACCGGCTAGGCACCCACTTTTCGTGGGCACAACCCTATGCCAAATACACTTCCTGGCCCGTGATCCAGAAGCGAGCAAATGCTCGATACACGTAGGGGTGGGGTAAGAGATATGCGTCACCAGAGCACGAGATGGCCTGATCCGCCACTCCAGCCCGCAGGCGAAATCTCTAGTGTTTAAGTGAGTAAAAGATATGCGTCACCAGAGCACGAGATGGCCTGATCCGCCACTCCAGCCTGCAGGCGAAATCTCTAGTGTTTAAGTGATTAATAGTGATAAGTGATTAGTGATTTGGTAGCTTTTGCTACATTGTGCATGCTCGTCTCCTTTAAACTGTTGCATCATACTTAACTGCCATGTCATTGCTTAATACTATAACTGCTAGGTTGCTAGTTGCCTTTCTTTTAGTTTCCTTGCACAAGTCTTTCCAGACTTGCTGACATGTGCCCCTTTCTCTTTGGGTGTCGCATGTTAGTTGCCGAGTCAGAGCTTGTTGCAGAGGGCGTTGTGTTTGCTCAGGAGGAGTCTTGTGGACACCGGTGACTTGTTGAGTTTCCCTTTATGTTTTAAGATTCATGTTAGTTGTCGGTGCGTGGCACCCTTGTATGTATGTTATTCTTTGTTGGCCATGTTGGGCCTTAGACTCTTTTTCCTTTAGCCTGGTGGCTTTGCTGTGATATTGTAATTTATTTATGGATATTCAGGGACTCAATAAATTGCTTATTGTCTCATTTTCTTATTGTTATCTTTGTTTCGTATCGCATTTGCAAGGACTTGCCATAATAAGTGTCTTTATACGCTTATCAGACTTGGAGCTTCACGGCTTCAAGTTTGTGCGGACCTTCTCACGTCTCGACTCCACATTTTTGGGAAGCGGGGCGTGACAGAACCCATCTCGGATTCGCTCACATCCGTTCGATTGAGATGGCAAAAGGTTGAGATCGCGCCACGTAGCGTTCGATGGAAGCTCCGCATCGCGATTTCGAATTTGAGGCGGCTTCGGTGATAGACGTTAGATCTCGGAACGACGCTCTCGATTGCGCCACGTTGCCCAAATTTCGCTGCCGCTTCATTTCTTCGGGAATTGCTTCGAAACCGTTGGATCAATTCGCAACGGCCAGGATGAAGTCGATGCCGAATCGCATGCGGAGTTGATTTCAACCGTTGGATCTTCATCCAACGGTTCGCCTGTGATTGCTTTCGCCCGCTCCGCCGTCGACGAGGGCGTAGATCCACACCGTTGGATCTTCGATCAACGCCCCATACTAGGCCACGTCACCCGCCTATTACGAATTCGCATTCAGCAGTGCGGATCGATCTAGACCGTTGGATGCAAGAGGTGATGCGTCAGATCCCGCCACGTGGCGCCTAGCGGGCGAATCCCGTTCGATTTCCTCTTCGTGTGTGAACCGTCGGATCTTAATCCCACGGTTGAAAGACGGCCGCGTCGCCCGCTATGTCTACCGTCGGATAAAAGCGGGAATGCGCAGGATGCTGCCACGTGGCGTGCTGTGATTGGCTGGCGACCGTATTTTCGTATTTTCGTGCGTATTTCTCCATTTAAAAAGGTATTCTGCATTCAAAAATTCACAGTAATTAGCACAGATCTCAGAAAAATACAAATAAATAGTCGTTGGAATCGTGAGATCGAGACCAAGCTAAGAAAAATATAAAATGTGCAGAATTGCATCGTTAAATGCTGTTTTGTGCTCAAATAGTGTGTTTTCTCTAATAAATAAATGTGTAGAAAATACGTATGAATTAGAGAACAATGTAGCATCTCATGAGCACAAAATAGGGCTAAATGGGGGGTCAAATATGTAATATTGAACCCGAATCAGTGGCGCCCAGACGAAGCCCTTCAAAAATCGCCATGTTACTGTTTTTCGGCTGCCTGAGCTTCAAAAGACCCACTCGGCCGAGTGGATAATCCCGTCCGCCCGAGTACCATGAAGCCATCGGCCGAGTGACGACAACTCACTCGGCCGAGCCGCACCCGAAGTGAAGACCCCTGAAGATCGATACTTACTGGAAAATTACAGGGTTTTCACTCGGCCGAGCGACTTTTGTCACTCGGCCGAGTGCGACGCGCTGCCTGTAGCGAAAATTGCGGAAAACAGGCTGCGCAGGGGTATTTTGGTCACAGTTTTTGGACGATTTTGGGGGCTATTTAACCCCTGTTTTTACCCTAGTTTGGAGAGCCTCTCTCTTAGATTTTTTGCAGATTTTAGATTAGCTTTTTAGTTTTATTCTTGTGATTGGAGAGGAGACAAAAAATTGGATCTTTGTTGGATTAATTGAAGAACTCCATTGGTTTGCTTTTCTCTTCTCTAAAAATTCTATTTTTATTGCATATCTCAATATTGTGATGAATTCTATTGCTTATTTCATTGATTATTTTTATGATCTTACTATGAATTATGAGTAGTCGCCACGTCTTGGGGCGTGGGGATGAACCCTACAAGCCCTATTTCATAATTGTGATGAATTGTTAGGAATTTTGCTAGAATTGCTACTAGGGATTGGATTGGGATCAATTTACTACGGATTGCTAGGAATTCACATCGATTGGGATTTGCAAGAGATTGGATCCCAATTCGATAGGAAACCCTAGAAATCCGAATTGGGTTGGAATCGAATTTCCGTAGTATCGGTTTGCAAGAGATTGGACCGATACTATGGTTTCCGGTTCCAATTCCGCGCCAATACCCGTTTGCAAGAGATTGGACGGGTAGGACCTATCCCAAACTAGGTCGTGGACCGAGTTTGCAAGAGATTGGGCTCGGTGCGCGATTGAACGATGATGTTGATCCTAATGCTAGCTTCCCTAGGCTAGGGTTTGCAAGAGATTGGACCCAAGCCTAGGATAGCTATAGACCGGCAACAGCGCGAGAGCGTGAGCTTGGTTCTACATTCAGTTGCAACTAGTTCATCCAAAATCTTATTCTAGCAACTTTGATACCAATGAACCACTTTTACGAAATACGGTGAGTAGCGGGAATTCCCCATTCCCTAGACGTTCTTTATTTGATTTGATATTTTCGTACTTTGTCTGACGATTGTGACAGGATCGCCAAGGGCAAATTTCTCTCTTCTTAAATAGCCAGGTTGATTGGAACAAGCACGGTCATTCGTCCTCCCTGTGTTCGATAACCCGCTCGCTGCTACACCGTGCACTTGCGGTAAAACTACAACCGTTCTTTAGGGTTACATCCCGGAGCGATCACATCCCTCCCGAGAACCAGTATAGCCACACCACCGAGGGGACATGCGACTCCCAATCAGTAACCCAAGAGTAGCTCTGTCTCTTCGCCCAGGAAACCAACGCCAACCTCCAGACGTTGGTCACCACGATTCAGCAGCTCGTCAGCAACCCGTCCATCCAGCGAGATGGGACGTAGGGGCCCACCAGCGGGGAGGGGACCGCCACCCTATACGATCTGCCATGGTCACAGACCACGGGGATGAAGCAAACCCGGAACGGCAATTTACCATGCCGAGCTTTGCCCTGATGTGATCCCTTACTCCCACCTCGCCTCGTAAGGGAGACGGGATGGGCCTCGAGCAAGCTGAAGGTGAATCGGTTACCGCCTCGTCTCGACGACCAGGCTCGACAAATCGGCGACCGACCGACCACCGAGCCTCGGGGGACCGACCCCGTCGGAGCGAAAGTCCCCGTCGAGTAAGGCTGGATAAACGAGAACACACGAGAGAGAAAAGGAACGCCCGCCGATCAACTCCCGCCCCCAGATCGACGGGGACCCGGGCGAGCCCCCGGCGTGACCCCGCTCGCTCACCACGACCGGGTAACCACTGTGTGAGCACAGGAGGGCGACCGGGGGGAGCCAGAGGCGACCGTTGTCTGCTATCCTGGAGGATAACTGAGGCACGGGTACCCTCTAGATTCAAGGTGCCGACGTTGGAGAAGTATTATGGCACGATCGATCCAGAAGACCACGTGATGGACTATGAGGGGGTCATGGCGTTCCAAGGGGCCGACGACACCCTACTCTGCAGAGGCTTTTATTCCACCCTCCGGAGAGCGGCCCGGAGTTGGTACCATAGTCTCCCCAACCGTTCTATTGACAGCTTCGAGAACCTCTTCTAGCAGTTCTGTAAACAATTCATGACCGGGCGTCAAGTAAAACCGGACTCAGAACTCCTGTTTAATGTGGTGCAGGGCCCCCGGAGAAACCCTGAGGCACTATATGCGTCGCTTCAATGCGGAGCGACTGAATGTGGAGAGCTGTCCCGAGCTGTTCGTTAAGACGGACCTGAAGAGAGGGCTCCGATATAGGGGCCTGAAAAAAATCACTGCACAATGATCATCCGAAGGACCTCGCCGGCGTCATAGCCCAGGCAAAACGCTACATGCTGACGGAAGAGGCGCTGGCCATGGATGACAGAAGTCACCCAAGGGGGACCAGGCGGGAATCCAAGTGCGACGAGAGCGAACGCCATGGCCTTGACGAGCATCGGCAGGAGAAGAGGACCAAAGGAAAGCAGCACAGGGAGGAGATACGACCCTCCAAGCTGAACACTGCCCCCAGACGCCGTCCTCGCGCACGTCCAAAAGGATGGGTGCATTAGCAGGCCGTCTCTGAGGATGAAGAGAGGCGAAAGGGACGATGAGAAATATTGCAAGTATCACAAGGACAATGGCCATGCCACCGACGACTGCTGGCATCTAAAGAAGGATATAGAGAAGCTGGTCAGCCGAGGCCACTTGAAGAACTTCGTCGACGACTCAGCTTCCGCCACCGGGGAAGGGACATCCAGGCAATTGGACAAGGGGAAGAAGGTGAATGTGGTCCAGGCGACGATGCACATCATCGAGTGAGCGGACGGGACGATCAGCCGTCGCCTCGCTTGGGCAAGGCTAGCATGTCCTCGCCTCCTCCGTTTTATGTTTTCCTTCAAGTGTTCACCCGGGTTCAAGGAATAGAAAGAGAACCATGTTAGTACAACTCTGTTTCTCTCACTTTATTTGGCTGGGCGATCGATTGCAAAGCAGTAGGGAAATCACCCCCGGGAGAGACTAACGACACAATCGACCGTAAGGCTGGGGCAACTCCCCCAGCAGGCCGATTACCAAGCCCGTTCATAAGACTGAGGTCAACTCCCCTAGCAGGCGGGACCATCGGCTGGCCATAAGCCGAGGGTTAGCTCCCCCCGCTGACCAGCTGACCCGATCGACCGTAAGGCTGGGGGCAATTCCTCCAGCAGGCCGATCACCGTGCCCGTTTGTAATACTGGGGGCAACTCCCCCAGCAGGCGGGACCATCGGCTGGTCTTAAGCTGAGGGTTAGCTCCCCCCGCTGACCAGCCGACCTGATCGACCGTAAGGCTGAGGGGCAATTCCTCCAGCAGGCCGATCACCGAGCCCGTCCATAAGGCTGGGGGCAACTCCCCCAGCAAGCGGGACCATCGGTTAGTTATAAGCCGAGGGGTAGCTCTCCCCGCTGACCAGTCGACCCGATCGACCGCAAGGCTGGGGCAACTCCTCCAGCAGGCCGATCACCGAGCCCGTCCGTAAGGCTGGGGGCAACTCCCCCCAGCAGGCGGGATCATCGGTTGGTCATAAGCAGTGTTCTAAAAATCGGCCTGGGCGGCCGCCTAGGCGGCGCCTAGGCGCTAGGCGGCCAGTAAATGCCCCGATTATGGCCTGGGCGGTCAATCTGGGCGTTTTTGGGATTAATCGGCCGCCTAAGCGTTCTGGGCGGTGTCTGGGCGCTCTGGGCGGTTCCTAGGCGGTTCCTGGGTGGTTCCTAGGCGGTTCCTGGGCGGTTTCTGGGCGTTTTTTTGTAAATGGCTTAATTGCACAAGAGTATCTTTTAAATTTTATTTTGTTGCACACAAATACTCTAAAATAGGTAAACTGGATTTGATTTAGTATGTATTAGATATTTGATGTATTTTAAATAATATATATATTTATATTTATATATAAACATAAATATATTATATAAAAATAATTAAAATAATTAAAAACTGCAAAGCCGCCTAGGCCGATTAATCCCCGATTAATGCTCTGGGCGCTAGGCGCTAGCAATCCGAACGCCTAGCGCCTAGCGTTTTTTACAACCTTGGTCATAAGCCGAGGGATAGCTCCCCCCGCTGACCAGCCGACCCGATCAGCCGTAAGGCTGGGGGCAACTTCCCCATCGGGCAGATCAACATGGCCGGCCATAAGGCTGGGGCAGCTCCCCCAGCGGGTTGGAACATCGGTTGGGTGTAAGCCTGGGGATAACACCCCCAGCAGCTCGGACGATCCGATCGGCGGAGGGACTGGGGGCGATTCCCCCAGCAGGCTGCTCCCCCGACTGACAATAAGACTGATGGCAAGCCCACAGTTTGCAAGGCGGTCACCCGACTGGCCTGAGGATCGCTAACGAGGGGAAAGCCACAGCAGGTCGGCCGAGAACACCTCCAAGGCCATAGTTTATCGGACCGATTGACACAAAATTCTGAGGACCATTCACACTCACAATGAATAATGAAGGGATATCAGCGGATCGCCTCCCCAACCGAGTTGAACGTAACAGTGGCTCAAAAAGACCAAGGATCTCCCTCCTCTACGAAGCAGCTCTGCCAGTAGAATGCCTAGACAACAAGGAAAATGGCGAAAGATACATGAACCAACAAAAAATGTGTTATACATTGCACCCCAAAAATTGTTTGTATTACAAGGCAAATGAGGGAGAGTGGAGCAAAAAGGAGGAAGCGTCGCCTAGGGGCCCAAGGCCCGGGAGGAGGCGTCCTCCGGCACCTCACCTTGCTCAGAGCGGGGAGGGCCTTCGGGACCTGGCTGAGGTCAGAAGACCCCGACGATCGGGGGGCCAAAAGGTCCTCATAAGAGTCAAAGGCATCCCGGAGGGCCTCCGCATTCCGTGGCTTCAGGACCCCCTCATAGCCTCTCTCTACTTCCTCGACGAGCCAGGAGGGATGCGCGGCCTGCGCCTGACGCAAGGCCCCAAGCTCGTCCCAAAGCTCACCCCTCTCCCGACGGAACGCCTCTTCCGCCTTCCGGGCCAACCGCTAAGATTCGACCAGTGCCCCCTGAAGGTCCAGCACCTCGAAAGCAAGCTCGTCCAATCGACGTCGCAGTTGCCGGGCCTCCATGCGGGCTTCTTCGGCCGCCACCTCGGCCGCCCCATCCCTCAAGCGCTCCTGCGCCAGAGACTCCTTAAGGTCAGACGCTTGGGTTGCCCGGCGCTACGCCTCAACGGCCATCACAGTGGCCTGCAAGATGAAAGAGATGAGCTGGGGGATCACAAGGCATGATGGAAAGCAGCAGAGGGACCGACCTGTTGAAGCTGCCAGACTAAGGAGTCCATCAGTAGATCGGATGTAGCCCTCTCCAGGAGGGAACGATCTCTCAGAAGGACGCAACTCTGCGCCAGCTGGGTGGCCACGAACCGGTCGACGAAAACCAAGTCCCCAGGAGTAACCTCGGGCCCCGCCGGGAGGGTCAGCAGGGCGCCCCCGGCCCTGGCCAAGGACGGATCGACTGAGTCGACAGGGGTGGCCACCAGGGCCAGTGGGAGGGTTTCACCCGAGGCAACCGACGCCCCGGGAACCACGGAAGGATGGACCTCCCCGGCCCTCTTCTTCTTCTTCTTCATCTCACTGGGCCCCGCGGCCTCCGGAGGAGAACGCTTCCGCCCCGCGCCACGACCACCCGTGGGCGTTCGAGGTGCCAGGTCGGCGCCCCTAGTGCCTCCCTCGGCACAGATGGAGCGGGGAGGTTCGGTGGCCGAGACCTCCGCCGCGGGGAATCCACCACGGCTGGGGCAAGTGGCATAGCCGCGACCACTGGCTCCAGCCTCCCCACTGTCGAGTCAACCTGGCGCACCTCCTCCTCCACTGTCCGGCGAGCGCCTGGCCCGAGGGGTTTCCGTGGCTTCTGCCAGCTCCCCGGCGGATGAGCTCGTCGACATTGCGGGAGAATTCTCGGCCCGCCATCTCTGCAGAAGGAAAGAAGATCAGGGTAAGCGAGAGAGAAAGCAGAAAGAAAAAGGAGCGCCTATCGGGGGACCACAGGACGGTCTTAAGAAGCAGGTCGTCCAGCAGAGGCCAGACCGACCTCTCCTATAGGGGCAGAGATGACAGAAGCTGGACAGCGGCCTGGTCGGCCTCAGAGAGGGTCAACGTCAAGTCGTATTGACATAGCCCATTCTAGCCTGTCAGGATCTCGGTGTCCCTAGGAAAGACAATGAAAACAAAGCTCGAGCTCCAGTCCCCCACCCAGCGGGGCAGACCGAGCAAACACTCCCCGTGCGGGCCTGGATGTGCTGCCACAACCCTTGGCTGACCGTCTGGACCCGGAAGTAGTGGAAGAGAAAGGGAAGGGACGGCTCCAAGCCGTGGACGCGGCAGATCATGATGAACCCAATAAGCACCGCGATGGAGTACGGGGTCAACTGACACAGGGCCACCATCAAGAACTCCATGACTTGGATGAGGAAAGGATGCAGAGAGAAGCAGAGTCCCAAGCGAAACATCTTGACGTAGAAGCCGACCTCCCTGCTCCACGGAAAGCAAATCCGCTCGTCGCTAAAAAGGATTCGGACGTCGTACGGATGGTACAAATACTTCTCCCGGATCTCCATAACCTTCGAGAAGAGGACCATAGACGATGACCCGAGGATCACCGGGGGAACGTCGAACCTCTCAGCAGCTCGAGCAATATCTTCGCCAACAGGGTCCATAAAAAGCAAACCCTTCCCATTGTCCTGTACGGGACGTGTCACCAAGGGGATGCCGGGCCTCGAAGACGGGAGGTCACCAGACTCGAGCGCCGGAGGGTCCCCTGACCCCGGTGCGGTACCACCTATTCTAAGCGCAACCATGTGGCAAATTAAGGAGGAAGAAAGTTACCTTGGAAGGAATCCGAAGGAAGATAGACGAAGGAGGGTTCGAAGGAGCTTGCAAGACCAGAATCAGGAAGAAAGGCGCGAAAGAATCGAAACTCGGAAGGCCGATGTCCTTATATGGAGGGCAATCTCAGAGTCAAGACCGTCCGAATAGGAGCACGTGGCAGCATCTGGAGGCTAACGGCGCTTCGAATCCCGCACCGAGAGAAGTTCAAACGGGCCGCATCATGATGGCCTCCATTTAATGGATTGGCCTCGACTGACGCGCCTGTCAAAATCCTCAAGAGTCACGTCGCTCGAACCGAACGGGCAGAATCCGAACGGCTTGGACGATAGGGGCAATTGATACGACTATTTTGGAGAGGCCCAAGAGTAAGAGGCATGAGCCCAAACCAAGGGCGGGAGTCCCACGAATGGGATTTGGCCCAAACGACGGGGCCCACGAGAGGACTCGGAGTCGGGCTAGCCGTGACCCGGCATGTGCACCATTAGCCCATGATCGGGGGAGTTAACTGCTCCCCTAAAAGCGTGGCACCTTAATGACCAGTAATGAGCCCAGTAATCGACTCCCCCACGACGCACGTAGGCGCCTCTGTGGAGGCGGATCGCGGGGGCGTAAGTGGGGAACAGTCAGGGGACGTGGATTGGGGGCAATCGTGGGTCAAACGCTATAAAGGGACTACAGAGGCAACCGAGAAAGGGATCGAATCCCCGATATCGACAACGGAGGTATTCCATTAACAGACCTTGCTTTCTCATTATCTCCCCTCTCATAGCTCGGTCCGAGAATACGTGTGCGATCCCGTCGAGCATTACTCAGATCCGTTCTGACTTAGTCATCGGAGGGGACTTGGCCGGAACCAATGTCCGCCCCCCCCCCCCCCCCCCCCGACGAGCTTTTTCGTCTATTCAGGAGAAAGTAGAGTCAAGGCCTGAGGCTACCCCTCGGCGCGGAACCTTCCTGGACAAGATCCGCACGACGGCGAGCCCGGTCGCCACTAGCGAGCATCGCCGTCGACCGAGGCCAAGTGATATTCAAGTCGCCGAGGCTACCCCTCGACACTTGATCAACCGAGGCCGAGCGCTCATCTCGGTGCCGAGGCTTCCCCTCTGCACCCCGCTGACCAATGACAGACACTCCGCTCGAAGTGCTAGCCCGACCTCGACTCCTCGTGCGACCCACGTTGAGAGCACGTGTGCTTGGCGTGACCAAGGGATCCAATCGACCCCTTGACCACGTTGACCGTCTAACCGTCGGTCAACGATCCTGTGGTGAGAAAACACTTGTAAACAGTAATATTGTTTAATTATCTAGTTGTTTGTTACTGTATCGTCAGATGTGAGTGGTTGTCAAATTACCATATGGTCTTGCTTTTAATTAGATACTACAATCACTTGGCAAATGCAATGCTTGGTTCTTTTCTTGAACTGAGATACCATCTTTGACGCATGTAAATAAGATAATCAAAAGTGAACAAACTAATGCATGTTAGAACTAAAAAGGATCAATAAACAGAAATTAGATGCAACAATTAATTAACATGACAGGAAGCTTAATTAATTAGTTGCCAATTCTTTATAAAAGCAACATGCTCACGAAAAAAGATAGCTTTTATTTCAGATTAATCTCACACAGTGCTCTTTAATCACTAGTCCCTCACCTTAATAAAAAATGACTGAACGATGTTCAACCATGTATGAGGCCACATGACAGAGCCATCAGCAAGATTGCAGCATCCTTCTCTTCCTGCGGGAACGTTTGGTGGCAAGTCAGCTTCTTGCTCAGTCTCACCGCGATGTCGTCGAATCCGAGCTTCTTCCGGGCCGAAGACGGCGCGACGATCTTGAACCGCTTCTTGAAGGGAACGGTGCGATCCACATGATCCTGTTGCTTAGTACTACCGGTGCTGCTCAATCCTGCAGCACCAGCAGCTCTCATTGCACGCCTCGCTTTCATTTGCCTTATCCCACATGCATTACAAAGAGACTGCACCATGAACATTTGCCTTAGATTTCGACTCGGTTGAGTTTTATGTACTAATCATCAATCATACAATATTTTGGCGTAAGTTCTTACCTTTGGGCCTTGAGGGCCACTTCTCCATAGAGGGGTCTTTGTAGTTTTGCAATCCGAGCAGACTCTGATGATATCTGCTTGATCCATCTGAGCTTGATCTTGTGCCGGTTGTTTTCTTCTTTGTTTCTCAACGAGAATTTGATCCGCGCCGCCCATCATCTTCTTCATCAACCGCATCTTCGACGACATCCACCTGGACGATCCCCGCGCCTGCGGCTTCTCGCCGATGTGAAGGATCGAGCGAGCGAGCGACGAAGTGTGATCGGTTGGTATGGCGAAGGGAGGGAACTGATCACAATATTGATTCTGATCTTCCTCCATGGAGATGATGATCACGAGGATAGCAAGCTAGAGAGGGTACTGGTTTGCGAGCAAGGGGCAAAGCAACAATGTGAGGCCATATATAACAAATGATCATGAGAATGGGAAAATGGAGTGGCAAAGGATAAGAAGAGATCGAGCAATCACATGAGTCAGTCTCTACAAGTTGAGGGAGACGCCGCATAGCACAAAAAGGTTGGTTATGAGTCCCATTACGCTCCAAGAAGCCAGAAGGGCCACTGTCTACGAAATCCTTGAATTATTGCAAGAATTTAAAGATAATGCTGGTGGGGATTGTTTTTTTAGCAGGGAAGGGGCCATGAAAATCTCACACTTGTTAATTACCATCCAGTCAAAAAAAAAAAAGAACTGATTAAATTGATGTACCAAGAAAATAAGTGTAATTGAGTCTGAAGTTGGGTCATTTTGGTCTCTTTTAAGGCAGCCGGCAAACTAAACATAGCAATCATAGGCTATAATCAGTATGTGTGATTTTGCTCAGGAGACAAGTTAATTAATGAGCCCACAACACAGAGTGTGTTATTTTTGATGATCAAGAGAAACTTCATCCAATTTTTTATCGCTTACTTTCTACGATAATGAGAGGTGATACGTTCATCCGGTGCTTATCACTCGTGTAGATTGTGTGTGTCAGTGTGTGTGTGTAGAGAGAGAGAGAGAGAGGGTGAATTGGAATTGGTCCCGTCTAGTAGCTATCATGCATGCCATGCAGTGTCTCCGAGCAGCGTGTCTCGTAGCTCCAAGGGCCATCATCTGATGATTTTGGCTGCCTCTGCCTCTGTAATTGAAAGCAACATTTTCCTCTTGGATTGTACCCCTCTTCATTATTGACCCCTGTTGCATCCTCATTAAATTATAACCTCATCAGAGTCTCTCTCTCTCTCTCTCCTCTGAGATTCAAACACCAGAGGATGGACAAAATTTGATCCAAGCAAAGGCTGCATATATATGCTAATGTGTAGATTTTTCAGCATCATGCAGCAGGCTCGATATTGACTTTTACCATAATTAATGCAGCCTTTTGCTATCTTTGCTAGATTAGGTCAAACGCAGGTACATGCAGGAGTTAACAGTGTTTAGATTTGCAAAATACATGTGGCAGATGCTGTAATATATAGATTAATTCATCCTACCTCTTGTAATCTCCACACTCTCCTCTCATCCCTCAGCAGAACATCTCTCTTACAAACCCAAACCCTAACCCTAACTCCATCTATTAATCCCCAAGCTGAACAAAACTCTAATTTCTCACCAAGTCGGGGATGTTTCTGTCAGTGATACAGATGCACTCAGTAAAAGTGAAGTTACAGGGTCTCATTTTTTCTTGCAACACGCGTCAGAGGACCACAAAGGGACTTCAGCACAAGTTGCAGGAAGAAAATGTCACAGCAGTACCATAAAGTTGCAGGTCCACAACATTTCTTTGAACTTAATTAAGAATCAACCGTTTCTTGCATTTTTGAGGGAGAAATTTTTAGGAGAACTTGATCATTTCTGCTCCTCCTTGCTCCTTCGATTTTTCCAGGACAAAACAACCAAATATGTATGATGGAAAATTTTCATATGCTGTTTTCGTTGCAGTTGGTATCAGATAGCCAAACAGTAGCTGCTGGTCTGAGCTCTCCCTTGGTTCGAGCTGCTAGAGTGTGATGTGCTAGTCTGGTCCGAGCTATTTTCGAATTGCCTGCAACACAAACAACTCGTGAGGGAGGGCTGGACCTGTGGTCCGACCTAATTCCCTCCTATGCTTCGGTCAGCAGATGCTTGAGGAAGGTTCAGGGTCGACAACTAAGGCCGGTCTACTAGGCAGGCCCGCTAGTGGTTGGCATGCCGAGCTAAGTGGAGCATGTAGTACTTAGGTCCGAGAAGGTCATGTTTAAAAGATAACTGAACAGCCTGAAGCCGTTTCAGACTGTCTAACCTTTATTGTTCTTGTGAGCAGTCTGGAGTTATGCGAGGCTCGTGCAACCCGAGCTTATCCAATAGATTGCATGTGAGAGACAAGAGAGAAATCAATAAGATATGGTCGAGAAGATGTAGCCGAAGTCACACACACACACACACACACCCCCCCCACCATTGTTGGCGAGACTTTTTATAAACTGGATGTGCCTTTATTACTGCCAAGTTATTGTCATTAAATACGGGATAACGGCAACTATAAATTGAAGATGACAGACGCCATGAATGCAAGCCATAAGTGTTATATTAATGCCATAAATACCTTGAATATAAGTCATGATTGTTGTATCATTAATGGCTTAATCGAGTGTCAAATCTTCCTAAGATTCCACCATTATTTTTGATGATGACGTGTGTGTGAAAATACACACACACACACACACTAGTCATAATTTGTGCCTGTAAGGCACAATTCATTTACGATATACATCCAATCAAAATCTCTGATCCCAAAAATTTAGCTCATTTCAAGAAATTTAATTCCTCCAAAAAATCTTAGTTCCATCCAAAATTTAGTTTACTGTTTTCGATTTTCAAATGAGTAATGAGAGGACCCCAAATTTCAACAAATAGTTTTCAAAGTTCCAAATTCAATTTCCCCCTCCAAAACTTTCTCTAACCATTATCTTATCATATTCAGCATCCTAGTCAGCAAGCCAAAATATGACTAAGACAAAAACTCAAAAAAGTTCCTTAAATGTATAAACAAATAGTTTTCGAGTTTCAAATTTCGAATTCAATTTCCCTCCAAAGCTTTCTCTAACCCATTATCTTATCCTAGCCACGTAGAACAAAGATTCAACAAACCCAGCCACGTAAAACAAAGATTCAAGAAATAAAAAACCCGCAAATGTATAATAAATTCATGAATTAAACTTCTGAATTTTTTAAAAAAAAATTCGAAAAAATAAAAAACATTTCACACCGTGACCACCACTTCATTTATAATCACAAGTTGTTTTTGCCGTTCTTTCTTTATTTTGCCTACTAAATTATTAAATAAAAAGAGCTGAACGGGAGGCGGCACCACCACTGCCGGAGACGTCTCGGCCTCCTTCACCGCCGAAGAGAAATCCCCATACTTGGGGCTCAAGCTCGACCTCATCTTCTCCCTAGGGCTCGAGCCAAGAGATCTCGAAATATTCGACGGCAAAGGCGCCACATTTCTAGGGGTAGCGTTTGGGCTAGGGCTGGGGCTGGGGGTCTGAGATCTAGAGCCCTCCGACGGTCGCGGCGTCGCCGGAGGCGTTATGAACACGGTGTATGGCCCTGCCTTCCCGATCACCTGCGCCGGTGGTGCCTATCTCGTTGCCGCCATGGCGGGAAAATCGACGAAAGATTAGAGCTTGAATTAGTTAGGGTTAGGATTAGGGTTTAGTGAGAGAACGCGAGGGAGAGGAGAAGAAACGGCATCGCTTTTGGGATGAATCGTCTCCATTGGTGGAAAAGAGGGGCTTCGGCCTATCATGTGAGTTTTAAGAGCGCTTTGACTTTTGCGTAATTTTTAACAGAGCGGGCCTATGAATTTAGCCCGTTTTTGCAAACGAGTCAGGCTTGGGTTTAGTTTATTTCGGCCGGTGAGTTAAAATGAGTTGTGTCCTCTTATCTATTTAAACTTGAAGTTTTAAAAATTTGCATAACGAATATATTTATACCGTTGTGAACGGTTATTTAACCGTAGTTGGGTGAGATTCTGGGCTATCCTAGATATAGACCCATATCATTGTAAGCACATATTTGTATTCTCACAATTGCCTATAAATAAAGAGCTGGGGGCTCCTCCCGCAGTAGTTGATTTATAACACGTTATCAGCACGACTCTAAAAATTTTCTTTTCCACAAAATTTTCTCCGTTCGTTGCGAAGGCGAAGGCAAAGGCTAGACGGGAGATCCACGAGCGCGGTGCAAGGCTTCCTCCATCGAGCGTCGCCATCCGCGTATGGCTTCGAGCAACTGTCGCTATATCCGGAGGACGGATATAGAGGTAAAAACACTAAAAACGATATTTTTAATCATACGTATGATTACCCCTCCCTAGATCTCGCAAGATCGATATGGGGATTATTTGTCGCCTTGAAAACGACGGACCGTTTATCCCAAAAACCCAATTTTTAGGGCCAAAAGCCTAATTTTTGAACCCTCCGGCGGCTAGCCGTCACCGGAAAACCCCCCAAACCTCGTCGGCCCCCGCCGCTCCCCCCTGCAGGGGGGCGACGGCCCGCCGACGGCCGCCGGCCGCTCCCCCCTGCAGGGGGGCGACGGCCCGCCGACGGCCGACGGCCGCTCCCCCCTGCAGGTGGGGCGGCGGCCCCAGAGGCCGCGCCCCCTGTACGGGGGCGGCCCCGGCCGCCTCCCCCTGCAGGGGGGAGCGGCCCCCGCCGCCCCCCTGCAGGGGGCGGCGGCCCCGGCGGCCGCGCCCCCTGCAAGGGGCGGCGGCGGCGCCGCAGCCCCCCCATCAAAACCCTAATCTCCAAAAAAAGCCCGTGGGCCTGAAGCCCACAGGCCGGCTGTGGGCTTCAGGCCCACAGGCCAATTTTTTTAAAAAACAAAAAGCCTGTGGGCCTGAAGCCCACAGGCCGGCTGTGGGCTTCAGGCCCACAGGCCAATTTTTTCAAAAAAAAAACAGATAGCCTGTGGGCCTGAAGCCCACAGGCCGGCTGTGGGCTTCAGGCCCACAGGCCAATTTTTTCAACAAAAAAATGGAGGGGTGGCATCGGCTAAAAACAAGCCTGAAAAGGCAACTGTTTGGCCTAAAAACTAATTTAAAAAGGGGATTTAATGGCAAAATATTCGTGAAAAATCACGGTAAATTACGGGACAAATATCGGGCAGGCGAGGACTTTTTGGGGATTTTTGGGGGGCTTTTGGGATGATGAGGGAACCGCTTTCCTCAAACAAAGAAAATGTTTATTTGGGCGCTTAATCAATTTAATTGATTAAACCCATTTACTTTACAACCTATGCATTGTAATTACTTTTACATGCTTTTCATCCCTGACAAAATTATGTGGATATTATATGCGTGGTTGTGTATTTTATTTAAAACTTAATAATTAGGAAGATCCTGCGACCGCTCTGCCGTTAGTTACCTAACCTAACGGTGTATGACGTTGCCCAGTGGTCCAATAATTATTAAGTGATTAAATATTATTTTATCTTCATGTGAATAAACTATCTGTGATGTCTGTGAATGAAAATGTTGATGAGCACAATATTTCTGCATGAATTACTAAATGTGGTTTTTGGATCGGCCGTTTAGTCCCACAGTTTATTTCCCGCACTTTTCTTTTATTTTTGAGAGAAATTGTAGTGAGGAATTTATGTAAATGTCAAAGAAAGAAGACCAACTTCCATGGAGACGGAGGCCACGCTTGAAGACGGAGATATTATATGGGACCCACGGGGTTTCCAAAGTTGTATTTTCATTTTACTCAAGCTGCAAATTTGTATAATTTGGACTGTGGACTTCTTGGACTCTTTCTTGTGGGACTGGCCGATCCACACATTTAGCTTTTCGTTAAATATTGCCTCTGCATGAAAATTTTTCCTCTAATTAATTATTAATTCATGCATGTTTGTGCTCTGCTAGATAAATGGCTAATATTGCAAGCATTGATTTCGAAGTACTGGAAGCATCAGGTAGAAACTATCTAAGCTGGCAGCTAGATGTAAAGTTTCACCTGCGGGCAAAGTCTCTCATCGCTGTTGTGACTGAAAAAGAAAATGTTAGCGATTTAGAGAAGGCGCAAGCCATCATCTATATTCGCCGCCATGTGGACAAGACCTTAAAGGCTGAATACCTTACGGTCGAAGATCCACTTGAGCTATGGACTGCCCTTGAGGACAGGTATAAACATCAGAAAGATGTTATACTCCCAATGGCACGATACGAGTGGGAGAACCTGAGACTGCAGGACTTTAAGTCCACTGCTGAGTACAACTCAGCACTTTTAGCATCACCTCACGCCTGAAGTTGTGTGGTGAGAAAGTCTCAGAAAATCGCATGCCGGAAAAGACGTATACGTCCTTCCATGAAAAATATACGATACTCATGCAGCAATACCGTGAACGCAAGTTCACCAAGTATCCTGAGCTGCTGTCATGTTTACTCATGGCCGAGCAAAACAGAGAGCTTCTTCTCGCCACTCACAATATGCGCCCCCGGCACTGCCCCCTACCAGAAGCTCACTATTCCTCTTCCTTCAAAAAGAAGAGAGAGAATAAAAGAGAAGAAAGACCACAGAAGGGGGGGGGTCAACAGAAAAATGCCAAGGGCAATGTACAACAGCGGCGAGATAATGAAAGTAAGCGGAAGTTCACGTGGCACAGAAATGAAAAAAATTATGCACCCCCACCCAAGAGGGAATGGGAAGACCAGTGTCATAATTGTGGCATAAAAGGCCACTGGTCCAGAGTATGCCGAACTCCGCAGCATCTCCAGGATTTGTATAAAAAGAACAAGAAAAATAAAGCTGAAACAAACCTGATAACCTCTGATGCTCCAGTCAAGTTTTCAGCTGACAACTTCGAAAACGATGACATGCTTGATTAGCCTTTACTTTTATCTTAGCAAATTGTTTAGAACATTTCATGTTATGAGAGCTTTTATATTACGCAATCTGTTTTGAATGAAAATTTTTTAGACAATAAATGAATATGTCTATCTGAATATACATGTGCCTATACGTTTCATCTTTTGAAACTGCTCTCATAAATGATTTGTAGACAATAAACACGTACGATTTTTTCAATACAAAGCCCAATATCAGGGCCATATTGAAGATCCAGGGAATGCAACACTGTTGCCCCCAAACGTCACAAAAATAGAGGATGCACTAACCCCTCCGAATTCCAAAAGAAACTTTTTAAGTTTCAAGGACATCCGTTTCAACGGATTCCATTTGGAAACAGCAAATGTAAATGAAAAAAAAAATTACCGTATGCAACGTCTCAAGATAAAGGAGTAAAATCCATACTTGAACGTTTTGAGAGCCTTAGAGGCCTCTACCATACGAAGATTCGGAGAAAAGAAGCGGAATTAAACGGAGCAACTGAAGTGCACGACATCAGCCTAGTTTTTACTCTGGCATGATGGACTTGGCCACCCTGGATTTGTGATGATGCACTGCATCTCATCCCATGGGTATGACTTGAAGAACAAGAAGATTCTTCAGAAGGGAGAATTCCCTCGCATCCCTTGCTATAAGGGAAAAATTAATTGCAATGCCATCTCCACAAAAAGTTGAAAAAGAATCTCCACGCTTCCTCAAAAAGAATACAAGGAGATAGATGTGGATAAAATCCACCACCCATAGTAGGCTATTTCGGTACTTTATTGTACTGATAAATGCATCCTCAGTATATTCATACATGTGCTTACTACAGACCCGCAACTTAGCTTTTCCAAAGCTATTGGCACAAAAATAAAAATGTTGCGGGCACATTTCCCAGACAATAAAATACAGAAAATAAGTCTGGTTAATGTTGGGAAATATGCCTCCCAGTCATTTCAAGAGTACTGCCAAGCAACGGGAATAGAAAATGAACATACAAGTGCCACATGTTCATACCCAAAATGGGTCGGTAGAGTTACTGAAAAGTAGACTCCAATGGATTGAACGTCCAATAAATCCCGATTGCATATGGATGCATGGGGACATGCAAATTTTGCATGCTGCATCGTAAATAAAAATAAGACCCTCTGGAGGTCAGAGTCTCCAATGCAACTTGCATATGGAATGCCACCGAACATTTCTCTTCGGAGAATCTTCGGTCCGCAGTTTAAATCCCCATTGCACCAACACAGAGGACAAATATGGGTCCTCAACGTCGCCTAGGTATCTATGAAGGGTTTGACTCACCCTCAATGAAAAGACACCTAGAACCCCAAACGGGGGACGTATTTAAGGCACATCTTGAAGACTGTGATCTCGATGAGACGAGTTTCCCAAAAATAGGCCCAGATACTGGAAAATCTGGCGCGAAGCAAATTATAACGTGGGATACAAAAAGTTTGACCCACTATGATCCGGTAACAATACAATGTGTAGAAGAGATCCCGAAGATCCTCCACATACAGAACACTGTTCACCAATTACCGGAATCATTTATTGACAACCGGAAGATTGTCAGATTACACATCCCTGCTGCAAAAACTCCAGCTAGGATTGACATCCCCGAGAATGGATGCAACCCACCACCAGCAGAAGTGGCTGATCCTTAACAGAAAAGAGGCAGACCACCAGGCTCCAAGGACAGAAACTCCTGGAGACCTTAAGACAATACTACCACGGGACAATGAGCTCCTGTCCACACCATCACCCTTCCCGGAATCCACTGCAGAGGAATTACCGGGAAAAAGTGAAATTAAGTAAATGTTGTACGTACTGGGGAGGTGTTGGACAGATAGAACATAAATTGTCGACAAATGTATTCACGTATCATATTGCCATATACATCGCAAAAGCGATGATGTTCGTAAATTATCGTTCCACACTCCGTTGCTAGAAGGCAAACGTAGAGATTGGCCAAAAATGTGGAACGTGGTAATAAAAGATGAGCTGGACTCACTTATGAAACGTGAAATGTTCGGACCTGAAGTCCTGACACCAAAAAGGTGTCAAACCTGTGGATAAAACAAAGTATTGCACACATAAGAAAAATAAATACACAATCGTATGCTATAAGGTACAACCTATAGCCAGAGGAAACTTTCGCTGAAATTAGGGATCGAACAAACTCAAATGAGCATGTCTCATAAATGATGCATCAGTCTCCCTAAGTTATCAAAAGCGAATACCTTACGATTTGGCGAAGGAAAATTATGGACATGCTGTTATTGGAGGTTGTGACAGCATACCTTCGTGGATATCTGGTAAAGATAATTTCCACATTTCCTTAAAATGCCTGAATAGACTTCGGGACGTCTATTCAAATGAAGAAAAACAATAAGTATAATAAATAAATGTACAACCAAGAGAATCATTTGACAAGTCAATGATTCCTACTGAAGGGTGTCTTTGCATCTGTGCAAAGAACAGGATTGGAGATCATAGTTGGAGACAACTAAAATCTCATCGGATCTCTTGAAGAGAAAATCGAACTACATGAACAAGCCTGAATTTTAAACATGGAATAAAAAGACCTAGGCAAATATAAAGTCATGGCTCATAGAATCCTGTTACAAACGCCCAGAAGTGCGTTGGAGAAATTAAAAGGACCATTGTCATCCAAAGTACACCTACGATGGTACACTTACTGGATGAACAAAAAGAACCCTTCCGATCGCTGGAAGAGGGGGAGGATATAATTGGTCCTAAAGTCCCTTATCTAAGTGCAATCATGCACTCCTGGCTAACTGCATGTGTCCCGGTATAGCAATTGCAGTAAACTCATTAGCCAGAGATAGTTGGCACCTAACAAAGGCCATTAGACCGGAGTCAAGCCTTCTGCGCTCCCTCCAAGGGTCGAAAGATTTGGACTTACAAATTATAGTGGCATCCTCCAATGTTTATGCAAATGCAGGTTACAAGTCCGGTCCCTATACTGATAAATCACAGAAAGGGTACCCACAGTGGGATGGCCATCTACTGCAAATATGCAAAGCAACTTACGAAGGCAACATCATCCTATCAATTACGAGATCCTCACCATTCCAGAATCACACAAATGGTGTATTTGAGGGCGCCTGGTGGTACATCACATCCCGGTGACGACTGGGATAGAAGCTGGTTCTGTGGAGCTGACCATATAGTCTGAAGACCACATCAGAGGCGACGAAACTTAGCACACCTCTCCAGAGTGTCTGGATTCAACAGCTGCAGGTGATAAAATTTGTAATCTGTGTACATTTTCGGAATATTGTAAATAGGAGTGATAAGATAAGCCTACGAGATCTGAAAGCCTTAGAGCTTTTACAGATCAGGGGGAGTTGACAAAATTTGTACTCTTTTCCCTTAGCTATGTGTTTTCCCACTGGGTTTTCCATAGCCAAAGGTTTTAACGAGGCAAATCACATCAACTCTGGATCCTGAAGTATCCACCCCTCTGTGACGCTCAGAATTCAGAAGTATGCATGAGCAGAGTCACTTGTACAAATCAGGGGGAGTTAAAGAGCGTTTGCACTCTTTTTCCTTAACTATGGTTTTTCCCACTTGGTTTTCCATAGCTAAAGGTTTTAACGAGGCAAATCTCACCAACTCAGGATCCTGAAGTATCCACCCCATGTGAGACTCCTCTATGCTCAGAATCCTGAAGCATTCACGAGCAAAGTCCACACCTATGGCTGGATAAGGGGGAGTGTTGTGAACAGTTATTTAACCGTAGTTGGGTGAGATTCTGGGCTATCCTAGAGATAGGCCCATATCATTGTAAGCCCATATTTGTATTCTCCCAATTGCCTATAAATAAAGAGCTGGGGGCTCCTCCCCCAGTAGTTGATTTATAACATATACTATCTTTCTTAATATATTCTAGAGCACTTCTTTGAACGTGTGGGGGCAGAATGGGGGCTCAATCTGTGCCACGTCAGTTACAGCCCCAATGGAGGGCTGAATGAGAGCTGCATGGATCAGACGTCTGAGTCGCTAGTCAGACATCTGAGTCGCAAGTCAGACGTCTGTTTCATTCAGTTTTTGAAAGAAAAAACGAGCCGCTGCTGAGTCAGCGGTTGAGTGCGGAGCTCAACACGGCCTAGGATTAAGCCCCTCATTCAACCCCATTGGGAGTAGGGATGGCAAAACGGGTGGGCGGGTATGGATATGCACTATCCATACCCATACCCGCTCAATTTACCCTTACCCTTACCCGTACCCATACCCGTGATGGGTAAATTTTTGTACCCATACCCATACCCATCGGGTATACGGATACCCGTGGGTACCCGTGTACCCGCTGGGTATGTGTATGGATATGGATATCCATACCCATCGTATGGATATCCATATACCCAATGTGTATGGGTATCCATAACCATTACCTGTAAAAAGATTGACAAACATCCATATCTGTATCCATACTGCAAGCTTTTTGAGTGAAATGTAAAAAATTATTAAAAATTATATATATATATATATCAAACATCAAAGTAGTAAAAATACACATGTATGCAAGAGACTATATAACAATCAAGTTCAAATTAGCAGTTTCCTCATCTTCACTAGTTTAAAAGATTGATAAAGACATGTAGAGTTTAGTGCTGGTTTTAAGGCATATATACAAGAAAGCATTCTGTCACTAAGTCTTATAATGCAACAGCCAACACAATTGCAACTTGGCTCACAGAATATCACAATATGTAGAAAATATTGAATGAAACACATAAATAATAATATTTAGAGATGCTGCAACCCCGCCTGCTGGAGGCAATTGGAAACCCTTGGCCTTGACTATTGAATCAGTATTTATACTTGTGTGACCTCAAATTTGAAACCCGTGGATGTGGTGTTAAGTTAACTCTAGGTTTGTTAATTGTTATGCATAGTTTTATATTTTTATTCATTGTATTTACATATATTAATTTAGTTATTATTTTTGAAAAACATTTAATTGGGGTTTATATGAAATTTACTTTATAAGAATAATATATTAATATTAAAATGACCGGGTACGGGTACCCATGGGTATGTATATATAATATCCATACCCGTCCAATTTTACCCGTGGGTAAACATGGGTACCCATACCCGTACCCATGGGTACAAAAGTCTACCCATACCCGTACCCAAACGGGCGGGTATCCACGGGTATCCGTACCCATGGGTAGAATTGCCATCCCTAATTGGGAGTGCTTGTGTTTTTCTTGACGTCATGGTTTGTTGAATTATCATCATCTCACTTTTTATTGCTATATAATATGAAATAAAACGTGGATTTGACTAAACAGCAAGTATTTTTACTCCATGCTAAAAGTCATATTTTTTTTTGTTGAAAATATGCACACGTCAAATTTTACATTTTTGAACTTCATTTTTTCGTTTAGCTTATTTAAATAATTGTACATCTATACTCAGCTCACAGATTTAGACCGTGGGCTCGGTTGCGATCAGAGGCTAGTATGTTGATGGTTAAAATGGACTCCAGCCTAGAAATTCAAGCCTGTTACATAAATGGATCGAGCTTGGACTCCAGAAAACTAAACAAACATAGAGCCCTGGTCCAACCCATTCTCACCCCTAATTTCTGTTGTTTTTTCCGACTTCCTACATATTTTTTGTGAAATGTAATACAAATCTTATAGTACTTGGGTTCTACAAGACATCATGCACACAAATTTCGGTATCCAGTCTGCACATAAGCCTCTCCCAAATTTAATTTTCCAAAGAACAATGGATATATGCTGCTGCAAATAGGAATTGCGTCCTCTATATCTGGGAACGCGAATAAGTATCATTACCGAAAAAGCTGTGCAGTTAGCAACCACCCTATGCAAGAATGCAAGAAGAACCAACGCGAAAATGGCAAGATTTTGATGAGATTCAGGTGCCGTCTATTTGACATTATTCTCTATTGAGATGAGATATTCCGTCAAGGCAAAACAATTAATTAAATATGGCATACCTCAGTTTTAGACATCACCCATCTTATCTCGCTATGTACATACACATGAAGATAATGTACAAAGCTTATGCTAATTACACTCTAATTGGACACATTTCCCCCTTCACTGACATTCCAGCCAACAAGGAAAACTCGGCAAGTGCAGGATCGCCAACGACAAAGAGTTGAGAGCACTCGGAGTAGAGTGGCGGGAGCTTGAAGAACCAAACGACAACATCATCATCGCTTTCAATGGTATTCCCCGATCTCAGTCATATCAATCTTTGAGAGACCGGATTCATCGTCCACTGATGGCAGATGTGGTTCTCATTGTGCTTCCCGCGGCTAAACAGATATCCAACATTCTGGTTGGCCTTCTTCAGTCCTCGACCTCTGTGTTAAAGATAAAACTCGGGAATGCAGTCGTGATGTCCCTAGAACATAATGCCGCTCGTCAGCACAAGAACAATGCGTTACATCTGTTCAGAAACTGTAATGCTTTGTGCATGTGTTTTCTATCACATATTGTTCTATTTTCTTATTCTGTAATGCTTCTCTCTCTCTCTCTCTCTCTCTCTCTCTCTCTCTCATGCACCACCCACATATGTACACCTGCGATAAACTTCAACCCCCCACCCGAACAAAAAAAAACCCAAACCAAACCAAAACGAGAGAAACATGATTTTTATCTTGTTAAATGCTTTATTTCAATTAGTGTTTTAAATGTCAGGGACATTTCGCAAAATGTCTGGCTTCTACCCCCCACCGTATCACTCCTTGTGTTTTCAAAATGCTATGGTATTTTTGGCCTTTTGTTGACAACATATAGGTTTCGGCTGATACAATGATTGTTTTTTAGGCGTTTAAGTTTCGAGCGGGTGCGGGTCTTACCTGTGACCTGACCAGTACGCACACCCAATTATATAAGAAGAGAGACTTGGGTCTCGACCATACCCTAATTGCTTCGATCTCCTTCTTGGGTAGTGCCACAACGGCTGGCGACGACAGTAGTGGTTAACAACCGTCAACGAATGTCCATTGGCATTCGGCAACAGTGAGGCAGCAGTGGCGACAAAAGCAGCAACGATAAGTTTTTTCTCCCACTTCTCCCAGCAACCTAAGATTGTGTGGGTCGTCGGGTACATAATGACTTAACATCACTTTGAGTTCACGCAACCAATTCTGGCCACATTTCAGTGATTTATTAGAAATGTTAGTTAATTAATGTTTATTGTTTGTTCATGATTTGATTACATGGACTGAAATTTACAATAATGACTTCTCACAAAAGTTAGTAAATTGTCACATCCTACTTTTGCATGGAAATGGATTTTCTGATAATATTTAATTTACCAGATCATTGTATTCTGGAACCTATTGTACCAAATACTGTAGTGTACATTTGCATTTCCGTTATCATGCCAAATATTGTGTGTGTAATTGTACACGTGATAGAGTCCTCATCAGAATTATCATTGGACCATGATGATTCAAGACCCTCCCTTAGATGATGCCTTAGAGTACGATCATGGTGAGGACGTGTGATTTGAGAGAGAGAGAGAGAGAGAGAGAGAGAGAGAGAGAGAGAACATTTGATGAATGTTTTTGAATTCTAGGGCTGACTAAGACAAAAGTGTTCATAGAAGAACGGCTAAGATTTAATCTTGAGGAATGAATGGTTGAGATGAGATTTTGTGAAAAGTTTTGGAGGGAAACCCATTTCTGGGGAAATGAAAGTTTCTGGAAAAATGAAAGTTTCTCGAAAAATAAAAGTTTCTGGGAAAATGAAATTTTTTGGGAAATGAAAGTTTCTGGAAAATAGCAGAGTGCACGCAATTAATGCATTTGAGAAAAAAACTTTAACTTGCACTTAATGCTGCAGATCGAATGCTGCTGTAGATCGAATGATCTCTCCCTCAACGCGGGGCACACCGTCTTTTCGACGCATGTGACAACAAGATGAGAATAATTTCTCGCGACAAAGGCGCACGTGCCGAATTTGTTATTCCGCGCCGAAGGCGTCCGAGCTGTTAAATATTTTTACACTAATTTGTTGTTTTGCACAATTTTGGCTGTGGAAATATTTTTTAGGGAACACAGATTTCGTGGGAAAAAATCTTAAATGAACTGTGCCCGCGGGCACGGGTTGACTAGTGTATACACACACACATAGAGAAAGGTAAGTGTGTTATATATATATAGGAAAATTTTCAAATGAGAACATTTTGCACCATGCGAAAATGTTTAGTTTTTTTTTGAAATTTTTTTTCCACCCTCATTATATGGTGTTATACCCCCCTCAAAAAATAATCGTTGAGAAATAATGTCATTTGGCCTTCGATCAAAGCATTTCATCAAATTCGCATGTTTTGAGACCGTTAAATTTGTAACTGGTGGATGGGTGCTCTAATCCCCAACGGATTCACCCATTATTTTCCCTGGGGTATATAATTGTATGGATTAAACATCAAAAAAAGAATTTTTGAAAAAAAAAATTCAAAAAAGAGAAAAATCTTTTCGCACGGTGCGAAAAGCCTCTTTTTCGCAACCGAAGATCACTATATATATGTGATTAATGTAGAGCAGGTGGCACCTGATCCAAAGGATCAGGTGCAAGACACAAAGGGGTGGGCCCCAACGAGTACACGCACATGTGAGGACTTGTACTCTCCATCTTTTTTGTGTCTTGCCAACTGATCCATTGGATCAGGTGCCAGCTTTTCTACATTAAATCCTATATATATGTGTGTGTGTGGAGGGAGAGAGCGATTCCGGCGATCCAGGTGGACAAGCGGATGGCAACCAGAGCTTCGGTCTGTATAGCAACGATGCTCAACTGCATTTAGGAGGCAGGGATCGCGCGTCAATTTTTGGCGATGGTTGGCAGCAAGTCAAGCGGAAGGACAGGGGAAAACCTCGAGCGGAGGGTGACACTGGCCATGGTCCAACTCGAAATGTGGGCAATAACTTCGGCAGAGGCAGATTCATCAGGCCATGGCCCAGATCTGACAATCAGAGGGGGCGATGGCAACCTAATCTGAATCCTATGAGAGATGGACAAACAGGTGATGCTCGAAAGGTGTTTGATCGAATGCATGTAAGGCCAACAGTTCCAATTAAGAATAACACTTCATATACTAAACTTTCCTGGTCTGAAGTATGTACTAATAGGAGATCGTACGAGGAGGATATGACAATGTCTTTCATCCCACCATTGATTAAAGAGGATGGCACAACCCTAGGCAGAGTCGTTAGCTCATTGCTTGAGAGGGGGGCTGAGCGCTGGAAGAATACATTGGTCGGCTATGTCCTAGGAGATGTGCCATACTATGGACAATTGCGTGCGTGGGTGGATGGCCTGTGGAAACTGAAAAGGGAGTCCATATCTACAGTCGAGATAATGAGTTCTTTTACTTTAGATTTGACTGTGAAGAAGAATGTGAGAGGATTTTATATGGGGGCCATGGCTCTTTGATGGTGGGTTGACAGTGCTTCAACGGTGGAGTCCTTCTCTTCGTCATGATTGTGACATTCTGTCTACGGTCCCTATCTGGGTCCAACTTCATGGGTTGCCACTGAGCATGTGGACGCTCAACATTCTGAATATTGTTGCATCAGTGGTAGGCATACCTCTTTGTCTTGACAAAGCTACATCGAAGTTGGAGAGATTGGCTTATGCCAGGTGCCTTGTGGAGGTTGATGCCAAGAAACCACTTCCTAAGACGGTGGGAATAGAGCTGGATGATGGCGTCATCATCAATATCGATACTAAGTTTGAAGGAGAGCCCCCAAGGCGTAGCCATTGTGTTTGTTTTGGTCATGCTGACACCCAATGCCCGGATTTGTCTAAGCTCTCTTCAATCCAAAATAAGGAGCCATTGGGAAGCAGCAAACAACAAATGGAGTTGGGAGCAGATTGCTCAGCTTCAGAGCATGAGGTAGTTGCTAATGCATCGGATACTCCTAGATGAGGTTCTACTGTAGATGCAAATGCATCTGACGCTTCTACATCAGGTACTGCTGATGTCCATCAGGGTACTATACTTGAAGGGGGAACAAATGGGAAGGAGAAGTTACGGGAAGCAGCAGCTACAGATAGAGGCAAGGGCATTACAAATCTGACTAATGAGGAGGAAGGGAATGGGATAGCCAAAGAAGATAGATATGCGACATTTACTGTAATTGTTGAGACACATGCTTCAGATGGAGACCCTTTGTCACAACGTGATGCAATATTGGTGGACAAGGATGATGTACACCCAACTACTACTAGGCCAACCCCAACAATTATTGATGATGTAATAGACGTCAAAATTGACCGTATCACTGATGATCTAACATTTGTTAATCCTGACGGGGAGGAGGAGGTTGAAATATTAAATGGAAATGCTGAGGGGAATGGGATAGGCGCTAAGAAAACACAATCCCAAGTGTCAACCGGAGTGGGTATAAGAAAAAGCTCCCGTATAAAGGATGGAGCTGTTGGGCGACCATATCAACCCCCTAATCAATGAGTATATTTGTGTGGAATACGCGAGGTCTTAATAACTCCGTGAGACGTAGAGACCTGCGCGACCGATTAAAGAAGATGAAGCCGTCAATTGTGATATTGCTTGAGACAAAGCTAAAGGAAAGGAAAGGCACTTGGAGATCTAGTTTCCCATCAAACTGGAATACAATAAATAATTTTGCCTCGCACAAAGGGGGGCGTATTCTGAAAGGGTTTGATGCATCTATTTGGGGGGCTACAGTGCTTTCAATATCTCCCCAACATATCACTTTGAGATGTAGCAATGTGGGGGGCTCTCGTTAGTCCTGTCGGCCATCTATGGCTCAAATTTCAGATCAGAGCGGGACATGCTGTGGGACCAACTAGAAGCTGACACAGCCGTGGTAGGAGGGGAAACATGGCTGCTTGGAGCGGACTTTAATTGCATCCGATTCTCAAGACAGATGTGAGGAGTAGTGACCCTAAGGTGTTGGATGGATTTATTTACGGCATCAACAAATGCTCTCTGCTGGACATGAAATGTGTGGGAAGATCACTAAGCTGGTGCAACAAGCAGCTGGGAGTAGAGAGGATCGCTGCCAGGTTGGACCGGGTGCTCTGCAACCCGCATTGGATCAACATGATGCCTGAATCATTTGTCGAATACTTGGATCCCCTAACCAGCGACCACTCACCAATGATGATTACGCTACATACCAAGGAAAAATCATATTCAAAACCTTTTAATTTCTTAACTTTTGGGTTAAATGGTCGGGTTACCAAGAGCTGGTCGAGACTATCTGGGGTTACCATGTCGAAGGTTCCCCTATGCAACGGGCAGTCTCTAAGCTGCGCAGGCTCAAAGCCGAGTTACGGATATGGGCGAAAACTCAAAGCCGCTTGAACACTATTCATGAATGTCGCAATAAGCTTGAGGGAATCAGAGGCTTACCTAATATCATTCTGACCTCAACTTGCAGAAGAAAGAACAGGAACTATCAAACAATCTTGCTAAATTAATGGCAATGGAGGAAGAGATGCTACGGCAAAAGAGCAGGCATGATTGGCTTAGTTTGGGGGATAAAACACCAAGTTCTTTTACAATGTCATGAAAGGCTAGGCAGAGTCACAATAATCTGGGACACTTAGTGGATGCAAATGGGAATCATAACAGCTCTTACGAGGATCTCAGGATCAGTGCGCCTCAATTCTAGGAAGAATCATATACTCAATCAACTTACTGGAATATATTCCCCAACCTCATTTCAAAGAGGAAATTGACACATGATGCTACTGTCTAGCTGGAGAGAAGGGTCTCTATGGAGGAAATTAAGGAAGATGTTTTCCAAATAGGAGTAGATAAATCACTTGATCCATTGGCTTTAATGGATATTTTTATCAACACAGCTGGGGCATCATAGGTAAAGATATAACTGACTCTGTTCAATCTTTCTTTCGTTCTAGCTCCCTTATGCATCCAATAAACCATACAAATCTCACTCTGGTGCCCAAGAACTCTAATGCTTCTGGGCTGGGAGACTACCGACCCATAGCCTCTTGCAATGTGTTGTATAAGGTGATTAGTAAAGTTATATGCAATAGGCTGAAGGTAGTTATTCATGAACTTATTTCGCCTAATCAATCAGCTTTCCTCAAAGGAAGACCTCTTTATGATTGTGCCCTACTAGCCCATGAACAGATTCGGGATTTTAGCAACCCGATGGGGGCTAGAGCCTGTATTAAATTAATTAGATCTGAAGAAGGCATTTGATAGCGTTATCCGCGAGTTCATTTATTTTATCCTTCATCAAATAGGATTTAACGGGAAATTTTTAGAATGGATAAAGGAATGTATTTCGACACCTACCTTCTCCGTTATGATTAATGGCTCTCCTGTGGGTTATTTTGAAGGGAATAGAGGGCTCAGACAGGGAGACCCCCTTTCCCCATATTTATTTGTTATCACTACAGAGGCATTCTCCTTATTGGTTGAAAAAGCTATTATAATTTGTAGCATTCAACCCATGAGACGCAAGACGCACATGAGCTTTTTTCCACCTCTTTGCAGATGACCTATTATTAGTATTCTGTCGTGCTAATACTCACTTTTTTGGGGGTCTTAAGTCCTTGCTTGCAGAATTCACTAACTTTACAGGGCTGCAAATAAACTGGGAAAAAAGTACATCTATATTCAGCAAGTGAACTAAAAGCCCTACATGTCTTCCTAACTTGCTGGGAATCAGACTTGGCACTTCCATCACTGCTTATTTAGGGTTGCCTCTCTCCACCAGATATCCAAAACCAACTATGTACAACAGGCTTATTGACAAGTGCAAGAAGAGACTCATGGGCTGGACGCCTACTATGTTATCCATTTCAGGGCCTATAGAATTGGTCAGAACTGTCATCTACGGTATGGAAACCTTTTGGATGCAAGCTTATCGCATCCCAAAAAATCTATTTTGCGCTCTATCACATCTGCTTGTAGGAAGTTTATTTGGGGTTCTTCCTACACATGGGCCTGGAAAGACATATGCACCCCCCAAGTTGGAGGGGGGTTGGCATAAGATTGCTTACTGATCTCAATTCGGCAGCAGGAGTCAGATTGACATGGAGGATGTTGTCCACGGATGGGCTATAGGGGTCGTTCGGTGGCGAGGCCCCTTAGACTTACGGCCGACGAGGGTCGTTCGGTGGCGAGGGGCGAGGCCCTTCGACATACGGCCGGCGAGGGTCATTCGGTGGCAAGGGGCGAGGTCCATTCGACTTACGGCCGACGAGGGTCGTTCGGTGGCGAGGGGTGAGATCCCTTCGAGGCCCCTTCGACTTACGTCCGACGAGGGTCGTTCGGTGGCGAGGGACGAGGCCCCTTCGACTTACGGCGGAGGAGGGTCATTCGGTGGCAAGAGACAAGGTCCATTCGACTTACGGCCAACGAGGGTCGTTCGGTGGCAAGGGGTCAGATCCCTTCGACTTACGGCCGACGAGGGTGTTTCGACTGACGTCAGAGAACGATCTACTTTGCATTCATAATGAACATGCATAGGATAAAAATGAACGGTCATTTTACCCTTTTAGTACAATCATTGATACTACTTTCGTAGATGTTCCGCGTTCCAATGATGTGGAAGTTCCCTATTATCCAAAGTAGCGAGTCGATAGGTGGCAGGACCGAGTACATCGATCACTGTGTAGGGTCTTTCCCATTTTGCAGCGAGCTTCCCCTGCTTGAGGATCTCGTGAGTGAATCACCCACACAGAAGCTGCGTTCGCGGACTTTCAAGTTGAAGTAACGGGCCATGCGCCCATTTTGTTTGATGAGGATCGCCAGCGCCCGTTCGCGGACCTTGTGCACCAGTTATAGGTTGAGCTCGAGGCCCTCTGAGTTTCTTTCTTCGTTATAGTATTGGAGACGAAGCGGTCGCTCATTGACCTCGACGGGAACGACGACCTCACATCTGTAGGCCAACATGAACGGTGTTTCTCCCGTCGAGGTTTTGTGGGTCGTTTTGTACGACCATAATATACCGGGGATCTCGTCCGGCCAAGTTCCTTCGAGCCCGGTTATTCTCTTCCGCATGGGCCCGAGGATGCTTTTGTTGGCTGACTGTGCCAAGCCGTTCGACTGGGGATGGGCGACGGAGGCGAAGTGCAACTTGATCTTCAGCTCTGCGCAGAAGTCTCTGAAGCTGGCGATGTCAAATTGTGTCCCATTGTCTGTTACTATGGACTGTGGGATGCCAAAACGACAGACGACGGACTTCCAGACAAAGCTTCGAGCTTCCTTCCAGGTGATCCGGGATAGAGGCTCCGCTTCGATCCACTTAGTGAAATAGTCGATCGCCACTATTAGGTATCTCCGTTGCCCACTTGCTGGCTTGAATGGTCCAAGGAGGTCCAATTCCCATTTGGCGAAAGGAACTGGACTGACGATGGGGATCAGGTCAGTTGGTGGGGCCGAGCTGATCTTTGAGAACTTTTGGCAGGTCGAGCACCGTCGAATGTAATCGACGGCATCTTTGAACATTGTTGGCCAAAAATACCCTTGTCTCACGGCCTTCAAGGCTATAGATTTTCCTTCGTAATGGTTTTCGCAGTCGCCCTCATGGATCTCCTGGATCACGTAGTGCGCTTCCTGCGGGTCTAAGCATTTAAGATATGGGAAGATGTCATACCTGGTCCATCGTCTTTTGTACAATGAACCATCTAGCAGAACGAACTGGTATGCTTTCCGCTCCAGCTTTCGCGTCTCCACTGGGTCGGTCGGTTTTCCACCGGCGTTTAGGTAACGAATTATTGGATTCATCCATGTGACCTCCTGATCGAGGTTCAGCAGTTCTTGCGCCAGTCCGCTGGGGTAGAGTAGATGTTCTACATACACAGCCCGACCAAGTCCCACAGGAGAAGAGGATGCAAGCTTCGATAAGGCATCAGCTCGATGATTCTTCGACCTCAGCGCGTGGTGAATCTCTATGCGTGCAAATTTGGCAAGCTCCGCTTTAGCGATTCGCATGTAGCTCTGCATCGAGTCATCGCAAGCCTCGAAGGTCCCATTTAGTTGGTGAACAACGAGGCTGGAGTCGCTGAGTAATGGGACCACCCTCGCCCCTAGGGCTCAAGCCAGTCGAAGTCCGTTGATGGCCGCTTCATATTCCGTCCCATTATTGGTGGTTTGGAAATCGAAGCGGATGGTGTATTCAAATATATCGCCACCGAAGGTTTGGACGATTATTTCGGCCCCGCTTCCAGCTTGTGTGAACGAACCGTCGACTTGTACGATCCATGTTCCCTCGTCCTTGATTGCGTCTTTTGCCCTGCTTGTTGAGGACGAGGGGATAGCCTCGGGCAGTGCGCTAGTTGCACATACCTCTTCCCGGGGGTAGTCGTTGTAGGTGAGTTCGACGATAAAGTCGGCGAGAGCCTGTCCTTTGATGGCGGTCCTCGACTTATACTGGATGTCGAACTCGCTTAGTTCGACCCCTCATTTTGTCATTCTCCCTGATCGGTCGAACCTCTTTAGGGTCTGCTCTATGGGAGTGTCGGTGAGTACCAAGATGGTGTGTGCTTGGAAATACGGTCGTAATCTCCTGACGGATTGGACCAGCGCGAAAGCCATCTTTTCGATCCTCGAGTAGTTGACCTCCGCGCCTCGGAGGAACTGACTGACGTAGTAGATGGGCCGTTATACCCCAGCGTCCTCTTTGACGAGCGCCAAACTCACAACCTCTTCGGTGGCAGCCAAGTAGATGATGAGCTGGTCATCTTTATCTGTCTTGGTCAGGATCAATGGGGTGGAAATATACTCCTTCAACTCTGAAAAGGCTTTCTTGCAGTCAGCATCCCATTCGATGATTATCTTGCCGCTCGAGGCAGAGGCTATCGCTTTTCTCAACACCTTGAAGAAGGGTAATGACCTCTCGACCGACTTAGACAGGAATCGTCCCAAGTCTGCTATCCTTCCGTTCAGCCTCTGGAGCTCTCTGAGAGTCGAGGGCTCCTTCAGCGTGATGATGGCAGAGATCTTGTCGGGGTTGGCCTCGACCCCTCGATTCGTGAGCATGAAACCGAGGAACTTCTCCGAACGAACCCCGAATGTACATTTGGCAGGGTTTAGCCGGAGGTTGTATTGCCGGATCTGTGCAAATACCTTCCGGAGGTCCACAAGGTGATTCATTGGCTTCTTTGACTTAACCAACATGTCGTCGACGTAGACTTCTAGATTTTACCCTATTTGAACCTCGAAGACGTCGTTCATCATGCGTTGGTATGTGGCCCCTGCATTTTTCAAACCGAATGGCATTTTGGTGTAACGAATATACCTCAATCAGTGATGAAAGAAGTTTTCTCCTCATCTTTCGGTGCCATTTGAATCTGGTTATATCCTGAGAAGACGTCCATGAAGCTGAGAAGCTCGTAGCCCGAGGCACTGTCGACCAGATGGTCGATTCGTGGCATGGGGTAGCTATCCTTAGGGCACACCTTGTTAAGGTCGGTGAAGTCGACACACATTCGCCACTTGACGTTCGCCTTCTTGACCATCACGACATTCGAGAGCCATTCGGGGTACTGACTTTTTGAATGAAACGAGCCTCTAGAAGTCAATCCACTTTTTCGTTAGCAGGCTTCATCTTTTCGCCTCCCATGTTTCTCTTCTTTTGCTTCATGGGCTTGGAGGTCGGGTCGACCTCTAGCTTGTGGGACGCTACCCAGGGTCGATGCCGGGCATGTCCTTCGGGGTCCAGGCGAAGATGTCGACATGCTCTCTTAGGAAGGCGATTAACCTCTCTTTTAGGTCGCAAGGGAGCAGCGACCCGATTGAGACGGTTTTTTCTTCCTCGCTGGAGACCTTGATGTTCTCCGTTTCTTCGACCACGGCATGCCGTCGATCTTCGATCTGTGGATCGGCGGGATCAGCCTGCTCGATCCTCCTCAGGGCGGTGGACAACGTGTAGCACGATCACGCCTGTTTTTGATTTCCTTTCGCTCTTCCGACCCCTTCGGGGGTCTGGAACTTGATCATCTGATGGAAGGTTGAGACCACCACTTCGATAGCGTTCAGCAGCGGTTTTCCGATGATCCTGTTATACGCCGAGTTGATCTTCACCACAATAAAATTGGTTAGACGAGTGATTTGTTGAGGATACATACCGAGGGTCACTGGTAAGGTGATGATGCCTGCTATCGGATCGGAGTGTCCGGTGAACCCCACCAGGGGTGCCGTGCAAGGCGTCAATTCCAAGGATGACATTCTCATCCTCTCCAGCGTGGTGAAGAGTATGTCGCACGAGCTTCCGGTGTCGACAAGCAACCTTTTCACGACGATCTCTTTGATGGTGGCCGTGATGACGACGACATCATCGTGCGGTAGTTCTACACATTCCAGATCTTCATCCGAGAAGGAGATAGGTTGTGTAGAATCTCTGGGACGCTTTCGCTCCACGGATAATGTCATCAATCTCTCCGCATAGGAGCTTTGGAAAGAGGTTGATAACTCCGGGTACGGGGGACCCCAGTTATCATGTTGATGATCCCGACGCTGGGAGGTCTTGCGGCAACCTTGGAGGAGGTGGTTGGATGAGTCGACATGGTCGAGTAGTTCGTCAATCTGGATGTCAACTCGTGGTTTTCCACAGACGGCACCATACTGTTAAGATCAAAATTGACCGGTACAGTTGTCAGGCTGACGTAGGCTCAAAGCGCTGAGTTGGAGCCTCGTCAATAGCTGGAGTGTGACCCTCAGTTAGAGGAACCGAGGTCGAATGATGATGTTTGGAAGTGTTGCGATCTTCGATCGACCTTCGGGCGACCGTTGTGTCGATCGTTCGAGGTTGGAGAGCTCGACGTCGACCTTCGATGCTGGACTGCGATCGACGATCTGCACCACAGGGACTCGTTAGGTGGGTCGGATCTGGGTTCCGACTCAAATTTCCTCCGATGCTTAAGTTAGAATGGAACTGATGCGGACGCACCCCCTACGGACCCCCCTTCACCGACCGATGACGCGGTCCCACCCATCGTGACGTACGTGCGACGCAGGAGGCGCGGGATCGTGACTTAGTGGGTCTAGTAGGTTAGGGGGTATTTTAGTCCTTTCAGGCTAAATTAGTAATTCCCCATTTTCTTCTATTTATTAGGGCTAGCCGCCATTGTTAGGGCTATGCTTATTTTGTTGAAGAACATCCTTAGGCATCTTGCGAAGGATCTTTAGGCTTTTTTGTCCGTTCAAATAAAAGCTAGGAGATCGAGTTCGTCTCGAAAGAACTCACTTATCTTTGTTCTTCATCGAAATTCTCAATCAAAAATCCTCTTTTTAATTTTTTCCTCTTTTAAATTCTGATTTCTATTGATTCGATCCACCGGATCGTATCAAATTGGTATCAGAGCACTACGATTCCATGGCAACGGGAACGAGGGCTTCCGTGGATGAGAAGATCCAAGGTCTACGCGACGATCTCAATCATGAGATCGAGGGTTTGAGGAAGGTGATGGAAGCTTCGCTCAAGGATCATGCACACACCCAAGAAGACATTCAATCGGAGCTTCGTATCATGAGAAGGGAGGCCGCGGAGACGGGAAGGGATCTTAAAAGTTTGAAGGAGGCCACGGCGGCGATTCCGGCGTTAATGGAGTTGTTGCAAGGTTTGACCAAGGAGAATGCGGCGGATCGCGACATGGGGAGAGCAACGGGAGAGATCCAAGGCGAATCCGGCGTCGATTCAACAAATCAAGGACCCCCGAGCCACGGGAAATCGCATACGGCGGCGGCGGCTACAACCCTAGCCGGCGGGCTAGGGTTTGGCGCGACAGGGCCCGGATCCTCACCCACGAGCCCTGTCGGGCCATCATGGGGGTCGACCGACCCGCCCGGCCCAGTCACGGCCTGGGCGGGTCAGGCCGGCCACCCCCGGCCTCCGGCGCCCCAATCTGGGGTCGCCGGAGGGTCGGCACCCCCTTGCGGGGGTGCCCAGGGCCAGCCGACCCCCTTTGGGGGTCGGGCAGGCCACGCGACCCCCGCCTGGGGGTCGGCAGCCCCAGGCGGGGGCGGGACAGGGGGCTCGGCCCCTGTTTGGGGCCGGGCGGGTCCGCTGGACCCCGGGCAGGGGTCAGCGGGTCCGGGTGACTTCTCCGGAGGCGCGGCGAGCACGGGGGGAGTTTTTGGCGGTGTGGCGGGGTTCGTACCCCAATCTGGAGGGCCTTTGGGGGCGACGAGAGGCGGATGGGCCTCAGGAGCGGCAATTGGGGCCCCAGCGGGCCAGTTTTGGAGAGCAGAGACCATTCCGCCTGGGCCAAGGCCCAATCATGCACGGCCGCCAGAGTTTCCGGGGCACTACTACCAGCCCGAGGCGTGGGAGAGACCTGCATGGCCAGAGGAGCCGTACGGGGTTGACGGGGGAGGCCCGAGGGAGGCTCGGAGTGGCGAGATGATCAGGGCGGGCGACCGTGGCGGAGATAGAGGGCAGCTAGGCGACATCAACGCAGACCGGCGGTTGATGAAGCTGAAGATGCCGACCTTTGACGGCACCGACCCAGATGGGTGGATATACCGGGCGGAGAGGTATTTCCAGGTGATGGGTCTGACGGAGCAGGAGGTCTTGAAGGCCATCGGGATTTACTTTGAGGGGAAGGCCTTGGCCTGGTACCGGTGGAAGATAGCACGGTCCCCCTTTCGGACCTGGGAGGAGTTGTCATCACTGATCGTGGACCGATTTCAGGAGACGGCAGGGGGGGATTTTTACGAGCAGCTGTCGGCCCTGAGGCAGGAGGGGACCGTGAGGGACTATGTAGAGAGGTTTGAAATGCTGAATAGCCGGGTGAAGGGGGTTACCGACGAGGTGATGATCGGGAACTTCATGAGGGGGCTGAAACCGTACATACGAGCTGAGTTGAGGATGCAGAGCCCGGCTACCTTGGAGGACGTCCTTCGCTTAGCACATAAAGCGGAGGAGAAGCACACAGAGGAGAGGCGGATACGGGGCGCTTGGGGGGCACAGGGCTCCCGCCCCACTCCACCAGCCACAGCACCGAGACCACCTGCGGCCGTTCCCGAGGCTCGAGGAGAGGGCCGCCCAGCTACCCTGGGGCGGCGGATGACGGAGGCCGAGGTGAGAGAGAAGAGAGCCAAGGGGCTGTGCTTCCGTTGCGACGAGAAGTTCACCCCTGGGCACAGATGCGCGAGCCGCCTGCTGCAGATCACCATGGTGCCAGACGAGGAGGGGTACGTGGTTGAGGAGGAGGAGTTTGAGGAGGAGCCACCGGTGGAGGAGGAGAAGTCTCACCTAGACTTCGCCGAGGTATCCCTGAACTCCGTGGTGGGGTTCACCCCGAACCACACCATGAAGTTGTCAGGACAGCTGGGAGACACGGCGGTGACGGTACTGATCGATAGTGGGGCCACCCACAACTTCATTTCCAGCCGAGTGGTGGAGAGACATGGGCTACAGCTGAGCACCCTGGAGAAGTTTACCGTTCTGCTAGGGACGGGGAAGATGGAGGAGAGTAAGGGGCTCTGCAAGGGTCTATGCCTGACCCTGCAGGGGGTCCAGATTATGGAGGACTTCTTGCCGTTGGAGTTGGGCAACGTGGACATCATCTTAGGGGTGCAGTGGCTGAAGAAGTTGGGGGAGATGAAGGTGAATTGGAAGCTCCTGAGGATGGAGTTCCAAGATGGGGAGAGGACCGTCGTGTTGACCGGGGACCCGACCCTTTGCTTTTCATTGGTGGCCTTCAAGGCCATCACTCGGGCGTTGAGGAACGAGGGGGAGGGGTTCCTTGTGGAGTATCAGGGGCTGACAGCGGACTGTGAGCAGCACGAGGAGGAGACCGCGGCGGAGGTCGAGCAGGTACTGGAGCAGTACCAGGAGGTCTTCCAGGACCCTCAGGGGCTACCACCATCCAGAGGACACGAGCACGCGATTGTATTGAGGGATGGGGCAGCGCCGGTGAGTGTTCGGCCGTACCGGTACCCGCATGTTCAGAAGGATGAGATAGAGAGGATGGTGCGGGAGATGCTGCAGGCTGGGATTATCCAGCCTAGTGTGAGTCCTTTTTCGAGCCCAGTCTTGCTGGTCAAGAAGAAGGACGGGAGTTGGAGATTTTGCGTTGATTACCGGGCGCTGAATAAGGAAACTGTCGCTGACAAGTTTCCTATTCCGGTAATCGACGAGCTGCTGGACGAGCTTCATGGAGCAGCGATCTTTTCGAAGATCGACCTGAGGGCCGGGTACCACCAGATTTTGATGCGGTCTGAGGATGTGCCGAAGACTGCCTTCCGCACCCACGAGGGCCATTATGAGTTCAGAGTCATGCCTTTTGGCTTGACGAATGCCCCCTCCACTTTCCAGGCCTTGATGAACAATGTTTTCCAGCCCTACCTGCGGAGGTTCATTCTCGTGTTCTTTGACGATATCCTCGTCTACAGCAGGAGCTTGGGGGAGCACTTGGGCCATTTGGAGGTGGTCTTCCGGGAGTTGTTGGCGCAGCAGTTGTTCGCCAACCGGAAGAAGTGCAGTTTCGGCCAGGCACGGATTGAGTATCTAGGGCACGTGGTGTCAGCCGAGGGTGTAGCTGCCGACAGATCGAAGATAGAGGCCATGCTGGACTGGCCCATTCCTACTACACTGCGAGCTCTCCGAGGTTTTTTGGGACTGACCGGATATTACCGGAAGTTCGTTAAGGGGTACAGCACCATAGCTTGGCCCCTTACCGAACAGCTCAAGAAGGACGGATTCCGTTGGGGGGAGGAAGCCACCAAGGCCTTTCAGGCCTTGAAGGTGGCCATGACGACCGCACCAGTTCTAGCCTTGCCAGATTTCAGCCTACCTTTCGTGGTGGAGACCGATGCTTCGGGATACGGGTTGGGAGCGGTGCTCATGCAGGAGGGACGGCCCATCACCTATTTCAGCCACGTGTTGTCAGCTAGAGCACGACTGAAATCGGTGTATGAGCGAGAGTTGATGGCCATTGTCCTTGCGGTGGCAAAGTGGCGGCCATATCTGTTGGGTCGGGAGTTCGTGGTCAGGACGGACCAGCGGAGCCTCAAGTACCTGCTGGAGCAGCGGTTGGTTACTGAGGAGCACCAGCGTTGGTTGTCCAAGCTGGTGGGGTACCGGTTCGCTATCGAGTACAGGCCAGGGTTGGAGAACAAGGCAGCTGACGCCTTGTCTCGTCGGGAGGAGAGCGTGGATCTGAGGGCTTTATCACGACCGATGTGGCTGGACTGGGAGCCCATCTTTCAGGAGGCAGAGAGTGATGAGGAGCTGGGGCGGATCCGCGAGTTGTTGCAGCAGGGACGGGAGGGGGCCGATCGGGTATTCCTTGCAGGGACGTCGACTGCTGTATCAGGGGAGGTTGGTGCTGCCACGGGCTTCAGGCTTCATACCCGTCCTCTTTCAGGAGTTCCACGGGTCGGCGACGGGGGGACATTCCGGAGTGCAGCAGACATACCAGAGGATGGCTAGAGAGGTGTACTGGCCCGGAATGCGCAGGAGGATTGCCCAGTTAGTAGCAGCTTGTGACGTCTGCCAACGTCACAAGTACATGGCCATGGCCCCGGCAGGACTCCTACAGCCGTTAGAGTTACCGGAGCGAGTATGGGAGGAGGTCACTATGGACTTCATCGACGGGCTACCACGGTCCGAGGGATATTCAGTGATCTGCGTCGTAGTGGACCGTCTGAGTAAGTATGCCCATTTTATACCCTTGAGGCATCCTTACTCAGCGGTCACGGTGGCCACAGCGTTCATCCGAGAAGTGATCCGCCTGCATGGGATCCCGGGGTCTATAGTGTCCGACAGGGACCAAGTGTTTTTGAGCGGGTTCTGGCGGGAGCTCTTCAGGGTACAGGGCACGGTCCTAAAGAGGAGCACGGCATACCACCCGCAGACAGACGGGCAGACCGAGGTGGTGAACAGATCTATAGAGACTTATCTGCGGTGCTTCGCCTCGGATAAGCCCCGACAGTGGTACAGGTGGTTGGCATGGGCGGAGTATTGGTACAACACCTCGTACCACTCTGCCGCGGGGACGACTCCCTTTCGGATCCTGTATGGGCGAGACCCACCGTCCTTGCTCAGATTTGGCGACAGGCAGACACCGGTGTCGCAGGTAGAGGCTTACATGGGGGACAGGGATGCGATGTTGGAGGAGCTCCGGCGACACCTATTGAGGGCACAGCAGGTTATGAAGGCCCGGGCAGACGGGCATCGGAGGGAGGTCCATTTTCAGGAGGGCGACATGGTGTATCTCAAGCTGCGACCCTATCGGCAGAAGACATTAGCTCGGAGGCAGAATGAGAAGTTAGCTGCTCGCTACTACGGACCCTACCAGATTGCAGCCAAGATTGGGAAGGTGGCGTATCGTTTACACCTACCTCCTTCCTCGAGGATACATCCGGTGTTCCATGTGTCGCAGCTACGGAGGGCGATTGGAGACCAGTCAGCGACGTCGACGCTGCCACCTTCACTGACGGAGGACATGGAGGTACTGCTGGAGCCATTGGATGTGCGGGCAGTTCGACAGGGGCCAGGAAGACGCAGAGAGGTGCTGATTTATTGGGTGGGCCTGCCAGATTGTGATGCCACGTGGGAGGCGTATGACGTGGTTCGGGAGCAGTTTCCAGATTTCCACCTTGAGGACAAGGTGGCTCTTTTAGGGGGGGTATTGATGCGGACGCACCCCCTACGGACCCCCCTTCACCGACCGATGACGCGGTCCCACCCATCGTGACGTACGTGCGACGCAGGAGGCGCGGGATCGTGACTTAGTGGGTCTAGTAGGTTAGGGGGTATTTTAGTCCTTTCAGGCTAAATTAGTAATTCCACATTTTCTTCTATTTATTAGGGCTAGCCGCCATTGTTAGGGCTATGCTTATTTTGTTGAAGAACATCCTTAGGCATCTTGCGAAGGATCTTTAGGCTTTTTTGTCCGTTCAAATAAAAGCTAGGAGATCGAGTTCGTCTCGAAAGAACTCACTTATCTTTGTTCTTCATCGAAATTCTCAATCAAAAATCCTCTTTTTAATTTTTTCCTCTTTTAAATTCTGATTTCTATTGATTCGATCCACCGGATCGTATCAGGAACTTAAGGAAGAGATGTAGCTTGGTGTAGCTGAGATCGATCCACGGAGGTTCGTCTCGAGACTGACGACGCAAGCTCGAATATAAGAATGGTAAAAGTGAGAAGATAGAGTTCTTTGTTTTAGACCTCGTACCTTGAAGATGGAACCCATTTACATTCGTTTGTCGGCCTATTTATAGGTAGCTCCTTCTTGATGATTTGTAACTGTCCCTCATTGATCCGGGCATGATCTTCTCCGGGATTCGAGTTAACGGCTGCCCATTTACTCGGCCCCATTAACTCTCCCTTGAATGTCGGCGCTAGTTCAACGGTCGAATGACCCATTCGTCTGACTCAACTGTAACCCGCTTAGAGCACGGGGTATTGGGTCGAGGATGCTAAACGGGCCGGGTATGCGGATACCCGAATTGGGTTACCCGTGCACTAACATCTACCATCCAACATTGTATTTGTCAAGCATTCAGGAGTCCAACATCTGACATTTAGAATACTGATTTTAATTTCCCCCGCCCCACACCCCGCAAAAGTTTACATTTTGTTTCCTTCCTGGCCTAACAAGCTGCTATCCACTGTCTTACTTCATTGGAATTAAATATAAAATTATTTCTCTTGTATGATAATATTTTTATAATGAACAATTCAAGTTTAAAAAGACACATTATTAAGATCCGTTCTTTAGTGTCCAGAGAAGCATTTTAGATGGCCATCCAAAATATGCCGGAACAATCCAATGGATTCTCTTCCCAACTAGAATCCATGGAATTTTGACCCTAACAATCCAATCAGGCCAAATTTAATAATAGTAGTGGAAACAATGCTGTAAGTTAATATATGTATAGTCAAGAGTATTAAGTCAAATGCTTACTTCAAATACGGAAGAGTCATATTCTTCAAAAGAGAAGGATTGCGAATGACAAATTCCTTCCATTCTTCCTTGTTAATTCTTCCATCCTTGTCAGCATCTGCATCTGCAAATGTCTGCAAAAAAAAAAACTAATAGGAGGCCTAAATTGTACATTCTAGGAGATTGCAGATAAACTAACAAGAGATATTGAAATAGGTACAGCTACCTTATCAATGATGGCTTCAAGGAGGTCGTCAGACAGTTTCATGTCGGACTCCATCAAAATTGCAATCACCATTTGCTTTACCTGTAAATATATGAATATGTGATAAAAAATTAAAATAAATATTGGTTTCTTACCAGGTTTTCTAGGTTCTGTTCATCAATATATTTAGAAGAAACTACATGACATGATAATAATTGTAGACATACTCGCCTGCTCTGCTAACACTAGGTGCAAACATTTTTTTTTGGGTTTGGGGGGGGGGGGGGGGGGGGGGGGGGGGGCTATCCTTTATTTTTAGATTTAATAATTTTAAGATAAATAATTGCATAAAATTATCCTCATATTAATTTGGTTAAACCACTTATGAACAAATAAGCAGTGTTAATTCCTCAAAGTGACCTCCTTTGCAGCTGATACAAAATTATGGCTGAAAACAAACAGAATAATGAATTATCAGTGCATTATTTGATATTCAGTATTCACAAAGATTTACTGGGCAGAGAGAGAACTGTACTCCAACCCAAGATCTATCACGTTATTGTTAGGAATAAACTCTCTTATATTATTCCAAGGGCAATAGCCCGATATATATAGAGTACAGGCAAAGGGAAATAAGCACTAAAGACCCTATACATATACTCCTAACACCCCCCTCAAACTCATGGTGGATCAACAACACTGAGTTTGGAAAGATAAAAACTGTGCTTATATAGATCCGTAGGAGGCAGAGGCAAGATTGCGGAAGCAGGCGGAGGCGCGGCCCGAAGCAAGCTGAGGCGCGGCGCGGCCCGAGCCAGGCGGAAGCGCGGCCCGAAGCAGGCGAGGCGCGGCCCGAGAGGCGAGGCGCGGCCCGAAGGCGCGGCGCGGCCCGAAGCAGGCGAGGCGGGATCCCTAACCCCGTTGCCGGAAGGAAGCGCCGGATCAAGGACTTCGCCGGAAGGACGATGGACCGGATCTGAGCGGACGCCGTCGCCGGATCTGACCGGATCTGAGCGTAGAGCGCCGGATCAAGGACCGGATCTGAGCGGACGCCGTCGGACCTAGAACAAGGGGGGTGACGCCCCACGGAGCGTCGAAATCGAGCAGCAAGGGAGGAATCGCGATCAGCAGCAGAGCAGGAAGTAGATCTCCCTCCCACGACAGACCAGCAGAAGCGATCACCCAGATCTGAAGACCAGATTCCCAACGATAGCAGATGCACAGTGGGAACGCGGCTTTTGAAGCATATCCGGAGGAGTTCAGATCACTAGCTGGGGTTCAGATGGGCTCGAAATGAGGCTTCTTTTGATGATTTAGGGATCTTTGGAGTTGATTGCAAAGGAAAATGGCCATCTGCTGATCCAGAAGCAACCCTTTCCATTTTCCATTTGTAATCTTGAGACATCACACTTCACCCATTTTGCATCAAATCCATCCAAGTTAAGCAGCATTTTGGCGAAGATATGTCGAAAACCCGAATCCATGCTGACCCATCTCTCTGCGAGGAAGACCAATTTGATCGGATCCCCGATTCCATTGTCCTCCATATACTTAACAAGGTCGCAGACGTCCGCTCCCGCAGCGGATCGGGCGGATCTGGGCGGCGCGGATCGGCAGATCAGGATCGCCGCGCGGATCAGCGGAGTCGCGGCAGCGGCACAGGGGCGCTGCACGGGCGCGGACAGCGCGCGGACGGCGCCGGGCGGCTTCGGCTTCGTGAGACGCAGCGGGCGGACGAGGCGGCGCGCGCAGGCAGGCGGGCGCGCGGACGCGGCAGGCGGGGCGCGCAGGCAGGCGGGCGTGCGGACGCGGCAGGCGGGCGAGGCAGCGCGCGCCGCCTCACCCGCGGGGGAGACGCGGCGCGACTCGGCGCGCGGACGGAGGCGCGGCACGTTCGCCTAGGGTTTTAATTTTTGGATTTTGCGGGAGAGCGAAAAAGACGGCTAGGGTTTAGGTCAAACCTAGCTCTGATACCATGTTAGGAATAAACTCTCTTATATTATTCCAAGGGCAATAGCCCGATATATATAGAGTACAGGCAAAGGGAAATAAGCACTAAAGACCCTATACATATACTCCTAACAGTTATTAGATCAGAGACTGGAACATCTTGAAAATAGAAGCCCCACTGTTAAATAGGTTGATGTTGCTAAAGGTAACACATCTGAACAATGTCAGCCCCTAGCATCAAAAAAGAAATCAGCAATACATGAAGCCACGCTACGTAAGGAAGACATGTTTTCATATTGAACATATAGCAGAAATGTACCATATGAGATGCATTGGTGTGAACAAAAATGATGTATTGAGATAGTGTATATGAAACCTATAAATGATGTTGTAAATGGTTTTCTCTGGTATCTTTGGATGCTTCAAAAGGGAATTCCAATTGTCTCATCCATTTAATGCTTCATTCAAAACAGAGAGACATCTTTATATGAATATCCTTTAGATATATGTACAAAAAATGTTCACACGAAATATGAATTCACAGATATATTAATACTAGTCATTGCACGTACCCATAAGGCACGGTTTATTTAATGGCGGAGTCCCCGCCAACAAATTTCAAGTTACCCCAAATTTCAAGTTTTCCCCCAAAATTTCAAGTTTCCCCCCAAATTTAAGTTTCCCCCCAAAATTTAAGTTCCCCCCCAAATAGTTTTGTTTCAAAATTCAAATTTCAAACCTCATACTCATATCAAATAGTTTTCCTCCCAAAATTTAAAAGTTTCCCCTAAAACATTGTCCTAGTCATTGTCCTAGTCATCAATCCATTATCCTAGTCATAAGCCCCTTTGTCCTAGTCACTTGGCCTAGTAGGACAACATTCAAATTCTTCATCAAATATAGAATAGATATTTTTCCTTCCTTCGTGCCTTCTCTTTTTGTTTCCTTCCCTTGTTTTCCAGAAAACATATATGAATCTTATTGATACCGATATTCATTGATAAATATAAGATAACTATTTTATGTTTTTCGTCCTTCCTGCCTGGCTTCCCTTTTTGTTTCCTTCCTCTCTTTTTTCTAGAAAACGTATGTGCATCTTATTGCTACCAATATTCATTGATAAAGATAACTATTCTAAACAATTTTTGAGAGAATGATTACTATTCCTAAGAGTAATCTATTTTAACTTGGTGAACTCTCTTAAGTCGCAACTAAAATACAAGGTGTAAACAGTAGATTGATGTTCAAATGCGGAATCTATTTTAACATGTTGTACTCTCTTAAGCCACAGCTAAACAAGTTTAGGGATATGAATTTACTAAACAAAGTTGTGTGGCAAATTCCAAAAGCGAAGAACAAAGCATAAAACCTTTTAAAATGGCTAATTTTCGGAAAGCTACCTTTATGTTTCACCATTTTCCCATTATACTACTTGAACTTTGAAAATAACATAAAATTGCATTGAATTTTATTTTGTTCAAATTCCCAAATTAGTCCTCTAATGTCGTTAACAGAAAACTAACTCAATTCTTCCAAACATGCGCAAATTAATTTCTTTAACATTTTTACATGTCTCAAAAAACCACCACAATATTTGAATGACATTTCAGAAAACTACTTCTATCTTGTAACGACTTAAAGGGCTAACTTAGAAATAATAAAGTTCGGATAATTTTTTGTTATTTTCAAAGTTCATGACAGTATGTTGGGAAACAATGAAACGTAAAGGTAGAAACAGGTTTCTGAAAATTAGCCTTTAAAAACAAAAAACAGCATAATCAAAATGTCCATCGCTGCAAATGTCCATTGTGTGATATTCTCCACGTTACTCGCATCCATGCCTATGAAAACAATAATATCATCATATAAATATCCAGCAAAGTTCTATGACTCACTTCTTCACGTTCGATGTACCCAGTTTGTCTCAAGTCGTATAGTCTGAACGCAACTGCATGAAATTCATAGAAATAAAAAATGAATTATTTTCAAAATTGCAATTTGTGTGGATTTACCATTTAATTCATGCACCATACACTCTTACAGTTAATTTTGTCCTCGACAGGAGCATTTGGATGAAATACACTAAGTGCATGGATAAACTCCTCAAATTCAATAACACCATTATGCTTTTCATCAAACAGATCAAAAACCTACACAGGTCCCCAAAAAAGGAACAAAACAAAACAATCAATACCCAGCTTAGATACATGAACTTGTATAAGGCGTCAATTCGACACAGTAATAAGTAGCATACGTATTGATGTAAAATTAAAACTTTAGATACATTTTCTGCTCCAATATAGAACAGACCTAAAGCAAACAGATCCAAAAGAATAATTAACCTACTGCAGAATCAGCTGTGTTTAATGAATATATACATAAACAAGGGCATCTTTAAAAGTCTAAATCGAGATGCCTGCCATGGAAAGATTAGGCAGTCTAATGAATCAAAAAACGCAAAGCCCCATCGAACGAAGAGATAATCTAGATAATAATTTTAGATGGGCTTGGCAAAAAAGAGGTATGTAGGTAGATCATCTACATTTGCATCATCAACATCATAAGCTAAGCCTATTGCATTAAAATGGATCAAAATTTTGAATATTTCAAAGTTGCGGAGATTAGGGCTCTGTTTGGTTTGAGAGAAAAGGAAAGTACAGAAAACAATTGAGAAAATTAATTTCAACTATTTGACTGGAAAGAAAAGTCAATAGCAAGGTTTGACACCTCAGTTTTGGTTTTGGGTTCCGGCATTTAAATTTTTTTAAGTTCAAATAGTTTCACACGTTTCGCAAATTTCGTTTTGAGTTTCACAAATTTATATGTATTCTAATGTATATATTTCTATAAAAATATATTTACAATAAATTTTATAGAATTTAAATATTTTTTTAGAATTTTATAAGTTTAATAAATATTTTTATGTATCTATTACGCAAGAAGGTTGGAGACGCCCCTGCTACATGGCCAGACGAGCTCCCGAGATACTCTAGTCATACCGGATGACCTACAAAGACGCCACTGGATAGACACCAGTCATGATTGCCTTTGGAGCAGAGGCGGTTGTCCTAGTGGAGGTCAATGAAGATTCACTCTGCTTCAAGCACTTCGACGAGGAAAAGGATTTGACGAGGAAAAGGATCTGGAGGGCCGGACTGAACGTAGAGGTCATTGATGGGGTATATAACCGGGCACTTTACGACCATTATCCAACAAAAGTAACAGGAAGCTCGGTACTACAATTAGACTCAAAAGCAGGAGCTTCTGCTTGGGTGACATAATCCCGAGGAAGGCAGTCTTCATCCCAGAGATCATCCGTCAAGGCAAGTTCGCTGCCAAGTGAGAAGAACCTTACAAGATCACCGAAGTTCTTGATCATGCGACTTAAAAGCTCTCAACAATGGACGACAAAGAGCTCGCACATCCTTGGAATGCAAAACATCTGCGAAGGTACTACCAGTAAAGAACAAGTAAACCGAGCAAACCCTTATATAGATTTTTAAATTTTGGTTACTCTGTTATACTTTATGCACATTCGACGAATGTATTCCAAAAGCACACTAACGGGAAGAACATGCTCGATTTTTCCCATCTTTACTTTCTTTAAAGTGCACACACCTACAAGATTAACATAGAGACCTCGACTATTACCCCGTAGGTGGGTCGGCTATACGATTGACAGTCGATGCCCTCGCAGGTCGATCTAGCTATATAACGATCGGGATGACCCACAAGACCTTGCGGGCTGGTCTGTTATATGATCGAGGGTCGCTCCTTTGCGGGTCGACCTATCTATACGAACGAGGATTACTTGTTGAAGATAATGCGGGCCAGTCGGCTGTAGGTCGAGGGTCACAGCTCCGTATCAGCTATTAGTCAGGAGGCCACTCATTTCTAGGGCCGATCTAGCTATAGGTCGACTGTAGGTCGGGGGCCACTCCCCTCGCGTGTCATCCTAGCTCTGTATTGGCTGTAAGTCAAGGGGCCACTCCCCTCATGGGCCACTCTAGCTCTGTATCAGTTATTAGTCAGGGGCCACTTCCCTCGCGGGACAATCTAGCTATCAATCGATTGTAAGTCAAAAGGCTACTCCCCCCACAGGTCGACCCAGCTCTGTATCGTTGTAAGTCGGGCCACTCCCATAGCTGACCAATCTAGCTCTGACATGGCTGCAAGTCGGGGGGCCACTCTCCTCACGAGCCAATCTAACTCTGTATAGGCTGTAGGTCGGGGGTCCATTCCTCTCAATGGCCGATCTATCTCTGTATCGGTTGTCGGTCGGAGACCACTCCCCTTGCAGACCAACCTAGCTATATGATCAGGGACTATTCTCAGCCGACCTTGATTCTCGACCAATTCCATCTCTTCTCTGATACGCCAAGTCACTATGTTCGGCTGCAGTGAGCTATTAATGTCTAGTTCTTCTACACTCTCCTTGCTGAACTGCTCTAGCCACAAGAACTGAGCCCGACTTTCCTCTATGACTGGTCTGGCCACAAACAAAGGCACGCTCTTCTACATCTCGCCTTACCAACTCTCGCAGTACATAAGCCCGAGCTATGGAAGGGGCACAGATGGCATCGGGGCCAACCTTAGTCATTTACGACCAAAGACTTGGATATTTTGAAAAAAAAATTCAAGTCGGAGTATGTTCAATCTTCTATCTAATGCGGATGCTTGAAGGCCATCTATGACCAGAGACAAACTAATTATGAAGGTTCCGAGCTAAGACTTGGAGAGTTCAAGGATATTCTATCGTATCTAGGAAATCTTTCATGACATAAGAGGAGCCAAATTCGAGGCTTCCTAGCCAAATTCTGAACTAAGACTTAGAGCATTCAAAAGTCCTCCGAGGTCCTTTAAGGCGAACTAAGGCTTAGTCTTGGAAGAAAGAAATTTTATTATTGAGGAAGCGGACCGAAGCCCGTACATATATAAATGGTCAAAGACCGAACACAGAGGAGATACAATCAGGAGACCAAGGTTTCGGCTAACATTGCTTCGGCGGCCCCCGACGCAGCGGCTGCGGTCCCCTTAGTGACGGCGGAGCCAATGTCTTGCGCTAGAGCTCTACGAAGAGACCACTCCGAGTTGCTCAAAGACGACTTCTGAGTTGGGAGACTTTCCTGCAACCTCCATCGTTGCGGTGTTGTAATTAGCCCAAAGATTAACACCGGCTTATGATGGCAGAAAATCTCTATACACCGCTAGGTTCGTTCTATCTCAGCCCACAGTCTATTTACTCCATAATCTGAGGAAGAAAATAAAATACATGATGACAAAGGAGCGGACTGCACGACGACAAAGCTGGAAGGAGAAGATGAAGGCAAAAGCGAGACCCTTGCACTCTATTTATATAGGAGGGCACATCCCCTGAGGCGAGCTCGGCCATCTGAACTCGGACACGTGTCGACATCTCGGGGCAATGACGCTTCGAGTTCAGTGCACTTTTTGACGCGCAAATCATATGGCATGGTGAACATTGAATGCGTCTCCTTGCCTGTTGTGTTAGTCCAAACAGTATGTGCCACATCACCTGGCCTCAACCACCACGTCGGTTGAGCTCAAGAGGTGTGTGCCATTGATACAACTCTGAGAATGACCCGATGATTTCTCATATGTTTATTTCGAACAGGCGAGTCCAACAGAAGCCCACAATGTTGGTCCAGCGGCCCGGTGGCCCTCACGCGTGGCCGATCATACCTCAATTCAAAACACCAGTTTAGCTGACCGTCCTCATCAATGCCGACTATTGAGATTGTTTTCAAAGAGGGGCATTCAATGACGTACCGATTCAGCTCCCTCATCATTGTCGACGGCTCGGACCAAAGCAATAAAGCGCCATAAAGACTCAAGCGTTAACACTCTAATGTCTGCTACCTATAATAGTCTCTCGTACAACGAGAAAATGGTTGGACTTCTTCTAATTACACACCCTCATTCTCTGACAACCACTAAAGTCAGGTACTCTAAAACTTGGCATCTGCTCCATCTTATACATTTCCTCCATAAGATTGATGCAATAACTAGCGTACAACCTCCCAACTGTTGGACATAGTTATCCGGAGCCTCCTTGAGTCACCTACTGACTTAAGCATCGGATGGGATTAGATCGAACCCTAGATCCGACCCCCCTGACGAGCTCTTTGTGTTGCAAACATCCCGAAGTTAGCTCGGACCCGACTTCAGTAGCTCATGTCGGAGCCCATTCAGACAGTGGTCAGTTCGTCACGTACCCAGTCGACTGTTCACGTCATCCCACGTCAATAGCTGCAACCCAACCGTCTTCCAACAACTTCAACGGTAAGAAAACATCCGTAAACAACTTCCAAGTTAAAATAATACAAAGTAAACTTGATTGATGGACTTATGATTTGATTATTCTCAATTTCATCCACATGATGTTGAAAAATATTTACTTTGTAAGAAATTTCATGTCAAATCGAAGCGATTAAAAAGCAGCACATAAATTTACTTCCAGATTAATAAGAATCTAGGATATCATGTGTAACTTAATTGTGTTTCAGAATAAATCCGCACATCAGAAATGAGGGTGTATGTTGTTGAGACCTCCGGTAGCAATAACTGGGGTGCATGGCTGATGGGCGATTAGGTCAGCTGATCCCGAGATGACTGGACCTTGACCCGAGCTATGGGCGTCGGGTTCAACTATTTCCAAGCTATCTGCAACACAGAAAGCTCGTCAAGAGGTCAGATATGGGTCCGACCTAATCCCCTTTTATGCTTATGTCAATGGATGACTCAAATAGTCTCGATGGAACTATGTCCGACCTGTTGGGAGGTCATCATCTAGTTCTCTGGCCGAGCTATGGATGAAATACGAAATAGGTGAAATAGATATTGAGTATTAGACTACCTCAGTGTAGGATCTCGAAGATCTCCCCACTCCCATGCTGCCTCCAGGAGTTCTTATAACTTATAAGTGTACCATTGCATCATAACGTCCGAGCCAATGATGATTCATTAATATCGACCTAGATGAGGAGGCATTGATTGGAGTAACGGTCATCATTGATGAAAAAAATGGTTGACATGAATGCAAGCCATAATCGTTGAATCAATGGACACTAAGACATGTCATAATTGTTGTAAAAATGGCACCCATCTCTCGAGCTCAACCGCTGTAAACGTTGAGGTTAGGTGATGTGGCATGGATGAGAGAAAAGTGACTCTGGTTATATAGTTAAGTCGGCTCGCGAGATAGGCTAAGGGCAATAATAGGTCTGCCCGCGCGGGGAGTGGCCCCCGCTTTACGACAGATTTAGTATTTGATCGACGACGAGAGAAGTGGCCCCTCGACCAACGGCCGATAAAAAGTAGGCCGGCCCTCGAGTGGAGTGGCCGTCAACTTACGATGGATTTGGAGATAAGTCGGCCAGCAGTGGGAGTGGCCTCCTGCCCTACGAAGGACTTAAACATAAATCGGCCCGCGAAGAGAGTGTGCATGTAACGACCCGCTCTCGGGGGGCCCGTTACTTATTTGGTTTATTCGCAGGTTTCGCAGTTTACCAGTGAAATCAGCATAGCCACAACTCAGAGATGTATCACAATACTCAAACCAGCGTACAGACGTTATTACAGTCCAAATTAAAGTACAACAACAACCAGCACTCTCTCTCACAAATACATGAAGGAAGTACTGAAAGGAAATGCGAAAAAGGAAATACACTGTACAACACACAGACCAACAGAAAAGTAACTAAAACTCTGCCGCCTCTGGGTCAATGTAGGCTCCTCGATCTCTGGGGCAATCTCCTCGATCAGGTCTTTGTCTGCCGGTGCCATAAATGGAACCGGAGGTAAGTCAACAATTCTAGCGATAGAAAAAGAGGAGTGCACAAATATGGAGCAGTCTATAGTAAACAAGTGCGGTAAGTAAAGTAAGGACAGACAAGCATGCAAGTGCGATAAGTAAAGTACATCAAGTCAAGCATGCAAGGGTGACAAGTAAAGTAAAGGTGACCGAGCGAGTACGACTAGTGACGTACAAGAATAACTAAGACGATAGCAATGACAATAGCAATAGGGAGAGTAATTGTGCCTAGCCTAGTTCGTGACTTATAATGGGTAGTACGGTAAGCAACCAAGAGTCCACCTGATATCCCGGGTTACAATCAAAACGATACTGTTCAACAAATCGATACTATTCAATACTGTTCAATACGAAGATCAGACTGGTCGCTCCCGCACTTCCGCAATTATAAGTTACCCCAAAACCCAGTGTCCGTGCAATACCATACTCTGCAATTTTACCAGCCATTAACCATTCTCACATTTCTAGTTACAATCTTTCTGTCAAGCAATGTCAATAATCTGTTCAGGTCAATAACTGTTCCGAGACTAGATGTCAAGTCCTATGTTCATACGAGTACACTATCTATATTTCTAAGGATAGAATTTACTGTGACTTACACTATCGGGATCGTCGTAGCAAGACGAGGATGGAGTTAGAGCACGAGGATTGGTACCTGCAAACACAAGACGTTATTAGTTATTGGCTACACTATAAAAAGTATACTATCTAACTTACTATTATAGGTTTATAAAATAATAACACTTAAAGAATAACTCATTTAATAACTTAATTTAAAAACTTTACAAATTAACTTAAACTTAAAATAACTAATAATTTAAACTTAAATTAAAACTTAACTTTATAAGCTTAACTTACTATATTTATAGGTTTATAAACTTATATTATAAAATAACTCTTATTAGATACTCATACGAATAAATAACTTATTTTATAAAAACTCATATTAAAACTTAATTTAATAATATAATCTTTACTTAATTAATCTTTAAAAAAACTTAAAACTTATTATAACTTAACTTTATTATAATATTATTATTATTATTAATAAAGTTTATAATACTTAACCCCCCTTCTCTTTCTCCCTCTGTTCTTCTCGTTTCCCCTTCTGTCTCCTTTTCTCTCTTTTTTTGTTTCTTCGTGCGCAGGGGCAATCGAGGGGGGGCGGTGGTTGATCGGAGCTCGAGCACGGGCGGATCAGAGGCGGGCACGGCTTCGGGATCTGGAGCTTCGAGGGGGGCGGATTACGGCGTCCAGGCGGCGGTGACAGGGCGGATGGGGCTCGGGACGGTCGGCACGGCGATCTGGGGCTTCGGGAGTGGCGAATCGGAGCGACGGGCGGCGGGTGCTTGAGGACGGTGGCAGCGGGCGGTTCCACGACGAGGGCGCGCTTCGCAGTGGATCGGACGGCGGCTACGGGGTCGATCGAGGCGGGGTGACTGATCCGGAGGCGGCGGTCGGTGCTGATGCAGCGACGGCTTCGGGCGTGACGGTGTGGCGATCGGTTGTCGGGGCAGCGGCGATCTCGATGGCTTGTGGAGACGGTGACGACGGATCTTACGGTGGCAGTCGATCGGAGATCGAAGCGACGACGACGACGTCCCCGGGGTGCGACGAGGCGGCAATCTCGTGGCGACGGCGTGTACCCGAGTGGCGGCGACCGAGATTCGAGGGGATTGATGAATTGGGGGTCGATTTTTGTTGATTGTGCTATGATTTGGGTTGATTTCTGTTTTGTTTTGGGTTGGAAGGAGACGGTGGAGGTGTTGGGGTTGTATGGTGGAGGAGAGGGTGACTGAAGGGGTTGATGATGGTGGAGGGGATGATGCTGCTGGTTTGGTGTTGCTTGTATGGAGGTGGTGGTGTTGGGGTGTTGAAGATGTTGGGTTGTCGTGATGGCTGAAGGGGGTGACTGCAGTGGGATGGTGCTGTTGCCATGGTGTGTTGCTTGTCTCTGTAGGTTTCTGCTACTTGATTGTTGGTTTAAGAAGGAGAGGAGGGAGGAGACAGAATGAAAGCGTTGGTTGAGGGTAGGGGAGAAATAAAAGCGAGATGTTGGATCTCACCAACATAAACGGTGGGTTTAAGTGGGGGTAGATCTAGGGAAAAGTAATTAGTAAAAATAAGCTAGTCAAAAACAATGAGTTAATCACTAACAGTAGTTTAATTGGCTAATGATAATAATTAATAGTTAGTAATTAGTAAATAGTGATTAGTGATGTAAAAAGTCATTAATAGATGTAATTAGCAAAGCGGTGAAATACAAACGCGTTTTCACAAATGACTCTGAAAAATTACGTAAACATACTCACGAGATCGTATTGTCGCGAGGATCGCAAATACAAGATCCGTTTTGGGATTTGAGCTACGGAAGTACATGTTTTTGGCCAAAACGTTTAGAAAGCGGGTTTGCGGGTTTTAGGCTGAAACGGTATCAGAAAATTATGAAATTAATGTGGGGAGCCCTAAATGATCACAGGATGCCACTGTAGAAGTTTGAAAACATTTTGAAGACGTTTGAATAGAAAATAAATTTGTCGAGCTAAAACGGTAATTTTGGGAGATGAATTTTAACAGAAATGTTTTGGGCATTTGAGGAAATCTGAAATTGTTGAAATACAATATGATAAGTCTAGTGCTCTAAAATATTTTTATAAGAATTTTTGAAATCAGTTTTGATATACACCTCCTAACTAACCATTATAAAGAAAATTTTGGAATAAAAATACGTTAAGTATGTATTTGAAGTGTTTGAAAAATACAGGCCGTTACATCCTACCCTCCTTAAAATAATTCCGTCCTCGGAATTAAGAGGATCGGTGATCGCCTAAGCAATTCAAACGAATGACCGGAAGGCTTGACGAACGACCATGACATAGGAAAATAAGTTGTTAATAGCATGAAATATAATGTGGCATCATAGCATCAAGAAAACAAGAGATGAATACATGAATACATACTATTGACATTACCATAGCTTTTGTAACTAGTTTCGAAACCTTGTATCATCACAATAGTTACTTCAGATTTATCAAGTAGCCAAAAAATGAGATAATGGCATTACATGAAAATGAGAGCTATTATGATGATGACATCTGTTCGAACTTGGAACCTAAGTTGGTAAGTCAGTAGTAAGCTTTATTTAACAACATAACATGAAGATCATAAAGTTTAAAAGGGGGTGTCGAAAGTCATGATATGGTAGGGTAGGTTAGACGGGGACGAGGCTCAAGGAGAGGATAAGGACAAAAAGGCAATAATGAGGGGGGAAGGTGGTAGGCGGGAAAGTATTCAAACACGTGGAAAAATTGGGTACAAGATGAAAGCAGGGTCTAGAAGAGAAACACGAACTCAAGAAGGATGCAATAATGCAACAGCCTACACGTCGGGTCTGGCTCGATACTCCACTGGTCCTTCTGATCGGCTTTTGCTGAGGAACAAGAACTTTGGATGATTTGGGTATATCGATTTCTACCCTCTTTTGACGACAGTCAATGGTGGCATGAAATGTCCATAACCGACCCATTCCAAAGACAACATCGGAAGTCGGCATCATTATCACCATGAAGTTGGCAACGAGATCTCATCTACAAATCACAACAGATCATTGGAGGCATCCGCTAGCTACCGGTAGTGAACCGCCAGCGGTCTCGACCTTCCAACGGGAGTCAGACGTTCAACAGTAATAGCATGTGTTTGAACGAAACGACTGGCCAAGAAGCAATGTGTAGCTCCTGAGTCGAACAGTGTGAGGGCAGGTTTACCGGCTATTAAGACGGTACCTACCGTGATGAGAATCAAGTCTAAGCATACGATTTCTAAATATTAGAGCATGTAGCTTAGTGAAAAATCACATACCTTTGATTACTTGGCCCGTAGCTTCGGCTTCTTCCACTGTCATGGTATAAGATTGGCGTCTCTGGGGCGCCTGTCGTGGAGTCTGTTGGTACACTTGCTGCTGAGAAGGGAGTAGTTGACGTCGCTGAGCAGATGATGGCGGTTGCTTCCGTTGTGGAACTCGAACTTCTGGTGGTCGAAAATTCGAACGCTACTCTCCGTAGCCAGAGTTCAAGCGTAGAAAGATTCTAAGAAGGTCAATCGAAAGGTCATCAAGCTAAAAGAAGGGTGATAGTGATGAAGATCGATGGCGTTACATAATCATGATTTACGTCCTTGCGGTCCAGCGGACACGGTCAGGGAAGTGACTAAGCTAGGATCACTTATGCCCAGTCTAGCCAGGTCGATCCATAGACTTTAGCCAAGCACATTGACCGGTATCATGGTCCATTGAAGGAAGATTATCATTCATACGAGTGCCACCGATACAAAAGATTTTTTTTAATTAATAACTAATTAATCCTATCAAAATTTAGGTTTTGTTAATGGCTTTTATTAAGGCCAGACAGGTCAGCTCCATTGGGGCTCTTCGAAGTGTTCCAGTCCATCTTTCGAGTGTCAAACCTGCATTCATAGAAAATGTCAGCTTAGTCGAGTATCGTGTACGATACATCCTGGTTTCACTATACTGTTCACGAGGTATTTTGCACGGACCTGCGTGGGCCGCCAAACCTTGTAACGACCCGCTCTCGGGGGGGCCCGTTACTTATTTGGTTTATTCGCAGGTTCCGCAGTTTACCAGTGAAATCAGCATAGCCACAACTCAGAGATGTATCACAATACTCAAACCAGCGTACAGACGTTATTACAGTCCAAATTAAAGTACAACAACAACCAGCACTCTCTCTCACAAATACATGAAGGAAGTACTGAAAGGAAATGCGAAAAAGGAAATACATTGTACAACACACAGACCAACAGAAAAGTAACTAAAACTCTGTCGCCTCTGGGTCAATGTAGGCTCCTCGATCTCTGGGGCAATCTCCTCGATCAGGTCTTTGTCTGCCGGTGCCATAAATGGAACCGGAGGTAAGTCACAACAATTCTAGCGATAGAAAAAGAGGAGTGCACAAATATGGAGCAGTCTATAGTAAACAAGTGCGGTAAGTAAAGTAAGGACAGACAAGCATGCAATGCGATAAGTAAAGTACATCAAGTCAAGCATGCAAGGGTGACAAGTAAAGTAAAGGTGACCGAGCGAGTACGACTAGTGACGTACAAGAATAACTAAGACGATAGCAATGACAATAGCAATAGGGAGAGTAATTGTGCCTAGCCTAGTTCGTGACTTATAATGGGTAGTACGGTAAGCAACCAAGAGTCCACCTGATATCCCGGGTTACAATCAAAACGATACTGTTCAACAAATCGATACTATTCAATACTATTCAATACGAAGATCAGACTGGTCGCTCCCGCACTTCCGCAATTATAAGTTAACCCAAAACCCAGTGTCCGTGCAATACCATACTCTGCAATTTTACCAGCCATTAACCATTCTCACATTTCTAGTTACAATTTTTCTGTCAAGCAATGTCAATAATCTGTTCAGGTCAATAACTGTTCCGAGACTAGATGTCAAGTCCTATGTTCATACGAGTACACTATCTATATTTCTAAGGATAGAATTTACTGTGACTTACACTATCGGGATCGTCGTAGCAAGACGAGGATGGAGTTAGAGCACGAGGATTGGTACCTGCAAACACAAGACGTTATTAGTTATTGGCTACACTATAAAAAGTATACTATCTAACTTACTATTATAGGTTTATAAAATAATAACACTTAAAGAATAACTCATTTAATAACTTAATTTAAAAACTTTACAAATTAACTTAAACTTAAAATAACTAATAATTTAAACTTAAATTAAAACTTAACTTTATAAGCTTAACTTACTATATTTATATGTTTATAAACTTATATTATAAAATAACTCTTATTAGATACTCATACGAATAAATAACTTATTTTATAAAAACTCATATTAAAACTTAATTTAATAATATAATCTTTACTTAATTAATCTTTAAAAAAACTTAAAACTTATTATAACTTAACTTTATTATAATATTATTATTATTATTAATAAAGTTTATAATACTTAACCCCCCTTCTCTTTCTCCCTCTGTTCTTCTCGTTTCCCCTTCTGTCTCCTTTTCTCTCTTTTTTTGTTTCTTCGTGCGCAGGGGCAATCGAGGGGGGGCGGTGGTTGATCGGAGCTCGAGCACGGGCGGATCAGAGGCGGGCACGGCTTCGGGATCTGGAGCTTCGAGGGGGGCGGATTACGGCGTCCAGGCGGCGGTGACAGGGCGGATGGGGCTCGGGGCGGTCGGCACGGCGATCTGGGGCTTCGGGAGTGGCGAATCGGAGCGACGGGCGGCGGGTGCTTGAGGACGGTGGCAGCGGGCGGTTCCACGACGAGGGCGCGCTTCGCAGTGGATCGGACGGCGGCTACGGGGTCGATCGAGGCGGGGTGACTGATCCGGAGGCGGCGGTCGGTGCTGATGCAGCGACGGCTTCGGGCGTGACGGTGTGGCGATCGGTTGTCGGGGCAGCGGCGATCTCGATGGCTTGTGGAGACGGTGACGACGGATCTTACGGTGGCAGTCGATCGGAGATCGAAGCGACGACGACGACGTCCCCGGGGTGCGACGAGGCGGCAATCTCGCGGCGACGGCGTGTACCCGAGTGGCGGCGACCGAGATTCGAGGGGATTGATGAATTGGGGGTCGATTTTTGTTGATTGTGCTATGATTTGGGTTGATTTCTGTTTTGTTTTGGGTTGGAAGGAGACGGTGGAGGTGTTGGGGTTGTATGGTGGAGGAGAGGGTGACTGAAGGGGTTGATGATGGTGGAGGGGATGATGCTGCTGGTTTGGTGTTGCTTGTATGGAGGTGGTGGTGTTGGGGTGTTGAAGATGTTGGGTTGTCGTGATGGCTGAAGGGGGTGACTGCAGTGGGATGGTGCTGTTGCCATGGTGTGTTGCTTGTCTCTGTAGGTTTCTGCTACTTGATTGTTGGTTTAAGAAGGAGAGGAGGGAGGAGACAGAATGAAAGCGTTGGTTGAGGGTAGGGGAGAAATAAAAGCGAGATGTTGGATCTCACCAACATAAACGGTGGGTTTAAGTGGGGGTAGATCTAGGGAAAAGTAATTAGTAAAAATAAGCTAGTCAAAAACAATGAGTTAATCACTAACAGTAGTTTAATTGGCTAATGATAATAATTAATAGTTAGTAATTAGTAAATAGTGATTAGTGATGTAAAAAGTCATTAATAGATGTAATTAGCAAAGCGGTGAAATACAAACGCGTTTTCACAAATGACTCTGAAAAATTACGTAAACATACTCACGAGATCGTATTGTCGCGAGGATCGCGAATACAAGATCCGTTTTGGGATTTGAGCTACGGAAGTACATGTTTTTGGCCAAAACGTTTAGAAAGCGGGTTTGCGGGTTTTAGGCTGAAACGGTATCAGAAAATTATGAAATTAATGTGGGGAGCCCTAAATGATCACAGGATGCCACTGTAAAAGTTTGAAAACATTTTGAAGACGTTTGAATAGAAAATAAATTCGTCGAGCCAAAACGGTAATTTTGGGAGATGAATTTTAACAGAAATGTTTTGGGCATTTGAGGAAATCTGAAATTGTTGAAATACAATATGATAAGTCTAGTGCTCTAAAATATTTTTATAAGAATTTTTGAAATCAGTTTTGATATACACCTCCTAACTGACCATTATAAAGAAAATTTTGGAATAAAAATACGTTAAGTATGTATTTGAAGTGTTTGAAAAATACAGGCCGTTACAGTGCACTCGCCTTACGACGAACTTAGTGTTTGATCGGCTGCAAAGGGAGTGGCCACTCGACTAACGGCCGATGAAAAGTAGGTCGACACGTGGGGGAGTGGCACCCGCCTTACGACGGACTTGGTGATAAATCGGCCCACATGTGGAGTGCCCACCACCTTACGGCGGACGTAAAGATAAGTCAACATGCGGTAAGAGTGGCCCCCACCTTACGATGGACTTAGTGTTTGATCGGCTGCGAGGGGAATGGCTACTTGACTAACGACTAATGAAAAGTAGGTCGACACATAGGGAGAGTGGTTCATCGCCTTATGACGGACTTAAAGTTAAGTCCGCATGCATGGGAGTGGTCCACCGCCTTACGGCAGACTTAGTGTTTGATCGACTGCGAGGAGAATGGCCTTGCGACTAACGGCCGATGTAAAGTAGGTCAGCCTGCGGGAGGAGTGGCTCCCAGCCTTACGATGGACTTGGAGATAAGTCGACCCGCAGGAGGAGTGGTACACTACCTTACAGCGGACTTAAAGATAAGTCGACCCATAGTGGAAGTGGCCCCGGGACTTAGTATTTGATCGGCTGCGAGGGGAGTGGCCCCGCGACTAATGGCCGATGAAAAGTAGGTCGACCTGCAGAAGGAGTGGCCCCGTCTCATAACGAGCTTGGAGATAAGTCAGCTTGTGGGGGTGTGGCCACTCGCCGTACAGCAGACTTAAAGATAAGCCAACCCGCAGGGGAGTGGCCCCCTTCCTTACGACAGACTTAGTGTTTGATTGGCTGCGAGTAGAGTGGCCCCTCGACTAACGGCCAATGAAAAGTAGATCGACCAGCGTGGGAATTGGCCCCCGCCTTGCGACAGACTTAAAGATAAGTCAAGTCACAGGGGAGTGACCCACTGCCTTACAATGGACTTGGATATAAGTCGGCCCGCGAGGGGTGACCCCCTACCTTACGGCGGACTTGGCATTTAATCGTCCTGCGAGTGTTGTGGCCCCCTGCCTTACGACAAATTAGCTTGCGAGGTATTCTGAGCTAATCTGTGGGCCTGCACACTTTTAGTGAAAATAAAGTGGAAAAAGGCCGATCAAATGCCCTCTTGTGGTGCATTTATCGTATAGATATGTCAGCTCGTCAAAATTTTGTTAGCTTAGCAAAACATCGAAATAAAAATAAACATAAGGATTTGTTTGGTTAGCTAGTTTTAATGATAATACAACATCCAAGCTGTTAGACGAGCTCGGATGATGGTGGCAATATAAGTAGTCATGTGTATGTCATCCTGAATATGTAGTTCTGAATTGGTTGTCCTGCATTGGTCGTTCTGAATAAGTCATCATGCTTAGGTCGGCATGGATATGTCGCCCTAGGTAGTCCTGGGTAGGTCGTCCTCGCTCTGCATAGGTCGGCCTGGATAGGTCGGCCTGGGTAGTTCCTCCTGTGAGGTCATCCTTGCTCTCATAGGTCGGCCTAGATAGGTCGGCATTGGGTAGGTCGGTAGCTCAGCCTAGGTAGTCCCTCCTGGGTAGCTGATCTTCAGAAACCAAATAGTCAATCCGTTGATCACCAAAGACTAACCAATCCAGACTTGAATGTTCGGCTTGATCTCAAAAGACCAAATGATCAAGCATGAAAAATTCCAATTGATCCTCGGAGACCAAGTAAACAAGTTTTAAATGCCTCAGTTGATCCCCAGAGGCCGAACAATTAAGACTGCAAAGCTACAGTTGATTCTTAGAGACCAAGCAATCAAGACTGGAATGCTACCGCCTCTCCAACGAGACCAAGTAATCAAGACCACAAACATCCAGTTGATCCTGAGGGATGGAGCAATAAATACTCGTATAGTCTAATTGACTGGAATGCTTTGCGAGTTCGTCCTGGATAAGTCGGCAAGCTCGGACGGAAGCACGGACATCTTGAGCAGGCTTAGCAAGGGAAGCTCGACAAGCCCAGCAACTCGGCATGCTCGGACAGAGGCACCAGCTCGAGCAGGCTTGGCAAGGGCAGCTCGGTAGGCCCGGCAAGCTCAGACGGAGGTAGGGGCAGCTCGAGCAGGCTTGGCAGTGGTAGCTTGGTAAGCTCGGACGGAGGCAGGGGCAGCACGGCAAGTCCAACGTGATTTAAGTTCGGACAGAGGCAAATTTCTTAGTCTCAAAAACAAATATATTTTTGGAAGCTTATCGGACGACGGATTCGGGCAGCAGAGGTTCTTGGTTCTGAGCTCCAATCTCGTGAACGGGACTATTCCGAACGATTTCGATGTTGGCCGAGTTCGGTAGTTGAATCTCTCTTACAATAAATTATTCGAAGGAATCCCGGTCGTGATGAGGTCCAGGATTCCTGTTGACGCGACCATGGATCTCTCGTACAACATCACCTGTGGGATCCCGCAGTCCGTTGCACTGCATGCTCAAAAGCCGACGGCTTTCACGGGGAATCCCGACCTTTGTGGAAAGCCTCTGAAGAATGTCTGCACGATTTCGTCGATGATGTTGAACCCACCCAACAAGCTGGGTTCTGGCCCACCGGAGTCACCTATGACGTTTACAGTGATTTCGAAGACAAGACACCGGATGCTGGTAATTCTCAGGGCTCGAGTGCCAATGGCTACAGATTCAAGCATGTCATGATCGCAGCGATCGTTATCGAAGATCTGGGAGGGATTGGCTTGCTCTTTGTCGTGTTAGCAATTCAGGCTGATAAGCCTTCCAAGATACCTGTTTACGGGTGTTTTCTCACCACTGACTCGTTGATTGACAACTAAGCAGTCAACGTGGTCAAGGGACCGGTTGAGATCCCTCGGTCACGCCGTGCTCACGTGAACACGGCGCTAGATGACGATGGAGACGAAGACGAGCGGGAGCCTCGAGCGGAGCGTCGGTTCTCGATCGGCGCAGGGCAGAGGGATGGCCTCGGCTCCACGGGATGTGCTTGGCTTGGGTGGGACGAGCGTCGAGGGGTAGCCTCGGCGCCTCGGCTATCGCTTGGTCTTCGGTCGGTGACAGTGCACGCTTGTAGCTGGCGGGATCGTTTTGCGCTGAGGAGTAGCCTCGGCGTCTCGCTCGGTTCCTTCCTGGACGGACGAGAAAACTCGTCAGGGGGGCCGGACCTTGGTTCCGGCCAAGTCCCATCCGATGCTAAAGTCAGATCAAGGTCTGATGAGTGCTCGACGGGGTAGGTACGACTCGAGAAGAGATCGATACGCTGACCCTCAATTCGAACAAAGGGAAATTATGGAGAACGCAAGGTCGTTGATGGTGTACCTCAGATTTTGTTACCTGAGATTCGATCCCTCTCCCCGGTTGTCCCTGCCTTCCTTTATAAGGTCTCGGTCACGATTGCCCTCCTCTCCCCACGTCCCCGCGATCCGCCCCTATCCATGCCCCTGCGTGCATCGTGGGTTCATGGATTAATGGCTCCTTAATGGCCATTAAGGTTTCGCGCCCCTGGGGGACGGTTGACTCTGAAGAGTGCGCGCTGATCGTGCGTCTTCCGAGTCGGGGACCGGGTCTGGCTTGGAGTCCGTCCGTGGGCTTCGTCTCGTTCGAGGGCTTCCCGTTCTTGGCTTGGGCCTGGGCCTCTGGTTCTTGGGCCTCTCAAAATGGCCATATCAATTACCCCCATCGTCCGAGCCGTTCGGGCTCCGCCGGTTTGGTTTGGGCGATGTGACTTCTGACGACTTGACCGGCGCGTCAGTCGAGGTTAATCCATTAAATGGAGGTCATTATGACGCGGCCCGTTTAAGCTTCTCTTGGTGTGGGTTTCGAAACGCATTCGGCCTTCAGATGCCGCCACGTGCTCCCTTCCGGACGATTTAGATTCCGCGATTGCCTTCCATATAAAAGCGTCGGCCTTCCAAGCTTTTTGATTCTTTCGCGCCTTTCCTCATGATTCTGGTCTCGTAAGCTCTTCCTCTCCGTCGCCTTTCTTCCTTCAGATCCTTTTCAAGGCAACCCCTTTTCTTCTTCTTTTGTCCCATTGCTATGCTTAGGATAGGCGATTCGGCGCCGGGATCAAGGGACCCCCGGCACCCGAGTCTGGCAATATCCGACCTTCGGGACCCGGAGTCCCTCGGGGGATACGTCCTGTTCAGGACAAGGGGAAGAGAAAGCTTATCACGGACCCTGTCGGCGATGATGTGGCTCAGGCCGTCGAGAGGTTCGATGTTCCTTCGGCGGTCCTCGGGTCGGCGTCCAAGGCCCCCTTTTCGGTAGTTGCGGAGATACGGGAGAAATATCTATACCATCCATACGACGTCAGGATCCCCTTTAGCGACGAGCGGATTTGCTTTCCGCGGAGTAATGAGGTTGGCGTCTACGTCGAGATGTTTTGCCTGGGACTCCGTTTCCCCCTTCATCCTTTCATCATTCAGGTCATGGAATTCCTGATGATGTCCTTGTTCCAGTTGACTCCGTACTCCATCGTGGTGCTGACCGGGTTCATCATGATCTGCCACGCCCACGGCCTGGAGCCGTCTCTTCCTCTTCTCTTTCATTTCTATCGGGTTCAGACGGTCGGGCAAGGGTCGTGGCAGCACCTCCGGGCCCGCGCGGGGAGGGAGTGCTTGCTCGGTCTGCCCCGCTATGTGGGGGACTGGAGCTCGAGCTACGTTTTTGTTGTCTTCCCGGGGACGCCGAGATCTTGACATGCTGGGGAGGGTTATGTCAATATAACTTGACATTGACCCCCCTCCGAGGCTGATCAGGCAGCTGTCCGGCTACTGTCGTCTCTTCCCCTAGAGGAGAGGTCGGTCTGGCCTCTACTGGAGACCTGTTTCTTAAGACCGTCCTGTGGTCTCCCGGTAGACGCTCCTTTTCTTTCTGCTTTCCCTCTCGCTTACCCTGATCTTCTTTCCTTCTACAGAGATGGCTGGGCGTGAGTTTACTCGCAATGTCGACGAGCTCATCCGGCGGGGATCTAGCCGGAGCCAAGGGAACCCATCGGGCCAGGCGCCCCGCCGCACCGTTGACGAGGAGCTGCGTCAGGCCGAGCCTGCCGTGTGAAGAGTGGAGACCTTGGTCATGGTTACGCCTCCCCCTTAGCCGCGACGGATCTCCCCGAAAGAGAGGCCACGGGGGCCGAACTCCCCCGCCCCGCCAAAGCCGAGGGAGTCAACGCAGGAGCCGAGCCGGCCCATCGCGTGCCCGTGAGTAGTCGCGGTGCGGGGCGTAAGCGCTCCCCCCGACGTCCGCTGGTCCCAGCGAGAGGAAGAGGAGGAAGGAGGGTGGGGAGGCCCGCACTCCGGTGGCTCCTGAAATGCCGATGGCCTCCGGCGAAACTCTCCCGTTAACCCTGGTGGTCACCCCTGCTGTCTCGGCCGAGCCTTCCCTGGTGGGAGCCGGTGGCGTGCTGGCGGGCGTCCTGGCAGGCCCCGAGGTTACCCCCGGGGACTCGATATTCGTTGACCGGACCGTGGCCAACCAGTTGGCGCACGGCTCCGTCCTCCCGAGGGACCGCTTTCTCCTAGAAAAAGCTCCCACCGACGCACTGTCGGATTCCTTAGTCTGGCAGCTTCAACAGGTTTGGCCGCCTTGCTCCTCTCTAGCCTGTCTTTCGATCCGCCTTAGCATAACTCCTTTCTTTTTACAGGCTACCGTGATGGCCGTCGAGGCGCAGCGTCGGGCGGCCCGGGCGAGAGACCTCGAGGAGTCCTCGGCCCGGGAGCGTTCACGGGCCGGGGCGGCTGAGGTGGCCGTTCAAGAGGCACGCATGGAGGCTCGGCAGCTTCGACGCCGGGTGAACGAGCTTGCTTCCCAGGTGCGGGACCTCCAGGGGGAACTGGCCGACGCTCAGAGGTCAGCACAGGAGGCGGAAGAGGCGTTCCGCCAGGAGAGGAGCAATCTCCAAAGCGAGCTGACAGACCCGCGTCAGATGACCCGGTTCGTCGATGAGGTGGAGAGGGGTGTCGACGGGGTCCTGTGGGCCAGGATCGTGGGGGTCCTTAGGGAGGCCTTCAGCTCCTACGAGGACCTCCTGGCTCCCCGAATTATTGATGTTGTCTGAAACTCCTTCCGGTGGTTTGCGGAGTACGCCCAGCAACCTCTCCCACCCGCAGATCCCCCGAGCTCCGAGCAGGGCGAGGTGCCAGAGGACGCTTCCTCCCGTGCCCTGGGGCCTTAGGCTTCTCCATTTTGTTCCCCTCCCCTTTTTTGGCTTGTAACTTTAAACAATTTATTTATAAAGCTTCTTTGTCGGCCCATGTACTTATCATCTTGTCGTCGGGGTTTTCTGTTTTGCAAAGGGTGGGGGCCCTCGGTCTTTTTGATTTTTTGTTGCGTTTGACCCAGTCGTAGATCCCATGATTTGCTGGCATCCCATTATCACTTGTGGCGAGTTCGAAGGGCTTTCGGGATTCTAGGCCCGTTGTCCCCTCAGATCAGGGCTTTAGAGGTGTTCCTGGCCGACCCGCCATGGCCTTCCCTCCGCTCGCGATGTTTGAGCCGGTCAGGTGGCCGCCTTACAGACTGCAGACTTGCACCCAGTCCGAGGGTTCGCTCCGCGAGGAAGGAAAAACCCGCCCCCGGTCTACTGGCTAATGCTTGTTTGATTTTCAGTCCCGCTAGGTGAGTTGTCCCCAACTTTGCGGCTGGTCCGCGAAGGGAGCTATCCCTTGGCTTTTGACCGGTCAATGTCCCCGCCTGCTGGGGAAGTTGCCCCCAGCCTTACAGTCGGGCTCGTTGAGCGGCCCGCTGGGGGAGTCGCCCCAGCCTTACAGCCGATCGGATCGACCGGTCCGCGGGGGAGCTACCCCTCGGCTTACGACCGATCGATGTCCCCGCCTGCTGGGGGAGTTGTCCACAGCCTTATAGTCGGGCTCGTCGAACGGCGTGCTGGGGGAGTCGCCCCCAGCCTACGGCCGATCGGATCGACCAGTCCGCGGGGGAGCTACCCATCGGCTTATGACCGACCGATGTCCCCGCCTGCTGGGGGAGTTGCCCCAGCCTTACAGTCGGGCTCGTCGAGCGGCGTGCTGGGGGAGTCGCCCCCAGCCTTACGGCCGATCGGATCGACTGGTCCGCGGAAGAGCTACTTCTCGGCTTATGACCGACCGATGTCCCCGCCTGATGGGGAAGTTGCCCCCAGCCTTACAGTCGGGCTCATCAAGCGGCGTGCTGGGGGAGTCGCCCCTAGCCTTACGGCCGATCGGATCGACCGGTCCGCGGGGGAGTTACCCCTCGGCTTATGACCGACCGATGTCCCCGCCTGCTGGGGGAGTTGCCACAGCCTTACAGTCGGGCTCGTCGAGCGGCCTGCTGGGGGTCGCCCCCAGCCTTGCGTCCGATCGTTTTGTTGTGTCCCTCCTGAGGGTGACTCCCTGCTCGTCCTACTATCGATCACCCAGCCAGCCAAAGAGAGATAAAGATTTGTACTAACACGGTCCTTTCTATTGCTCGAATCCAGGTGTACATTTGGAGAAAAATAAAATACGGAGGTGGCGAGGGCATGCTAGCCTTGCCCTGGCGAGGTGGGCGTTGGTCGTCTCTCCCGCTCACTCGATGACGCGCATGGCCGTCTGGGCCACGTTCACTTTCTTCCCCTTGTCCGACTGCCGAAACGTCCCTTCTCCGGGGGCGGGGGCGGGGGCTGAGTCGTCGGCGAAGTTTTTTAAGTGCCCCCGGCTGACCAGCTTCTCTATGTCATTCTTCAGATGCCAGCAGTCATCAGTGTCGTGGCCGTTGTCCTTGTGATACTTGCAGTACCTCTCCTCGTTCTTTCCGCCACTTTTCATCCTCGGAGGCGGCCTGTTGAAGCGTCCTTTCTTTTGGGCGTGCGCGAGGATGACGTCCGGAGTAGCGTTCGATCTGGAGGGTCGTGGTTCCTCTCTGCGCTGCTTTCCTTTGGCCCTTTTCTCCTGCCGATGCTCGTCATGGCCTCGGCGCTCGCTCTCCTCTCGCTTGAGTCCCCGCCTTGTTCCCCCGGGGCGGCTTCCGTCGTCCCCGGACAGCGCTTCCTCTGTCAGCATATAGCGTTCCGCCCTGGCTATGACGCCGGCGAGGTCCTTCGGCGGATGGTTGTGCAGCGACTTTCTCAGGCCCCTATGCCGGAGCCCCTTCTTCAGGGCCGTTTTAACGACCAACTCGGGGCAGCTCTCCACATTCAGTCGCTCTGCGTTGAAGCGACGCATGTAGTGCCTCAAGGTCTCACCGGGACCCTGCACCACATTGAACAGGAGCTCCGAATCGGGCTTCACCTGACGCCCGGCCATGAATTGTTTGCAAAATTGCTGAGAGAGGTCTTCGAAGCTATCAATGGAGCGGTTGGGAAGACCGTGGTACCAACTCCGGGCCGCTCTCCGGAGGGTGGAATAGAAGACCTTACAGAGGAGGGTATAATCAGCTCCCCGGAACGCCATGACCCCTTCATAGTCCATCACGTGGTCGAGCGGGTCGCCCGTGCCGTCGTACTTCTCCAGCGTTGGTACTTTGAATCTAGAAGGTACCCACGCTTCGGTTATCCTTCGGGACAGCGGACATCGGTCACCTCTGGCACCATCCGGGTGCTCCCCAGCGCTCGCATCGACGTTGCCGGGTGGCGGCGTGCGAGCGCGGTCGCGCCGGGGGCTCGCCTTTGTTCCAGCTGAGCTTCGGGAGGAGGCTGACCGACGGGTGCCCCTCTTTTCCTTGGGGCAATCCCGCTTCTCTGGTTTCGCCCTAGGAGTACTTCTGCTCCGGCGAGGTCGTCCCCTGAGGCTCGGTGACCGACGGGCCGTCGACTTGTTGGACCCGATCGCCGAGACTAGGCGGTAACCGATTCGCCTCCAGTTTGCTCGAGTCCCATCCCCTCCCCCTCGCTGGGCGAGGTGGGAGTGAGGGACCTCTCCGGGATGAAGCCCGACATGGTAAATCGTCGTTCCAGGTTGGGGGCTCCATCCCCGTGGTCGGTGACCACGGCGGACCGTACGTGCTGGCGGTCGGATCCCGGTTGGTGGGTCCCCCCGTTCCCGCTCGCCGGGCGGAGGGGTTATCGACAAGCTGTTGAATCGTGGCGACCAACGTCTAGAGGTTGGCGTTGGTTTCCTGGGTGAAGAGACGAAGCTGCTCCTAAGTCACCGATCGGGAGTCGCCCGTCCCTTCGGTGGTGTGGCTGTGCTGGTTCTCGGGAGAGACGTAATCTTCCTCCTCTTGGATGGGGGGCATGCGCCCCGAGCCGTTGCAGACGGGTTCCATTTCGGTGGGTTGACGTGTGTTGTGTTGCGTTCCCACGGACGGCGCTAGATGTTTACAGGTGTTTTCTCACCACTGACTCGTTGACTGACAACTAAGCAGTCAACGTGGTCAATGGCCCGGTTGAGATCCCTCGGTCACACCGTGCTCACATGAACACAGCGTTAGATGGCGATGGAGACGAAGACGAGCGGGAGCCTCGAGCGGAGCGTCGGTTCTCGGTCGGCGCGGGGCAGAGGGATGGCCTCGGCTCCGCGGGATGTGCTTGGCTTGGGTGGGACGAGCATCGAGGGGTAGCCTCGGCGCCTCGGCTATCGTTTGGTCTTCGGTCGGTGACGGTGCACGCTTGTAGCGGGCGGGATCGTTTTGCGCTGAGGAGTAGCCTCGGCGTCTCGCTCGGTTCCTTCCTGGACGGACGAGAAAACTCGTCAGGGGGCGTCGGACCTTGGTTCCGGCCAAGTCCCCTTTGATGCTAAAGTCAGATCAAGGTCTGATGAATGCTCGGCGGGGTAGGTACAACTCGAGAGGAGATCGATACGCTGACCCTCAATCCGAACAAAGGAAGGGAAATTATGGAGAACGCAATGTCGTTGATGGTGTACCTCAGATTTTGTTACCTGGGATTTGATCCCTCTCCCCGGTTGCCCCTGCCTTCCTTTGTAAGGTCTCGATCACGATTGCCCTCCTCCTCTCCCCACGTCCCCGCGATCCGCCCATATCCATGCCCCTGCGTGCGTCGTGGGTTCATGGTTTAATGGCTCCTTAATGGCCATTAAGGTTTCGCGCCCCTGGGGGGACGGTTGACTCTGAAGAGTGCGCGCTGATCGTGCGTCTTCCGAGTCGGGGACCGGGTCTGGCTTCGAGTCCGTCCGTGGGCTTCGTCTCGTTTGCGGGCTTCCCGTTCTTGGCTTGGGCCTGGGTCTCTGGTTCTTGGGCCTCTCAAAATGGCCGTATCAATACCGATTGGGTTAGCTTGCTGCTTGAAGGAGGACAAGGACGGAGAAGATGAGACATCGAAAACTAGCAACTCGACAGAGACCGAAGCCGATGACAAGGGCAAACCACCGCAGGAATCTCAGTCGCAGTAGAATCGTCAGCAAGGGGCAATGCTTGTTACGGTGGACGATGACGCTGGGCTTGATATGGAGACTGCCCAAAGCTTTCGCCTACATCATTGACGCTACCGAAACGACGATTGTGTACACGACTGTGCTTGCTGACGGCATCACTCTTGCTGTTCGACAAATTAGGGAGAGCAGCGCCATCGACAATGGGAGCAGAGTGGAGTGACGTTGGGAGCAGAGTGACGGTTGTCACACCTTCGGGAGTTGGCCTTTCAGGCCTTAGATTAATGGAACGAGTCATAGTCGATGTGGTTGACGACATGAATGTCGACTTGTTTTCACAGACGGCGTCAAATGTTTCGGAATAAATCCACACATCAGAAGTGAGGGTGTATGTTGTTGAGACATCTGATAGCAGTTGCTGGGGTGCACGGCTGATGGGCGATTGGGTGAGCTGATCTCGATATGACTGGGCCTCGATCTGAGCTATCGGCATCAGGTTCAAGCTATTTTCAAGCTATCTGCAACACAGAAAGCTCGTCAAGGGTTCGGATCTGGGGTCCGACCTAATCCCTCTGATGCTTAAGTCAGTGGATGACTCGAAGAGGCTCAGTAGAACCATGTCTGACCTGGTGGGAGGTCATCTGCTAGTTCTCTGGCCGAACTATGGAGGATATTAAGGGGTGGAATAAATATTGAGTATTAGACTATCTCAATGTAGGATCTCAGAGATCTTCCCAATCCCCCGTTGTATCCAGGTGTTGTTATAGGTGGGCCATTTCATTGTAACGTCGAGGCCAATAATGATGTATTAATGTTGACATTGATGAGAAGGCATTGATGAGGAGATATTGATTGGAGTAAATGTCATCGTTGACGAAGAAAACGGTCGCCATGAATGCAAGCCATAATTGTTGAATCAATAGCCATTAAGGTATGTCATAATTATTGTAACAAATTGATACATGGTATTACTCGCATTTGTCAATAAAATCAAAAATCCTGTCAGAAATTTCGTGAATTTGAGAGCTGCAAATGCGGTTTACTCACTCTATCAAGAAAAAGATTCTCTCCGGAAGGAGTCTTGAACAATGCCAATTGCAGCTCTTCCTAAGGAGAAGAGGCAAAAAAAAGAGGTTAAATAAAAGATAGAATCTTTTCTAATCAAAATCACTAAAAATCTCGCCTATGGAAAAATTAGTACCTTGTGGATGAACCCATCGTCGATAATGGAGCTGCTGAGCTTCTTGTACAGCTCGTACAGCGCCTCCACATCGTTCACCGAAACTAATTCACAATTTCAAAAAAATAATCAAACAATTGGCCCAAAAAGCCCCAGATCTCAACCCAAGAAAGAAAAAATACAAAACAACCAAAAAAAATTGTACAGCATCCGGATTCGTGAGCAAGCCTACGGAAATCGTACGACTGATGTTTACTCTTGAGGTGCCGGTGGCCGAGAGACGGCGAACTGCAGTCGAAGCAGTCCGCGACGACGAAGATGAGTGCTTCGATGATGGCTATAAATGGAATGAAGGCCGCGCACAGTCTCTCGCCCACCGATAGAGAGCTCGATCTCTGCAACCAAAATAACAAATACAAAAAATCGATGAGCAAATGCAATTTTTTTTTGGATCTTTGTGAGAGAGATTACTGACGTTGTTCGAAGAGGAAGGACGCATTTTCGTTTCTCGGAGAAAAATCACCACGACATGTGGATGCCCGCGGTCCACAGAGGCAAATTTGTACTTTGGTGTTACTTTGCGCACCTACCGTTTAACTTACGCGCACATACCACATATTTACAAGTTTGCCATTCAATTGAATCAATTGCATTATGCGATGACGATTTACTGGTGTTTAGAATGGTATGTGTGGAAGAGGGAGAGGGTGGGATGTGGAGGTTGGACGAGAGGGATGGGGCCGGAGAGGTCAGAGGACGACGATGCCTTTTGCCCTTCGATGGAAAGAGGGGGAAGGGGGCTATGGAGGTCAGATTAGGGAGAGTGTGCCTGTGGAGGTAGGATGAGGAGGCAACGGAGGAGGCTGGGGTGGGGAATGGGGTGGGGAATGTCGGATGATGGGGCGGTGTTGATGCTCGCTGTCATTCGCCCATTTTAAACACCGCGCACACACAGTGTCATTTTCGGAAATTTGGCCCTGGGAGTATGCAGTAAGTAATTTCAGTGGCAAACTTGTAAATAAATGGTATGTGCACGAGAGTATTGGCAAATTTGTAAATAAGTGGTACATGAACAGAGTAAAACTGTTTTTGAATCAACATGTGCAAAGTTCATTTCTGGAATAATCGTGATTATTGTTGCATCCACAATAACAAATAACAACAATAACAATAATAAATATTTTGTCTCTCCTTCCCTACAAAACAATGAATAATTTTTATTCTCCTTCTCCTTTTCGTCTCTTTAAAGTATCTGTGGTGTGTTTTGAGTTGCTTCTATTTCTAAATTAATCATTATAAGAAAGCGGGACGTGACAGATGCATTTTCAAACATTTTAGAAGAAAAAAATACGTCTCTAACGACACTTTTTAAAATTAAATTTTATACATTCATCGTGTTTGGTAAAGTCAAAGGCCTTACAGTTGACATAAATTTGTTGAAAAGAGTTTTGCTAATGATGCATGTATCAGTAGGGGTGAGCAGAAATCCCGAATCCGCTTCCGAACCCGGTTCCGAACCCACAACCGATTCCGAATATTCGGACAAACCGGATTCGGAATCGGATTCGGAGCCAAAAGCTACAACCGATTTTAAATCGGTTCGGAATCGGAATTCAACTTCACAGTGCGAGCCCGACCCAATTCCGACTGATAATCAACGCTACGTGACACAGAATTTTCCACAGCGCCTAGGCGTGAATTAATTCGTGGGGGGTCCTTAGAAAAACCTATTTAAACCATTCGTAGCGGCCGCAAGATGCCCGATGTGGGACTAAACGGGTGTGCTCTTTCAATTAACACTCACGTATCTGTACTTTGTAGGATGATTACTTGTAGTGCTGGGTTATGAAATTATATACGAATTGATGGATAGCTCTAAGAGGCGACGATCATACAAAAATTCGGAATTGATCGGCGCCTCTTAGAGCTATCCATGAAAAAGATTTAAAACACAATTTAAAACACAATTCAGTTACCAATTAAATCGCGTTGGAAACCATGAAAAAGATTAACGAAGCGTAAATACAATAAGATTCACGTGCAGTGCTTTTGGCTTCTAAGGGCCTGTTTCTTTGGTTGGAAATGGGTTGGGATTTGCTGTTTGCAATAGTAAATCCTTGTAGGAATCCTGAGGAGAGAGAAGAGAAGTAGTGTGTTTCTTTTAGAGGAAAGTGTGTTGGAAAGTTGGTGTAGGATTTGGTGGTGGGTCCCAATGCAAAGTATTGTGTTTCGTTGGTTAAAGTGTGATTGGAAAAGCTGGAGGAGGAAAGTTGGAAGAGTGATAAATATTAATAAACTAATATATTTAAAAATAAAAATTAAATTAAAAAAACACAAACTAGGAGCAACAGCTCGCGCGATTTCCATTAAAAAAATCAAAAGGGCGCACGCTATTGGCTGCTCCAGATGTGGGCCTGCGCAAAAATGAGATTCCAGCCGTAATCCGCACGGATTGGGGGGATTTTGCGAGAGGCGGGCTTGACTCCACGTCGGAGCAAAAGGCGGGTCCCACGTTTTCATAACAAAGCAAACCAAAGGAACAGAACGAAGAAAATGCGGACGGAAAATGCGTGAATGGTGTAGGAATTGACCGGCAACAGTGTCAATTTTGAGGAATCTCAGCAGCTTTCCATGCAAAGAAACCCGAATTCAAATTGTAAATTTTTAACGTGTGTTTTTTGAAAAGTACGTGTTTAAAGTGATAACCTGACACCCGAATTCGATTAAATTTTATTTTGTTAAAGTAATGAAAGCACTTCTTAGGAGCAGCACCAGGCACACCCATGCATCAATTTCTCGTTGTAACAAATTTTTTTGGGTGCAATTTTAATTTAAATGAAAACTTCTAATGGAAAAAACAGTTTAATGCATTTTAACCCAAGAAAAGGGAAAAGCCAAAAAAAAAAAGTTAATTTTGCAATAATGTAAATCATCGACAGCAAAATGCAAAAGTGGGGATGAGGGGGGCCCAGCTGAAAATGACATGACTCATGAGAAATCTCGGTGGGCACTTTGTTATATTTGATCATACCAGTATTGTCCCGTAACTTTGTCACTTGTCTGCCCATGTTTACATATGATCCCAAAAAAAAAAATCATCATGGCCTTTTCTCGGGAAGTATGGTCAAATTCTGCCAATTAACACTATTCACACACTGTTTCACAAGAATCCAGGCTGATCATTCTTTGGTCTGTTCTTTTGCAATCACGATTTGATTGGAAAGTCTGCTGAGCTGGCGTAGATTTTGGAGATTTTTGTTGAAATGGACTATCTACACCTCAAATGAGGTGCAGAGAGATGACTTTGAACCTAAATATAGAAAACCAATTCAAATCATTTGTCAATTCTGCGTCTCTCTCCTTCAAATTTTGGCTACTTTTAGCCAATGTCACTGCAACTCATTTTGAGGTGCAGGTAGTCCATCTCCTTTTGTTTTCCCCGCAAAAAGGGGAGAAAACGCGGGAATCTGGGTTTGTGTGGGGCCCGGTTTCCTTGACTGGCCAATAGGAAGGCGCGCGCAGTTACTGTGCACGCAGAAGTGCACAGAAATTGCGATTTACGTGGTCTTCTCACCTTCTCTCACCCCTAATCACACTCACATGTATTATAATATTAGTAAAATATATTATGTTAACAAAAGCAATTCATTTGAGTGGGACCCACAGCCAACAATGTTTGAATGTGGCAGGAAATAGTTTACTAATTATTAATTAATTAGCTTAATAATTATTTTAGTTTAGCTTAAATTATTTAGTGGACATCATACCACTTTCCACCGCCAACTTTCTTCAACCAAAAGAACACCCTACACGGAGTGGGCCCTACCTCAACTTTCCAACTCTACAACCCAACCCCACTTTCCAACAAAAGAACACACTACACACCAATTTCCCTCTCATCAGATTCCACACTTTCTCAACTTTCCCAATTATACTTTCCCACAAAAGAACAGACCTAACCACGACAACATCCGAGCGGAAATTCATTGCCGACGTGATAGCTGCAAAAATGTTCGGGGTTGAGAACACCGGTGTACTCCGTCTGTGTAAGTGTACACTTACAACTGTAGAGCTTCGGAGAGAAATAGGGCCGGTTCCTCCCCCACCCACCCATGCACCCACCCACCCCATGCGCGCACACACACACCCGAGAGAGAGAGAGAGAGAGAGAGAGAGAGAGAGATAGAGAGAGAGAGAATGGGGGGGGAGAGAGAATCGGTAGAGAGAGAGAGAGAGAGAGAGAGAGAGAGAGAGTGTGTGTGTGTGTGTGTGTGATTGAGAGAGACAGAGAGAGATGGCTGGGATGAGGGGCTGTGTATTTTCGTCCAAATTTATTGTTTTTTGGACGGAAAATTAGATATCAACTTGAAACCGGAGCCAAACGTTTGTATATTAAAATTGATCAAAGTAAAACTCAGAGTATTTACATAAAAATGATGGGTGTTATGAATCAACTACTGAGGGGAGAGCCCTCAAGTCTATATTTATAGCCAAAGGGGAGAATACAAGTGGGTATGGGCCAAACCACTTAGGTTGGCCCAATAACTCATCAACCCAGTAAATACCCATTCACAACACTCCCCCTTATCCAGCCATGGTTGTGGACCCCGCTCATGAATACTTCAGGATTCTGAGCCTGTTTGGGTCTCACATGGGGTGGATACTTCAGGATCCTGAGTTGGTGAGATTTGCCTCGTTAAAACCTTTGGTTATGGAAAACCCAGTGGGAAAAACCATAGTTAAGGAAAAAGAGTGCAAACGCTCTTTAACTCCCCCTGATTTGTACAAGTGACTCTGCTCATGAATACTTCTGGATTCTGAGCGTCACAGAGGGGTGGATACTTCGGGATCCAGAGTTGATTTGATTTGCATCGTTAAAACCTTTGGCTATGGAAAACCCAGTGGGAAAAACCATCGCTAAGGGAAAAGAGTACAAATTCCCTCAACTCCCCCTGATCTGTAAAAGCTCTTAGGCTTTCAGATCTCTTAGGCTTATCTCATCACTCCTATTTACAATATTCCGAAAATGTACACAAATTACAAATTTTGTCACCATCAAGCAGCTGCTGAATCCAGGGACTCTGAGGAGGTTGCTAAGTTTTGTCGCCTCTGATGTGGTCTTCAGACTATATGGTTAGCTCCACAGAACCAGCCTCTATCCCAGTCGTCACTGGGATGTGATGTACCACCAGGCGCCCTCAAATACACCATTGGTGTGATTCTGGAATGGTGAGGATCTCGGAATGATAGGATGATGTTGCCTTCATAAGTTGCTTTGCAGATCTGCAGGGGATGGCCATCCCACTGTGGGTACCCGTTCTGTGATTTCTCAGCATAGGGACTGGACCTGAAACCTGCATTTGCATAAACATTGGAGGATGCTACTACATTTTGTAAGTCCGAATATTTCGACCCTTGGAGTAAGCGCAGAAGGCTTAACTCAGGTCTAATGGCCCTTTTTAGGTGCCAACTATCTCTGGCTAATGAGTTTACTGCAATTGTTATACCGGGACAGATGCAGTTAGCCAGGAGTGCATGATTGCACTAAGATAAGGGACTTTAGGACCAGTTATATCCTCCCCCTCTTCCAGCGATCGGAAGGGTTCTTTTTGTTCATCCAGTAAGTGTACCACCGTAGGTGTACTTTGGATGACAATGGTCCTGTTAATATCTCCAACGCACTTCTGGGCGTTTGTAACAGGATTCTATGAGCCATGACTTTATATTTGCCTAGGTCTTTTTTATTTCATGTTTAAAAGTCAGGCTAGTACATTTATTTCGGTTTTCTCTTCAGGAGATCCGATGAGATGTTAGTTGTCTACAACTAAGATCTCTAATCCTGTTCTTTGCATAGATGCAAAAACAACCTTCAGTAGGAATCATTGACTTCTCAAGTGATTCTCTTGGTTGTACATTTATTTGTTATACTTATATTTCTTCATTTGAATAGACGTCCCGAAGTCTATTCAGGCATTTTAAGGAAATGTGGAAATTATCTTTACAAGATATCCACGAAGGTATGCCGTCACAACATCCAATAACAGCATATCCAAAATTTTCCTTCGCCAAATCGTAAGGTATCCGCTTTTGATAACTTAGGGAGACTGATGCATCATTTATGAGACATGCTCATTTGAATTTGTTCGATCCCTAGTTTCAGCGAAATTTTCCTTGGGCTATAGGTTGTACCGTATAGCATACGATTTTGTATCTATTTTTCTTATGTTTGCAATACTTTGTTTTATCCACAGGTTTGACACCTTTTGGTGTCTGGACTTCAGGTCCGAACATTTCTCGTTTCATAAGTGAGTCCAGCTCATCTTTTATTGCCACGTTCCACATTTTGGCCAATCTCTACGTTTTCCTTCTAGCAACGGAGTGTGGAACGATAATTTACAAACATCATCGCCATTGCGATGTATATGGCAATATAATACGTGAATATATTGTCGACAATTTATGTTCTATCTGTCCAACACCTCCCCAGTACGTACAACATTTACTTAATTTCACTTTTTCCCGGCAATTCCTCTGCAGTGGATTCCGGGAAGGGTGATGGTGTGGACAGGAGCTCATTGTCCTGTGGTAGTATTGTCTTAAGGTCTCCAGGAGTTTCTGTCCTTGGAGCCTGGTGGTCTGCCTCTTTTCTGTTGAGGATCAGCCACTTCTGCTGCTGGTGGATTGCATCCATTCTCGGGGATGTCAATCCTAGCTGGAGTTTTTGCAGCAGGGATGTGTGATCTGACAATCTTCTGGTTGTCAATAAATGATTCCGGTAATTGGTGAACAGTGTTCTGTGTGTGGAAGATCTTCTGGATCTCATCTACACATTGTATTGTTACCGGATCATAGTGGGTCAAGCTGTTTGTATCCCACGTTATAATTTTCTTCGCGCCAGATTTTCCAGTATCTGGGCCTATTTTTGGGAAAACTCGTCTCATCGAGATCACAGTCTTCAAGATGTGCCTTAAATGCGTCCCCCGTTTGGGGTTCTAGGTATCTTATAAGTGAGGGTGAGTCAAACCCTGCATGGATACCTAGGCGACGCTGAGTACCGATTTGGTCCTCTTTGGTGGTGCAATGGGGATTTAAGACTGCGCGACCGAAGATTCTCAGATGAGAAATGTTCGGTGGCATTCCATATGCAAGTTGCATTGGAGACTCTGACCTCCAGAGGGTCTTATTTTCATTTACGATGCAGCATGCAGAGTTTGCATGTCCCCATGCATCCATAGGCAATCGGGATTTAATGGACGTTCAGTCCATTGGAGTCTACTTTTCAGTGACTCTGCCGACCCATTTTGGGTATGAACATGCGGCACTTGTATGTTCATTTTCAATTCCCGTTGATTGGCAATACTCTTGAAAAGACTGGGAGGTATATTTCCCAACATTAACCAGACTTATTTACAACATTTTATTGTCTGGGAAATGTGCCCGCAACATTTTTATTCTTGTGCCAATAGCTTTGGAAAAGCTAAGTTGCGGGTCTTGTAGTAGACATACGTATGAATATTCTGAGGATGCATTTATTAGTACAATGAAGTACCAAAATAGCCCACTAGGGGTGGTGGATTTTATCCACATCTGTCTCCTTGTATTCTTTTTTGAGGAAGCGTGGAGATTCTTTTTCAACTTATTGTGGAGATGGCCTTGCAATTAGTCTTCCCTTATAGTAAGGGATGCGAGGGAATTTTCCCTTCTGAAGAATCTTCTGGTTCTTCAAGTCATACCCATAGGATAAGATGCTGTGCATCACAAATCCAGGGTGGCCAAGTCCAACATGCCAGAGTGAAAACTTGGCTGATGTAGGGCACTTCAGGTGCTCCGTTTAATTCTGCTTCCTTTCTCCGAATCTTCGTATGATAGAGGCCTATAAGGCTCTCAAAACGTTCAAGTGTGGATTTTACTCCTTTTTCTTGAGACGTTGCATACGGTAATTTTTCTTTTACATTTGCTGTTTCCAAATGGGATCCGTTGAAACGGATGTCCTTGAAACTTAGAAAGTTTCTTTTTGGAATTCGGAGGGATTAGTGCATCCATTATTTTTGTGTCGTTTGGGGGCAACTGTGTTGCATTCCCTGGATCTTCAATATAGCCCTGATATTGGGCTTTGTATTGATAGAAATCGTACGTGTTTATTGTCTACTAAGCATTTATGAGAGCAGTTTCAAAAGATGAAACGTATCGGCACATGCATATTTAGATAAACATTTTCATTTATTGTCTACTAAAATTTTTCAATCAAAACAGATTGCGTAATACAAAAAGCTCTCATAACAATTTGCTAAGATAAAAGTAAAAGGCTAGTTAAGCATGCCATTATTTTCGAAGTCGTCAGCTGAAAAACTTAACTGGAGCATCAGATGTCATCAGGTTTGTTTCAGCTTTATTTTTCTTGTTCTCTTTATACAAATCCTGGAGAAGATGCGGAGTTCGGCACAGTCTGGACCAGTGGCCTTTCATGCCACAATTTTGGCACTGGTCTTCCCATTCCCTCTTGGGTGGGGGGATATCATTTCTATTTTTTGTGCCTCGTGAACTTCCGCTTACTTTCATTATTTCGCTGCTGCTGTACATGACCCTTGACATTTTTCTGTTGACCCCCCTTTTGTGGTCTTTCTTTTCTTTTATTATCTCACTTCTTTTTGAAGGAAGAGGAATAGTGAGCTTCTGGTGGGGGGCAGTGCCGGAGAGCGTATATTGTGAGTGGAGAGAAGAAGCTCTCTGTTTTGCTCGGCCATGAGTAAACATGACAGCAGCTCGGAATACTTGGTGAACTTGCGTTCACGGTATTGCTGCATGAGTATCGCATCTTTTTCATGGAAGGACGTATACGTCTTTTCCAGCATGCGATTTTCTGAGACTTTTTCACCACACAACTTCAGGCGTGCGGTGGTGCTAAAAAGTGCTGAGTTGTACTCAGCAATGGACTTAAAGTCCTGTAGTCTCATGTTCTCCCACTCATATCGTGCCCTTGGGAGTATAACATCTTTCTGATGTTTATACCTGTCCTCAAGGGCAGTCCATAGCTCAAATGGATCTTCGACCGTAAGGTATTCAGCCTTTAAGGTCTTGTCCACATGGCGGCGAATATAGGTGATGGCTTGCGCCTTCTCTATATTGCTAACATTTTCTTTTTCAGTCACAGCAGCGATGAGGGACTTTGCCCGCAGGTGAAACTTTACATCTAGCTTCCAGCTTAGATAGTTTCTCTCTGATGCTTCCAGTACTTCGAAATTAACGCTTGCAATATTAGCCATTTATCTAGTAGAGCACAATTATGCATGAATTAATAATTAATTCAGAGAAAACATTTTCATGTGGAGGCAATATTTAACGAAAAGCTAAATGTGTGGATCGGCCAGTCCCACAAGAAAGAGTCCAAAAAAGTCCACAGTCCAAATTATACAAATTTGCAGCTTAAAGAAAATGAAAATACAACTTTGGACGACCCTTGATGGAGGAAGCCTTGCACCGCGCTCGTGGATCTACCGTCTCGCCTTCGCCTTCGCCTTCGCAACGAACGGAAAAATTTGTGGGAAAAAAATTTTTAGAGACTCGTGCTGATAACGTGTTATGAATCAACTACTGAGGGGAGAGCCCTCAAGTCTATATTTATAGCCAAAGGGGAGAATACAAGTGGGTATGGGCCCAACCACTTAGGTTGGCCCAATAACTCATCAACCCAGTAAATACCCATTCACAACAATGGGGGTATTTTTATGCAATCAAATATAGAAAAGATTATCTTTAACTCTATGAACTACATTTCTAGAGACAAGGTATTTTGCCCAATGTAGCACGTCTCTAACGTTTCCCTTTCAAAGATTGATTGAAGCAAAGTCTTTCATCCTCCCATTTTTAAACATTTATTTCGGTTTAAAGAAACGTGTGAAAAACTCAACATCTAGGCTTTTTAGCCTATATAAACAGACAGAGCCCCCCCCCCCCCCCCCCCCCCCTCTCAATGTCCTAAGATATGTAATCCAATTTGTAGTTGCTGATTGCATGTAGAACTCTTTTCTACATGGCATGCATGTAGTAGCGAAGCCACGTAGGGACAAAGGGGGCAGCTGCCCTCCTTCAAATTCGGAAAAAGAAAAGAGTGTTGTAATTTGCTTCATAAAAATTTATGGATAAATTATACTACTTGATTCACCACATCTATATTTTTATCATCAGATGTTCGGATTTGGAGATCCGAACGGTTCTACTACTTTCATTCTTCCGTTTGGAATTGCAAAGCCGAACAGCATAATAAGTGAATCAAGTAGTGTGGTGTATTCATAAATTTCTGTGGTGCGTTCATAAATTTCTGTGGTGTGAATAACAACACTCAAAAAAATGTCATAAACAACAAAAAATTTATACACCAATCTTCTGAATTCGTCTCTCAGCACTTCGCAGAATCGCACGAGATGGGCAGCCGCATAGAGCATTCAATTGGGTTAGTTGCCTGGCAAAAAAAAAACCAATAATTTTTTTATATCCTCATTCACTCACTAGTCTATTCATAGGGGATAGGATGACTATACTTTTAATTGGATAGCTGACTTGAATAGTTGAATCCTATCCAAGTCGGGCTTTTATGGAAAAAAACAAAAACAAATTATAACCTCATATAAAAAAATTCGCGTAGAACAACAAAATCGGTGAGGACGCCTTCGTCGCGGAACAACAAATCAGCGTAAGAAGATCGATGCCGACAGCTGCTTACGATGTTTCTGAGGTGTTGAACCATTAAATAATTGAAGCTCCATATTTTAATTAAATTCAATCTAGGATGCGATTCTCTGTATCTCAGTCTCCTTTTTTTATTACTAATTTGATGATGAAATATGAATCTTAGGCTTGTAATGGTCATTTGAAGCAGCTGATCAACTCTATAAACAGGTTGCTAATGATTGAGCTTTGAAACCAACACGTCGCTTAAACAATGAAGACTGAGATGGCCTGATCAATTATTTTAACGAAAAGTAATAAATTAGCAACAACTCATAAGATTGAAACTAAACTAATTAAGCTTGCATTATTATTGTCATCAGCTATGATAATCAGCTATCGCCCCTAAGATTCGCCCCTATTATTATTGGCATCAACTAAGATTCTAGGGTGCAAGAAATTCTTTGCCCTTTGCCTTGGTCATCACAATGTTTGTTTTGCTTGAAACAAAACTAATTATGCTTGGGTTATTACATTCATCAGCTTCGATGATCAGCTACCTTGTCTTTCTTTCCTTCTCTTTTGACCAAGTCCTCAGGTGCGAAAAGGTGGGCTAGTTCTAAATTTAGGTTATAAAAGTTTCAGTGCAGTGTACTCTACCAACAAACAAGCGTAACTTCATATGTAGGGAAATCTATTATACATTTGAGGAGGTTTGTCCCATGTGGCATATTTGTCTCATGTGGCCATCTCACATCGCCACATGAAATGCCACATGAGACAACCTACTCAAAAAAAAAAACCTAAATCCAAGAATGCCCAAAAACCTACCCCAAAACCAAAACAACCAAAAACACATATCTCAATCAAAAATATCCCAAATCCCAAGACAATACCCACACTTACACCCACTCTTCTTATTTTCATCCGGTTTTGCCCCCATCGAAACACCAATGTGGGTCATGCGTCCCTAGTGTGGGTTGGTTTTTGGGAGTGGCAGTGCACTTTGTACACGGGTTATTTCTAGGGTCTGCTGACTGGGGTTGTCACAACCACAAGCTGACTGCAACAAACCCAGCCCAATCAGCAGCCCCCTCTTTAAAAAAACCCCAAGTCACTTATTTATATGTGTTCATGCCAAAAATGACCGAGACAGTTGTCAAGCTGACGTAGGACCCTGGGGCTGAGTTGGAGCCTCGTCAGCCAATGGAGTGGGACCCGAGGTTGGAAGAACCAGGGCCGTGTGATGGATGTAGATGATGATGCGGTGCTCGATCGACCTTCGGGCAACTGACGCATCAATCGTTCGAGGCTAGGAACCTCAATGACGACCCTCGACACTGGATGATGACCGTCGATCTGCACCACATAGACACGTTATGGGGGTCAGATCTGGGTTCCAACCCAAATCTCCTCCGATGCTTACGTTAGTGTGGGAACTTAAGGAAGACATGGAGCTTGGTGCAGCTGAGATCGACCTAGGGAGGTTCGTCTCAGTACTGACGGCACAAGCTCGAATGTATAAGAAATATCAGATGAGAAAAGTAGAGTTCAATGTCTTAGACCTCGTACCTTGGGAATGGAACCCCTTTACTTTTGTCCTTCTGTCCATTTATAGATGGGTTCTCTTTGATTGCGTGTAACCGTCCCTCATTGATTCGGGCACGATCTCCTCCAGGATTCGGAGTAACGGCTGCCCATTTACTCGGCCCCATTAACCTTCTCCCGAATATTGGCGCACGCCTAATGGTCGAACGACCCGTTCGTCTGACTCAGCAATGCCCCGCTCTGAGTGGCAGGTATCGGGTTGCGGGTGCCTAACGGGTCGGGTGCTCAGATGCTGCAATAGGGTCTGTAACCGTGCACTAACAATGGCCCCCATCATTCGTGCCTCAGAAGTTGCGCCGATTGAGATCGTATGATGTGTTATCTTCTTAAATGCACACGGATCTCGAAACATTTGATTAGATCTGTGCCACCAAAACCCTTTCATCTTTGAACTAATCTCCACCGCTTCCTGTGGCCTGCTCCAGACACTTGTCTTCCATCGACTGTTAGCCGGTTGAATTCCTTCGTATAAGAAGAAAAGCAAGGAAGAAGAAGAGATCTTTTCACTTCGTCTTCCTTCTCGCCTCCAAAGCTTGCTTCCAGCATTATCTTCCCGAAGATTGCGTGCTTTCCTTAAGGTATTCCCCCTGACCGATTTTGATTCTATCTAGATCTGTTAGTGTCACGCACCGCTTTCCATTCTTCAGAGAGCGAGGACGCAAGCGGGTCCGCGATGTCCTTAAAACAAGGAGGAGTACTTTTTTCTGTTCTTCCTTTTGGCTTAAAACACACTAAGCGTCTGTGTAAAAACTGCATGTCCTTGCATGCAAATTTAAGAAGTAGTCCAAACAACATTATTACATATCCGGTATACAATAATTAAGATATATTTTAGGCCTAGCATGGTCAATACAAACAAAAGTATACAAATTACATTATTTCACATATTAAGGTGCAGTCGCGAAGGTGATCGTCTAGTCTTCAGTGGGTAGGTACTCCACGTATTCTTCGAGCACTGGCTCGACTCCTGCGGTAGTGTCTTCAGAGAACTCAATATCAATACCTGACGGACATTTCGTAAAATAACAAAGTGAAATGTCCGTTAGCGAGGTTTACTCGTCAAGATAATCTCCAAAACAACACGTTAGATATTTAAAATCGAACCACGCTGAACTTTAAAAACAAGCAATAAGTTTAATTTAAAAAAGTTAAAGACGAGCAATAAGTTTAATTTAAAAAGAGTTATAGCAGTTAAACATTCGCAGTAATTTGCAACCTGCGGCAATTTAATCATTTGATAGCCATTTGCAATGCTATTAGCAACCTATAACAATTTAACAATTAATAACAAACTGTAACGTTGTTAGCAACCTGTGGACAAAGAGATTAGAACAATATTCAATAGCCAGTCTATTTTAGTAATAAGTCCATGTCCAATAGTACGAGAGATGACCAACATGCGCCATGTAATGGGAGCCAATCCGTGACGCTGCTCACCGACCTTATATGGCGACAGTCAAGCTCTAACCTCCGTAATCTGTTGGAGGTATTCGGTATGGGTGCATCCAGCCACTCCGTAATACTTGTGATCATAAACTACCCCAATCCCACGGGTCAAGTCAAGTGCCGGTCAAAAGTACGTGTACTATCTATTTATATTGAAGTTCCATCTTTCATTCATTATATTGAAGTTCCATCTTTCATTCATTTATATTGAAGTTCAATCTTCCATTCATTATATTGAAGTTCCATCTTCCATTCATTATATTCAGTTCAGTTGTATCATATAAGATGCGTAAGATGTCTCATTGGTCCATTCAATAATTTCAACCAATTTCACGGTTTTGTGATTTAGTCACGCAATTATACGAAGTATAGAAATGCACAATAATTTAAAGAAACGAGCATAAAAAACGGTTTTGACTAAGCAATTGAGGATGAATAAGTTCAAAATATTTTTCTAAGGCTAGCAAAACATCTTTCAAGATCTTAAAATAATTAATGGGAATTTTTCTTTACTTATACGACCCAAAAACTAATTAAAAACGAGAAAACGATTTTTCATTGCATGTTTTCAAAGATTTCTCTAGGACAAACCATACGTCGAAATTCTTCCAACAAGAGGTCAAAACGACGGTATTAACTAGTACTACAACATATATTTTTCTCGTACGTCAGTGTCTGTGAAAATATCATGACATGAATTTTAAAGCGAATTTAGCTTTATTAAGTTTTGCCTTTGAAAAATCATTGATGGAGATGTACTTGGCTTTTGGCGATGAAACCAGCACCAACGAGTCCATTTCGTCGTTTCTGATTTCTGGGACTGGTCTCGTATTTTTATGAGGCCTGTACAATTTACTATAAATTTATTATGATCAGTCTATATGTATATGTATTTCTATACGTATTTTAATCAGTATTTTCGTATTAATACTTAAAATCCAACGTTCTCACCTCCAAAACACGTGCACGTGGCTTGCTTGCGTTCGCAATGTCGCCGACGGCGACTGAGGCGGCCAGGGGCGACGGAAGGCGGGGATGAGCTCGTGTCGCAGCGGGGGACTGGTGGGGGCCAACGGCAAAGGGGTACGACGGCCGTGGCGACGACAACGACGAGAAGAAGGGGAGGGGTTCAAAGCGGGGGCGTGTTCAGAGGCTGCTGCGGCGGAGCGCTGGAGGCGGGCGGTGATGTCGGAGAGGAGGGGCGATGGAGGAGCTCGTCGGTGGAGGACGGTGGTGGCTCCGACGAGTATCTCAAGCGGAGTGGGGATGCGGAGCGGGGATGAGGGGTTGCGTGGAGTCGGAGCGGTGGAGTGCAGACGGGCGGAGGCACGGCGAGTTCTACGGTGGAGGAGGATGGCGCTCTGTCGTCTGGAGAGAGGAGTGTTGAGTATTGATTCCCCGGATTTGGTTTTGGATGATGAGCAAACATAAATATATCGTGAACTAATACTTTGTGAGCGCAGTTATGGAGATCGTCGCCAAAATACTACGTACATCTAAAGCGACGTCTCAAGACTTCTCAATACGCATGATCGAGTGCCTGAAGCTTCGTTGAAGCTCAAGGAGCAATATTGAAGTCAAGAGGAATGAAGATTGAAGCTTTGAAGACGGTTCGTCATGTATTATTTATTGTCTTCTAGCTTCATAGTTTAGAATGTTAAGCCTTGAGTAGGACTTACAATATAATCTTCATTTCGCTTATGTCTTAGAGCTAGGATTATCATAGAAGCCATTAGTAACTTTCCCAAAGCCTATCGCTTCTTCCCTCGGCTTCTAGTGCATGTTAGTTGGTTCAAGAAGAACAACCAACTGACTAGATGACGATTTAGTCGGTCGACAATCCCTCTTGAACCGACTAGAATGCCTTGCTCATTTCAGCTTATTCACTGTTGGTCAATTAGTCGGTCAAAGAAGAGTAACCGACCGACTAGATGACGATCTAGTCGGTTAGGAATCCTTCTTAGACCGACTAGTTGAGCTTGCCTCTGTACAGCCTGAGTTACTGTTTCGAGTTAGTCGGTCAAAGAACGTTTGTCGACCGACTAGTTGAGAAACTAGTCGGTCAGCATTTGTTCTTAAACCGACTAATTCATCTTGAAGTCAACCTACTCTATTTCGACTGTTAGTCGTCAAAGATCATTCACCGACCGACTAGTTGTGAAACTAGTCGGTCAGTAAGTCTTCTTAGACCGACTAGTTGTCATCTCCTGTACTTCGACCTTTTGGCTGTTCAACCGTTAGTCGGTCTACGTTATATCACCGACCGACTAGTTGATGAACTAGTCGGTCAGTGATCCTTCTTTGACCGACTAGTCTGGTTCAGAATAGAGCCGTTGGGATCTTTTTTGAACTCGTTTTTCCTTGCCCCTATAAATAGAATCCTGATTCATTTCTTGAAGGGGTTAAGCAATATATTAGAGATATTTTCAGATCAAAAGAGAAGAGCAATCAACTCTATTTCCAAGCTCTCTCTTCTCTCAAGAATCTCTCCCTCAAGTTCTTGAGCCCTAAATCCTCAAGAGAGATTCTCTCCATTGTGAGCCATTCAAGCTAGAAGCTTGATTCTAGGTCACCATCTCCACCCTAGGCTTTCATTGCTGGTCATCTTCTTGAAGCTAGGGTTTGGTGCCATCTTCCTCCATCAAAATCCCCCTTGCCCTAATTTGGTAAGAATACTCAAGGCATAGGCATTTTGTTGGTAAGTATTTCATTTCATTTACATTCGTTATTTGAATTGTATACTCTCGGTTGTGAGAGTTTGCGTGATCCCGGGTTGTGGGATTCACGGACATCGTTTGTAGTTAGTTTGCGCTTGCGAGGTTTTCGCAAGTGGGCATATTGGAAATCTTGAGTTAGGATTTCTAACTCAAGTATCCGGAGGGGATCCGGGTGGTTGGGACGTAGGATCACCGGGAACAAGTCGGGGAGACTTGGGTGGATCTGAACCCATTAAACCATTTGTTTGCGTTTGCATTTATTCTTGTTGATCGTTGTTATTCCGCATTGTTGTTTGTTAATTGCACGATAATTAGGAATAACTCTCCCTGTTATTTAAAAGTACTATTCACCCCCCCTCTAGTACATGTGCAGTAGCTATACAGGGCATTACAAGGAGGAGACTGCGACGTCGGCGGGGTTGGATGCGGGACGGCAGACGACTGCGAGGCAATGGCGACGGGCTTCGTCGGAGGTGGGGTTCGGGCTGAGGGAGGGCGCTTTATCGTGCGGATGGCGGCGCTCGTCGGGGTTGGCCTCGTCGGAGATGGGAGTGGGGGAGGAGAGCTGAGTTCGAGAGGGGGATGAGCGACGGGGCTCGCCGGCGGTGGGAGGAGGAGGAGAGTGGGCGGCGGGGGGAGAGAATGCTGTGTGCGTGGGTTTCGTAGAGGGGGAGAGAACTGTGTTTAGTTATAGGAATATAGAAAAGTTAATATATTAGTAATAACTATAATAATAAGTAATAACTATATGGTTGGATCCCATCCAATCCATACGGTGCTTAAAAGGGGTGGGTTAGGGTAATTAATTTAGTGGGGTTAGTGAATTGATTAAGTGGGGTTAGGGGTAAAAGCAAGAGCAATTAGTGAATGTAATTAGTAAAAACGATGTAATATTACGCCGTTTTCGCATACATCTTCGAAAAATTACGAAAATATAGCCACGGGTTTGTATCGTCGCAAGGATCGCGAATACGAGATCCATTTCGAAGTTTGAGCTACAGAGATACGAGTTTTGGGCCAAAACGTTTGGGGTGCGGGTTTGCGGGTTGTAGGTCGATTTGACTCCTGAAAATTACGAAATTAATATGGGGAGCCCTAAATGATCATAGAGTCACACTGTAGAAGTTTGAAATCGTTTTGACGATGTTTATATAGAAAATTGATTCATAAAGCTAAGTTAGTAACAATTGAATATGAATTATTATAAAAATTATTTAGAGGTAGTTGATGACACTCGAACTTACTGAAATACACCATAACTAGTTTGAAGACACTCTTTAAAAACAAATTTAATACATTTATGTTGTTTGTCAAAATTTAAAACTCAAGTGCTAGTAAGAGAAAGTTAATAATTGAAATAAATTTAGTTTATAATGATGCGTGAATCAGGCAAAAGGTTTAGATATGTTAATGACAAAAAAAACAAAAATAATAATTCAAATGCCAATTAAATCGCGTTGGAGATCATGAAAGAGACAAAAGAAGCGAAAATACAGCAAGATTCGTGAGCAGTGTTTTTGGCTTCAAATTGATGTGATGAAAATTTATTTTGTTAATGTGATGAAAGCGCGTCTTAAGAGCAGCACCAGGCAGTGCAGGCCTGCATCAATTTCTTGTTGTAAAAAATTTTTTTTTTTGCAATTTTAATTTAAATTGCAAAACCAGTATAATGCAGTTTAACCCAAGAAAAGGAAAAAGTAAAAAAAAAAGAGTTATTTTTGCCATAATGTAAATGATCGACAGCAAAATGCAAAACTGGGGACGAGGGGGGCCCGGCCCAAATGCATCCAGGCCCGCACAAAAGGCCGAGAAAGACGAGAACAAAAAAAGAAAGTCATGGTCTTCTTCTTTTTTTTTCATTTCATGGAATCATCGAGGCATTGAAAAAGCGACGGTTTTTTTGTGTTTCCCTCAAAATTGACCGTTTTGTCGTGAACACGTCAGATTCAGCGTATATATGCTCACCTAAGGGCCAATTCTTTTGAGTTTAAATGTTTGTGAAAGTGGGAGATTCCACTATTTCTCTCACTATTCACTCATTTTCATTCTCACTTTCACTCGTCCTGTTCTGTTGTGTTGGCTTCTTTGATTGTGAAAGTTGCTGACGTGGCCACAAAACACACACAATAAAGTTGTGTGGGACCCACAAAAAATTCCAACATCCATATTCACAGCCCACTTTCACCCAAAAAAACACAATACCCATTTTCACCACTTCAACCAACCCAAATTTAAACACAAAAGAACAGGCCCTAATGGATGGCTTAGACAAGGCCCACGTGGTGCGACACGATAAGGCCAATCTCAGTGACAGATGAAGGCAACACCCGAATGCATACGATCTCCGCTGCATCTAATCCTGAAGGGTGACGTTCATGTGTTCACATCACTCTTTTAACGTCACCCCTTGGCAAACGTTTCTTTGTGAAAAAAGCCCACAATTATGTTGCCTAAAGTAGTACGTTTCTAACGTTTCGCTTTCAAGGCTTGATTGAAGTGAAGTGTTTCAGCGTCCCATTTTTAAACATTTGTTGCAGGCTAAAGAAACGTGTGAAACACTCAACCTCTAGGCTTTAGCCTAATATTAAAGATGAGAACTATATACACCCCTATCATAGGGGTGTATACAATGATTAAGTTCTAAAAAAAAGGAAAAAACAATTGAAATATTGGATGAAAGGACGGAATGAAATGATATTAATTCCCAATTTAGGTAATCATCATTACATGCACCCCTATTTTTAGGGGTGCATGTAGCAATTCTCATATTAAAAGACATGGAGTCTCTCCTCTACAAGTCATGAGATATGTAATTCAATGTAGTCTCTCTCTCTCTCTCTCTCTCAAAATGCAACACAAGAACACAAGGGACATAATACAATTTTCTAGAAATAATAATAATTATCTTAACAACTGCATGGTATAGGAACGATGTGTATGTGTGGTTTACAAAGTCGATACCCTATCCTTAGAGCATCTCCAAGGGGCTCCCTAAATTTTAGCCAAATTTTAGCTATTATAACTAAAAAGCTATTTTAGGGAGCCACCTTTTGCATTCTCACTCCAACCATACTCCCCATTTTAGCTAACATTGATTAATTTAATATTTTTTAAAAAATTTTATATAGATTTGTATAGTAAGAAAAATCTTGAGAATCCATAATTAAAAAGCAAGCAAAAAAAATATATGTAAATTTAAGGTTGTGTAAAAAATATGCTAACATTCATCAAGATATATAGGCAAAAAAAATAGAGCGGTTGGATATTGACCGTTGCAAAATAATAGCCGTTGCAAATAACAAATTTTGTTTCAATAAAAAAAAAATCCTTTTGAACCGATGGGGAGCTCGCCACATCTGGCGAGCTCCCAGCCTCCTTCCTGCTTTAGCGAGTGTGCTGAGCGAGTGGTTGGAGCCGCTATTGTTGACTTGGCTCCTTAAAATGACGAAAGATCGGCTGTTTTATCAGCCTGTTGGAGATGCTCTTATAGACCGATAACATCGATCCATTGTAGTTTTTCCCCACAAGAACTCAAGAAGTGTTGTCTTTCCACAAGAGATGTGTCATTTATATAGACTTTCCGCATGGTGGGAATTTCAAATTCAGAGTATAACTACCTTTTGTGGTTATAGCAACCACCCAATAACCACTTTATGTACATAGTTACCAATAACACATACTCTATATTACCAATAATATACTTTATATGGACAGCTGCTGCTGACGATATTTCGGCGGTTTGGACCATTAGTTGAAATCATGGAAACTCCATATTTTATTTAGCATGATTGGTTCACGAAAAGCCCAATATTTTAATTAACTTCAATCTAGGATGTGATTCTCAGTATCTCAGTCTCCTTTCTTTATAATTTGATGATGAAATCTGTATCTTAATGGTCATTTGAAGCAGCTGGTCTCTACTCTCTATGAACAGGTTGCTAATGATTGAACTTTGAAACCAACATGTTGCTTAAACAATGAAGACTGGGAAGGCGTGACTAATTATTTTAATGAAAACTTATAAATTAGCAACAACTAATAAGATTCCAGGGTGCAAGAAACTCTTTGTTCTTTGACTTGGTCCTCACAATATTTGTTTTGCTTGAAACAAAACTAATTAAGTTTGGGTTATTATAGTCTCAACTACTATAATCAAACTAACCCTTCCCAGTCTCTCAGTTCTCTTTCTACAAACAAAAACACACGACATTAAGAATCCAATCCTGATGAAAAAAGGCAATCTCATGGACAAGCATGACACTTTCCTTCCAACCAATTTTGATGTGAAAAGGGTTCTTCCCAAATTCTCTCCTCCAAAAAAATGAAAACTATTGAGAAAGTTGATTAAACACAAATGGAGGAAGTTTTCAACATGTAATTAGTTGCAGTATAGCAACATGATTTATACATGATGTTGGCAGTAGCTGCAGTATTGCAGAGCCCAATGCTCTGGAAGCTTTATATACATGTATCGGAGGGGGGAGAGGGGAAGAAGAATACAGATGAGAGAGTTCTTCAGCTGATCGGTTGGGCTAAGCACTGGCCGCGGCCTGCTCTTCTGCCATCTGCGACACCGGGAGAAGAGTGCAGATGAGGTTGCGGTCGCCGTACACGTTGTCGACACGCCCTGTACGATTAAAAAAACACCGACCCACAACATTAGAGCCAAAATCCCCCAACAATCCGAAGACAAACATATTCTTAGGAGAAGATGATAATGCCACAATGTTTACCGGTTGTGGGCCAGAACTTGGCGGATCGAAGCCATGGTGCAGGGAACGCAGCATATTCCCTGGAGTACGCCTTCGTCCAAGTGTCAGCCATGAGCAACGATGGCGGATGAGGGGCGCCCTGCACATATGTTAACATGCAGTTACAGTTCCAGCTCTGAACATTCAGTTACAGTGTGACAGAACTATTGGAGACCAGAGATTATTGGTAGCCTTCGAAGATGTTACCTTCAGGACATTGTTGTTGGCATCGGCCTTGCCATTCTCGATCTGAGCAATCTCTTCTCTTATGGAGATTAGAGCATCACAGAACCTGTCCAGTTCTGCCTGCAAGAGTAACGGACATTGCTTAATGAGGATGGAAGAGAACAGGTCGGAATGAGATGTAGATGGAGGGTTCGATTCGATACCTTGCTTTCACTCTCAGTCGGTTCGATCATAAGAGTGCCTGGAACTGGCCATGACATTGTTGGCCCATGGAATCCGTAATCTATCAGACGCTTCGCAATGTCTTCAGCCTCTATGCCAGCAGTGTTCTGTAATAAAGATAGAGCCCCAATATAAATATCGACAGTCAAAGAGAGAATGACATGCAAGAAAGGTTGTTTAAGAGTGATGAACACCTTTAAAGGCCTCAAGTCAACAATGAACTCATGAGCGACTGTTCCATTAACACCACGGAAAAGAATAGGATAATGGTCCTGCAAGAACAAAGTGAAGATGGAAACAAATTCAATACGAATCAAAACAGCTAATCCAGCAGCGCCCTCAAGAATTGACAACTACACAGTCAGTGACTTGTTCCTTAAAACCCCACTAAAATGAGTATCAAACAAAGCTCTCAGCCTCCTTTTGGCTTGATAGTTGATATGTTGAACAAAAACTGCAGTAATGCTGAAAAAATTGCAACAAGTCAGACCTCTTTGTTCAATCTAAATGCAAGCCAAGCTTCTAGTTTGGTAGGGGTAAAACCAGAACTTGAATATGTAGGCCTAAACACATTGCACTAAGATAATATACCAAACTGAGGTTCAGTCTGGGGACTACCTTTGGCCCAGGACTCACGGTTTCTTCCACTTTCCAACTCCCCTATCCAAGTTGAATGGAAGATAACTCTTTAACAGAGTCTAACGTCCAGATCCAGTAAGGTTCCCTGTTCGGATAGGTTTCATATTCAGGGCTGAAATGACATCGGTTCGAGTTCAGATCCCATGCAAGACGGAAACCACTACTATGTGGCCTTTTAAGTCTAAAGTACTAGTGCATGCACGAAGGCAACCACTAATACGCGGCCTTTTAAGTTTAAAGTACTAGTACTTGCATGACAATAACAATAAAAAGAGTTATGGTTAATTGTCATTGCATACTCAGGAATAATGATTTTATTAATGAATACCAACTTGAGCCAGCTAATTATTTGGTTAGCATAATGTAGGTATAATTCTCACATCTGCAAAACTGCATGTGTCATATTTATTATGATTCCATCTGGGGTGGGTTTTGTGCGCGAGAGTGTGGGTGGATTGGGTTGGGGTGAGTTTGAAGCTTACTAAATAAAGTAGGTTTTGGATATTCTTATGGTATATCTTATCGAGTTTGGGATGAATACGGATTCCACTAAAACTTGTTGGTTTCTGCTAGGATAATAACAGACCGTCCTCCACCTCTACTAAAAGGAGCAGTGACATAATTCTCTGCAGTAACATACTAATAAACATAATTCACCTAAGAAACAAATTCGAGTAAAAGATCCAAAGACATCTATTTCACTGCCCTACACAAACAAGCAAAAGCACGAGTCAATATGTATCAGACTGAAATTTGAATACCTCCAAACGCTTTGCCATGTAGTTTGCATTCAGGATGGCTATCTTTGAAGCGTCAGTGAGCCCCTGAGAGCCCATCATAGCTATGTATGTGTAGGAGATAGGCAAAATGAGAGCGGATCCCCAAGGTGCTGCAGAGATGGTACCAAGTGGCGTCTTCGTCTCAGGGGCCGGTATCCCTCCAGTGGCAATCTAGAATCAGAAAAATAAAAAACTTAGACACTGATTGTTTAAGCATGGGAAAAATGCAACCAAGCAGAATAACAACAGCCCATATGCAAAAATAGAAGTAAGAAATAAAAATTATTTGTTGCAACTTACGAATTAATGGGATGCTTTTCATCTCGCTAGAATTCTAATCAGCAGTGAACGGATGTAAGCCACATGACATTTGTTTTTTTGGTTTAGTATCATAACAACTTAGTGTTTGTGACTTGCTATTCCAATGCTATAGCTTAGGAAAAAAATCATTTGTTACAACTTACGAATTAATGGGATGATTTCCATCTCTCTAGAATTCTAATCAGCAGGAACAGATGTAAACCACAGAAAATTTGGTTTTCTGGTTTAGTATCATAACAACGTGTAGTGCCTGTGACTTGCTATTCCGATGCTACAACTTAGGAATTGCACAGTACCGATTCCAATGAAAGTGTTGACAAAATGGTTCTCACATTAGATTAGCATGTTTGGACTAAAGGGACGAAAGAGCTACATAGAGAACGGAATTATATGCATGTTAACGTCATACAAGGTGAAGTCCAGTCATATGCGGATCTCAAAGATTGCATCTTCATGCATGTAAAAGTGAGATTTACAATAAGTTTGATATGTTTTATCATGCATCAAATGTCAAGAAATGAACCTATTTTATGAAAATAATGAAACGTTGATCTTGTCATCATATTTTGAAACACTCCAAATTCCTAAGGTGTTGCACCTGTCGAAGTTGATACTGCTCTCATTAGACGAGGACAACCTGTGTAAAGAGAAGGGGACCACTGAAATAGTGGGAATATAGGTAATGGCAAGACCAATGTTGGCATTTCTTTGTGTTAAAACGAACAATGGAAAGGCAGAATCCAAAATAAGTGCCCGAAAGGTCTCCTATTTAAATATTGAGAGAGCTTTTCCAGACACAGTAATCTCCCAAGTCCAGACATGAGGACACATCTGAGCACGTATTTTCTTCTGTGTACACATGAATCTAAAACACAATTACTCATGTTTGAGTTTGAATTGTAGAAAGAACTTGCAGACAGTAGACTTGTCTAGCAAAACATACTCCCTACAGTAAAGGTTCAGTAATATTGTGTCTCCAAATAAGGACCCAACATGGATGTGATGTTCATCTTTAACATGGATTTGTAATTAAAAATACTGTTTTCCATATCATATCAGGAAACATAGTCACTCATACATGTGGTGTTAAAATTCGCTGCTAGTAGGATGGATAAATTTACTCAAGAATATTTTTTTCCACATAAAATCGGAACAAAAATTTTCTCCCAGAGAATAACTAGGGCTCACTGACTAATAATATGTACCTAGATCTTCAAGAAGGCGAGGGTAACATTATCTCTGTACAAAATATGAACACGAAGAAAAATGGTGCCGAAGTAAAAGACAAAATAATTCTATACATGAAAGTTGGGTTGTGTGGTTCTCCATGACCCATGCGGGCATTTCAATCTAAATTGAGCTATAGTGGTGTAAGTTAAGATGCACATTAATATATACCCAACAAAGATATTGTCACTTAAATTATACATAGTTTTAGGGTGACGTATTTTACACCTTTTTTCTGCACGTTTTCACGCCATTTCGATTGCTCATATTGCGATTTTCACGAATATTCGACGATATTGTGTTACTTTTCACTATTTCTTGTTTTTGTCGGATTTCAGGAAATATGGAGTGATCGGGAGCAAAAATGAGCTTAAGGGACTTGCACCCACTCCGGAGCGTCACCCAAGGCTCTTTTGAGGGCTATTCGACGATGGGAGACTGGTGGAAGAAGAAGGAACCTCGTAGGAGCGACGAGGAAGCGAAAAGATGAAGAATGTGCCTTTGCAGCATATCACTCGGCCGAGTGAAGCACTCACTCGGCCGAGCAAGAAGACCACTCGGCCGACCAGACCGGACACGCTCCAACAAAAGGAATTGGGCGTGCACTCGGCCGAGGGATGATATCCCACTCGGCCGAGTAAGAAGATCGCACGCCCGAGTGGCATGAGAAATCCACCATCAAAAGAGGCCGACTTACTGGAAATGTATAGGCTTTTGACGGTTCCGACTCGGCCGAGTAAGAAATGCCTCTCGGCCGAGTGAGTAAAGCCACTCGGCCGAGTCACCTCCGAAGACAGACCCCCCAAGACCCCCGACTTACTGGAATTTTACAGGGTCTGTCACTCGACCGAGTAGAGAAGCCAATTCGACCGAGTAGAGAAGTCCACTCGGCCGAGTGATGCCGAGGACACGCAGCGCCCAGATTTTCAGACAGCCTCCCACTCTTTTGAAATCTGCTATCATTGCAGCAATCAAAGTATTTTTCTCATATTTTTTATGGATAGTAGACTTCATGACGGTTCCAACGCCGTCAAGAACGCGACAATCGGAGGTCGGATGAAATCTGGAGAATTTCTGCAAGTTGACGCTTCAGTGCAGGAATTTCCACTCGGCCGAGTCACATGTTCCACTAGGCCGAGTCGGCGGCGGGCCCAGATTTTAAGTTGCGGTTTGGGCTGTTTTTGGGCACGAATTTGAGGGGTTTTCTAGGGTTTTCTTGCTAGGGTTTTGGGGGGATATATAAGGGTTTTGTAGCCACCATTAGAGAGAGTTCCCAATATATTTTCTTAAGGTTCCCATTATGTTTTATTAGTGAATATTTTAGAGGTTAGGACATGCCTTAGGCCCCCTCTTGGATCTAAAAGCTTGTATTTGGATTGAAGATCTTCATCAAGCTAAGTATTTTGTTCTTATTATTTGAATCTTTGTTTTTCTATCTTTTTGTATGCAAGCAATGATTTTTATCGATTTCTCTATCGTTATTGCTATGCTTGAGTAGATTTGTTGTTCTAGGGCATGTGGATGAACCCTATGGATCTAATTTCAGATTTGTGATGAATGGATTTCTAAATTGCTAGAATTGCTAGGAGGTTAGGTTGTGATCGATTTATTACGGATAGCTAGGGATTTCCATCGATTGGGATTTGCAAGAGATTGGATTCTAATCGATGGGAAGGCCTAGATATTCGATTTAGGTTTACAATCGGATTTCTCTAGATTTGGTTTGCAAGAGATTGGACCAAAGCTAGGATTTTTAATTGTAAATCTATACACATATTCGTTTGCAAGAGATTGGACGAATACGAACTATCACAACCTAGATCGTAACTCGAGTTTGCACGAGAGTGGGCTCGAGGGGCGATTGAACGATGATGTCGATCCTAACGCTAGTGGCTTATGCTAGGGTTTGCAAGAGATTGGGCCCTATCCTAGGTTCGCTATAGACCGGCAATAGCGCAATAGCGTGAGCTTGGTTCTACATTTAGTTGCGACTAGTTCACCTCAATGCAAGTCTAGTAATATTGAGATTCACTATTCACTATGATGCATGACGATCCGTAGTGGGGAATTCCTAGCTCTAGACACTTTTATTATATTAAATTTGAATCGATATTTGACCGACTTCTCTATCTCGGACACCGACATCCATCACCATTGCCATTACATCATACCATAGCCATCTCCACCAATAAAACATTCGTAGTCAAACCAACCTAGGATAGATTGGAGCCAACACCACCTCCTCGTGTTCGGTACCCGCTTGCCACTTTGTCGTGCGCTTGCGGTAAAACTACAGTCGTTCTCCGGGTGTGTATCCGGGGCCGACCAAGTTTTTGGTTGTGCTCTTGGGTTACATTTTGGAGCGATCAACGTAGACCTAAATGTGTTGCAGTTACATTGTTAAGTTTGCTTGCCCATGAACCATCACATTAAGATTTTGGATGAAGTGACTTCTATGTGATGTCAGAGCACCACGTTTCCAAGTCATCCTCAGTTCAGACCACACCATTGGCAATTTAAAGATGTGCTTATTTACGTTCATTTATTCTCCATTTCCAAACAATTCTTGTTCACATGAGGCATTTCTATGTCGCGAAGGCCCAAAAGTAGGGGGACGTTTACTGTTAAGTTTTCTGTATATACTTTGTTAGCTCACAATGCATCAGCTTAAGCATTTGGGTAAAGTGGCTATATGTAGAATGTATATATACCACTAAAAGGGAACCCAATTTATTTTTATTGTTTCTGAAGATTTTGAGATTATGCATCCTCGTGAATACTTCTTTAAAAGACAATCATACCTCAGAGAGTGTATCAGACTAATTGGAAATATTATTCAGCAGAAAAGTTGATATCATGACAATCTAACAGGGAGTACCTTCATGCTGAATTTTAATACCAGTATTGTAATGTAATCTTACCACAGGATGTGATGGCAAAAACGGTGCCAAGTGTTTCTTGACACCAATTGGTCCCATACCCGGGCCCCCTCCTCCATGTGGAATGCAAAATGTTTTATGGAGATTAAGATGGCAGACATCTGCCCCAATATGGCCCGGGCTTGTCAACCCAACCTACACGGGGGAAATTTTCTGTCAGGATGGAGTTACAAATGTAAACATATATCAGAACGTGCACAAAGGGGGAAACATGCTTAATAATACGACTATTACTTGACAGAGTGAAAAGTGTGGAGGCCAACATATGAAATGAATGCCAGTACATGTTATCCATGAATACATATTACAGAATCTCCTCAAAGATAAAAAACATGAATTGCAGAGTGAATTTCCATCATCTAAGAAAAGAATGAACCTATAGATTGAAGGTGGTTAGAAATGTACATATCATGATTAAAGAATTTCCATAATTTTCATCTACGTCCTCTTCCCTCTTTTCTTGCTCTGTACATTGCGTTGTCTTTTGTCATTAGAGGAATCAAATCCTCAAAATCTTCACGGTAGCCTCAAAGGCTGAAACCATTATTAGAATAATGATTGGAATGAGAAGGGGCACAAGATATGACTTGGAGAAAACGAGGTAGCTCTTAGGAATTGAAATTTGATTACTTTAGGTTTAGCCTTTATTTAAGTGGGTTCCAAGTCTCCAAGTTAATTTTAATGAACAGATTCCAGAATAATAAACACATGCATTCATTACTAAATTCTCAACATCATATGGCTGTGAGCAGCCAGTAGGTATTTTTTTAAAGAACGTGTTACGATAAAGTTGGAGATAACATATAGTTCAGATCAGCATCAGGTTTATGTTTTAGATGATGCAAGTATTTGAAGGAGAAAAATATGTCAGAAAAATAATAATTGCAAAAATAAAACAGAATTACTATTATTCGCAAATATTGGTGAAGGCTTTTGAGCATAAGAAAGGGATTGATAACTTATCATAGAATGTGAGTCTTTGCATCTTGATTAGGTAGGTGTTTTAACCTGCATCTTACAATGTGTGAATGGTTACCCTCTGGTACCCTGGTAAAGTTACCACTCAGCATCAAATTCTAGGAATTGGAATGCGCTTGTTTGAAAAATATGTAACATAATTAGAGTGAATAAATATACTGCAAATCTAATATGTTTGGTCGACTAAATCAGAAGACACAGATATCAGAGAAGCAAGGAAAATCAATCAGATTGATTAAGAGGAGACAAATTATGAGAATCAGAAATATAATATACCAACATGATTACAGGTGAAAGCGAGTGTGGAAGACAAACTATGCAAAGACACAAATAAAATTTGTAATCAACCATGTCACAAGATCAATCCAAGGACAGTCTTCTTGAAATGACTAAAGATAATTAAGTTTTGATACAATGTCAGAATGGTCTTGAAATGACTAATGTCAGAATGTTCTTGAAATGACTAAAGATAATTAAGTTTTGATACAATGTCAGAATGTATATGTATATGTATAGAGGAATATGGATGCGTGCTTAGCGATTTTGGGGGTTAAAAAGATTTTTTTGTATTTTTTATTTGGCAGTATGTTCTACAACTTGTTGGCTATCATGACACCAAATTTCACGTAAATCCAACACTTTTTGACCCGCCATCCATCCATTTCAAAAACCGCTCAAAAACTGGATCTGTCAGCGTAATCTTTTTGAAACGGATGGATGGAGGGTCAAAAAGTATTGAATTCACTTGAAATTTGGTGTGGTGATAGCCAACAAGTTGTAAAACACACTGCAAAAAAATTAAAAATTGTTTTAAGACCCCCAAATGCAGTCAGCACAGGAAAACCGAACCTGTGCTGACAGCACATGCCCATATTCCCCCCCAATATTATATATATATATATGGACATCTTCATGTGCGAAAGTTATGCACAAGATGGTGCGAAAACTTTTTTATTTTTACATTTCATTTCAAAAAAAATTCATGGTTTAATCCATATATTTATATATACTAGGAAAAATTATGGGTGAACCCTAATGAAATTTGATACTCGATGAAGGCATTACAAATTTAACGGTTCCAGAACACTAGAACATCTTAAAACGATCCGATCGTGGGACAAATAGGGAGAGATTTTTTTTATTTTTGGTATGTATGTGTATTAGCATATGAAGATCACATTCAACGGTTTGGATATTTTAAAAAAGCTTTAAAAATCCTTTTTGCATGTTTTTCACATGAAAATTTTCACACACATATATATGCTGACAACGTAGAAAATTTCTTGCGTTGTCAGCTCGGATCTATAAAAAAATTGAATTTTTTTGGGTTTTGTTGTATACATCGTGAATAATGACATGTGAATCCAACGCTATTTGATCCTCGATCTACCCGTTACAAACTCAACGGTTTAGGAAGGATAGAGCTTTTAACAACGAGTAGATTGTGGGTCAAGTAACCTTAGGGTTCACCCATATTTGAGGTTTTGAGGTTTAAAAATGTGTACAACCACGAATTTTTTTGAATTTATTATTTTTAAAGTCACGGAAAATTTCCTACGCTGACAGCACATATCCATAATCACATACATATATATTATAACTGCGAAGAGTAAGAAATTTCCTGCGCTGACAGCATATATCCATAATCATATATATATATATCTATGTTGACAGCACGTGTTTAGTTAAAAATTGAAATTTTTAAAGGGTTGCATTACGCATTCTAAAACCCCGAAACCCTAAATGTGGGTAAACCCTAGGGGTATTTGACACTCGATCCATCTATTCTAAAAACTACTATTCTTCTAAAACTGTTGAATTTATAACGAGTAGACGACAGTCAAATAGCATTAGATTCACTTCATTTTTGGTGTGGTGAACATCAATGATGTGTAAAACAAAACCCAAAAAATTTAAACTTTTTAAATAAAACTGTGCTGTCAGCGTATGAAATTTTCTGTGCTGACAGCACATATTCATTTTTTGATATATGTGTATATATAATGGAAAAATGTATATCGGCCAGCTAAGAAGGAAATTCTCGTTAGCTAACATCAAATCCACACCCCGTATTTTTCCCTTCAATCCAAACCGTTCATTTTAGTCTTAAAGTTCTAAGCCACCAAACCATTAATTTTCATGTGAATTCAAGTAGTTTTGATCATTCATCCATCTCTCGCAAGTTTATCGGTTTTGCTGTAAGTCTGTAACAGAATTTTTTATAATGGTTAGATGAACGATCAAATCCCCCAGTGTTCACTCCAAAATTGATAGCTTGGGGTTTTAGAAAATAACAACAAAATAAACGGATTCGGTCGTTGAAAAATAAGGGTAAGGGGAGGTGCATGAGCTAGCCAAGGAGGAAAGTTTAGCTGACCTCCATATTTCTTATATATGTAATAATGAGTATCATATGACATATTGGGCTAAGCCCCATATACAGCTTCGAAAATTTCATCCTCCCGTAAGAACCGTTCATTTTGGTCATCATATTTTAAAATCCCAAGTCACTAAATATCGGATGAACCTAAAGGATTTTGCTTGTTCATTCACCCATAGCAAAATTAACAAGTCTGTAAGAATAGAAATATATAGAATAATGTATATCATATAGCATATGAACTAAGACCTCATATATTGTCACGAAAACTCTATCCTCGCGTATTTTTTGGACGATGAGAAAAGTTTATTTTACCATCATATTCTAAAATAATAAATACCGAATATCGGGTGAACTCAAGACCTTTTGCCAGTTCATCCATCCTTTACAAATTTAACGATTCCATAAGAATAGAACTTTTTGTGACAAGTGAATCAACGAGCAAAACCCATTGTATTCAACTAATATTCGTTGTTTTGAGATTTTAGAATATGAAGATCGAAATAAATTGTTCTGAGCGTATAAAAAACAAGATGAAATTTTTGGGACTACATATAATGCCTAGCTCATGTCAATAAGACCCATTATTCTCATATATATATATATATATAAGTAAACTGGCTATGTGAGTATAGAAAATTTCCTATGCTGGCATACAAAATACCAATTTTCCTATAAGTTTTTTGAACTTTTTTCAAGGTTGTTAGATACATTTTAAAAGCCTAAATATCGGTGAACCCTAAGAGGATTTGATCCTTAAGTCACTCGTTGCAAAAAAAAATTATTATTCTTAAACTACTGAATTTGTAACAATCGGATCGAGGATCAAATATCGTTGAATTTCTTGATCATCCATGATGGGTAGACCAAATTTGAAAAAAAAAATTTAAAATATAAAAATATAGTGTACATGTGCATTAGCATGGAAAAATTTCCTGCGCTAACAGCAGATATGATTATATACATATGGATGTCAGCTAACCAAGGAGAAATTTCCTCGGCTAGCTCACAGTTTCCCCTCCCCTTTTTTGAATTTTTTAAGTTGTACACATTCTAAAACCTCAAATATTGGTGAACCCTTGAGGTATTTGACCCGCGATCCACTCGTTGCAAAAAATTCTATTGTTCTGAAACCGTTAAACTTGCAACGGATAGATGAACGAGCAAAACTCCTTACATTCACTTGAAAATTGATGGTTTAGGGTTGTAGAACATAAAGATCAAATTCTACTGTTGGGATCGAAGTGAAAAATAGGAAGGTGTGGGTTTCACGCTACCAAGTAAGAAATTTTCCTCATTATGTAGCTGATTCACATTTTTCAATATATATGAGAATAATGGATATGGGTTAACAGGGCAGGAAATTGCAGGAAATTTCCTCCGCTATCAACTCAGTTTATAAAAATAATTTATAAATTTTTTTGGATTGTACACATTCTAAAACCTCAAAACCTAATATATTGGTGAACTCTAGGGGTATTTGACACTTGATACACCCGTTGTAAAAGATTCTATTCTTTTGAAACTATTGAATTTGCAATGAGTAGATCAAGGGTCAAATAGCATTACATTCACTTGATTTTTGGCGTGGTGATCATCTATGATGTATAGAACAAAACCCAAAAATTAGAAAACAATAAAAACATGTAAATTGACGCATGGGAAATTTTCTGATGATAGCACATATACATTTTTTTATATATGTATGTGTGTGAATAATGGGTATCAGCTATACAAGGAGGAAAAGTTTCTATTTGGTCGTGTGGCACCCATACCTCCGCCTATTTTTCCTTCGATTCGAACCGTTCATTTTGATCTTCATGTTCTACAATCTCAATTTCACCAATTTTTAAGTGAATCCATAGAGTTTTGCTCGTTCATCCACCCGTTACAAGTTCAACGATTTTAGAGCAATATAACTTTTTGCGATGAGTGGATCGAGTGTCAAATACCCCCTAATGTTCACCCATATTTGGATTTTTTTGGGGGGTTTTAGAATGTATACAACAACTTAGGGGAAAAAATTTAAAAAGGAAGGGGAAGGAGTGGCCATGAGCTAGCCAAGGATAGTCGTGAGCTAGCTAACTCACATATTTTGTGTGTATGTGTGTAAATTTTCATGTGTAAAAGTATTCGATGCGAGCCTGATCGAGGGTCAAATCCCCCTAGGGTTCACCCATTATTTTTCTAGGGTATGTGTGTGTGTGTAAAGAAATATATATATATAAAGAAAATACATACATGATTGAAATATATATATATATAGAAAAAAATCTTTTCGCACAATGATCCTGTGCAAAAATTTCGCACAGGATCATGGCCATACACACACATACAATGTTGTGTTTATCTTTAAACATTGCATGCATATTACGAAAATTTGCAGTAACTTAAGACTTGCAAGATCCATATCCAAACTATGATGAAGTAAACTGCATCCGAAAGCTGACTATACATTACTGTAGTGTAGCATGGAGGGACAAACTTATTGATAAATCAAAATAAGATTATTTTTTTCTTTGCCAATCAAGGAAAGTAGGTTCCATCTCAAAGAGGTGGAGTGTTTATAATCAGATATGCTTACTAATGGCATTGCTTCAAGGAAAAGACAAACCTGTGCATTCATGTTGGCCCCATCCATGTAAACTTGCCCTCCATTGTCATGAATTATTTTGCATATCTCATCAATGCCTTCTTCATAGACTCCATGGGTTGAAGGATAAGTAACCTGTGGAATCGGCAGAGATAAACATTACAGTAGATGTAACTTGGTTGACCTAGCAAACTCATATTCCAAGTTATCAACATAGTATAATTAACAATTACAGAAACCAATACTAATGCACGTTATGATGCAAGATTCAACTCTCGAATGATAATTACACCATTCTAGTACATATGAATTAGACTTCGACATTATTTGTGATCTTTATCTTTAGCACTGAGGTAATATTCGTCTAAAGATTAGAGAAAAAATTTGAAAATTCACTTGCTTTCAACATATAGTTCAACTACCTTGAAAGGTAGAATTGTGGGCGAGAGAACATTATTTTGATAGGACACTTCATCTATTTGTTTCATTATGGAGTCATCTGAATAAGAATCATGCATTCATACCATCAGAGCAGATAAATTTTCCTTGTTTGCTTCAGCGGCTTTCCTTAATTCCTCAATGTTGATGTTTCCCTTAGCATCAGTTCCAACGGGGACAATTTTCATTCCACACATTGCTGCACTTGCTGGGTTTGTCCCATGAGCCGAGACAGGAATAATACAGACATTTCGATGACCATCTCCTCTTGACTACAATTTTCCGTTGAACAAATGCATAAGATGGTGAAAATAAAGGTTCAGCCCTATATATTCTGTGATGATATCATCAAAATATGATCCTAACAGTGGGAATCACACACCATATGGTAAGCCCGGATAACCATAAGTCCTGCATATTCTCCAGCAGCGCCGGCATTTGGTTGCAATGAGACGGAATCAAATCCAGTGATGGTAGACAAGAGTTCACCCAAATCGTTGAACATTTCCTATAATAATAGGCATATGTGAATATTAAGAATTTAACGCCCAAGAATTAGCACTATGAAAATCCTTTACCTGATAACCTAGAGCTTGTTCAGATGGGGCAAACGGGTGGATATCAGCAAATTCAGGCCAAGTCACAGGCATCATCTCCACTGTAGCATTCAGTTTCATCGTGCAAGAACCAAGAGGAATCATACTATGGCATAACGACAGATCTTTTGATTGTAATTTATGGATGTAACGAAGCAGTTCATGCTCGGTGTGGTACCTAAACAAAAGCATAAAAATAAATACATTATTAAAGCAGAACCTAATATGTGATTTTACAACAAATTACTCAGGTCAAAGGCTCATACGAGTTGAAGATCTGGTGAGTCAAGTATGGGCTCTCCCTGACAAGTCCGCTAGGGATTGCAGGCTGAACCTCCGGTGCAAGGGACGCAGCAGTGAAATTTACCTGCGTACGATTTGTAACATGAGATTCTGCATGTACGACGAGGTATGAAATTTCTACCTAAACCGCAGGAAACTGCTTTCAGGCTATACTCACAGGCTTGCCACCGGCAAACACTTTGAACAACTTGTCAACGTCCTCCAGTGTCGTGGTCTCATCAAATGCAACAGTTATCTGAAAATTCATGAAAAAGACAATATAAACTCTGTAAATTTCTCCCGCTTGCTTAGTACAGTCTATGTCAAATTACATACCGTGTTCGAGTCCACAATTCGTAGGTTCATCTCATGCTTATAAGCTTCATCTGCAATCGCCTGTGCATCTGCGCACTTAATCTTCACTGTGTCAAAGAAGGGAAGATCTTGTACGGTCACAGTTCCGAGCTTCTTGAGCCCATGTGCCAAAGTACCAGCAAGGCCATGCACCCGATCAGCAATAGCCTTGAGGCCTTCAGGCCCATGGTACACTGCATACATTGCAGCCATATTCGCTAGCAAAGCCTACACACATTTCAATTATACTCACTATGAGAAATGCATTGAATGAGTAGGAAGAAAATCAAAATGAAGAAAACTAGCTAAAATATAGCTAAGCAGTGCATCACGGACCGGACAAATAAAATAAAACTAAAATCCAGAAATCCACAAAAAAATCACAAATTGGAAAGCATAGGGGTGAGTCAGAAGAACCGAAAGGAAATCAAAATTGGGAACCTAGAGATAGCATAAAGCAGGCCACTTCAAGAATAGATTGAAAGAAACATACTGCTCTTAAATCTAATAAAATTAACACAGCGTACGTATCTATGACATAGAATAATAGATATGGAATTAACCAAGGTTTGAAATCTCGGCCAATTCCGGTACATATTGCTCGTATTTCAAGCATGATGAGATGATCCATTCGAAATTAGCCAATATGATAGATAATAACTAATAACTACTAATATAAGAAGAGATTTGGGGTTAAAATTTCATTTTATTTGAGATAATCGACCGGGGGTGGAGAATCTTATTTCACCATCAAAATAAAGGTTCAACAAATTAGTTGATAATGGTATATGTTAACCATTTCCGATCAAACTAGTACAAGGGATAGAATCAAATCCCTTTTTATCGGTACAAGTGAAAATATTCAAGTTTGACGAGAGACATGGTATAAGGCTATTTCGACTATAATATGATATTAAGATATCGAATTTAGAAACAAAAACAAAATGGCGCTAATTTGCTTGGGTAGCTTTCATATAACTAAAACATGTCAAAGGGGTGAAAGGTGTCTAGCTTATAAAATTTGCTTCTTTTCTCAGGTCGAAAAAGGGCAACTACATATTAATCACCTTTGGTTGTTAGTTATGTTCTCAATTCCATACAATACAAACTACAACACCACAAAAGTGGAAGGGCCACCAACTATAAAAGCTCGAAGGGGACAAGCCTACGGTATATTGTAGAGTATACTAGTAGGACAGACCGTCGTCTTGTTCACGACGTGTATATATAGATAACAACATGCCCTATAGATGAGTAATATGGAGCATGCTGCTTTTCATCATCCATGGGGAAGCAGAGAAGGGCCGACGAATAGGTGCCCATATTTACCAAAGGTAAGGTTAAGTGAGTGAGTGCGTGCGTGCGTGCGTGCAGTTGATTGGGTGAGGTAAATGATCGAAAGAGAACCTCGATATGCCTAACCAGCAAGCAGGTGGCATGTGTATCTTGTGAGACAACACTCTAGAGCGAGTAGCTCCTTTTATTAGGTAAGAGTTTAGTTAATGACAATAAACTAACCAAACCCCTAAATTGTTTTGTTCTTTTCTTTCCAATCCATTATAATAAACATAAACTAATAAAAATTCTAATTAGATAAGAAGATGACATGTTGGATTTGGATAGAAACAAAGAATATAATGTCATGAATGATAGAGATGACCTATGGGTAGATAAAGATTTTCTTGAAGATGAAGATCTACTTGCAACAACGAACTGCTACACTGGGCTAAGACAATTGATACTTAAAGTCTAATACTTCTGATACCTATCATCAAATTTTTTTATGTAGCCAATACAAATACTACAAACCATCAGTCAATACCGAGACCGAAACAGAGAATTAAAACATTGGCTTTAACGATGCAGAGATATCAAAACCGTGGCCTCATAAGAAGGCAATAGAGATATGAATATGACCATCCAAATCAAACTCTTAGACCAGTACATTTGCACATGTGAAATTAGACTGAATGATGATGATAAACAAAAGAACAAGAGATGCATCTATATGCCAAACAAATTTAGATTAGATGATATGACACAAGTTAAAAGGTGAAAAGCAAATAATAGTACATAGACATAAACAACTCAAGGTAGTTACCAAAAATTCATTAAAGGGCAATATAGACATGGATTGGCTCATCCAAAACAACATCACAAATATGATCAACAAAGAAAATCTGAGACCAAGAGACTCGCACACATGAATTTAATGAATGAAAACAACAACACTAAAAATAACATCTACATCTGAAGAATCAAAATCCAGAGGTCATGTGCTATACCTGAGCAGTGCATATGTTGCTAGTAGCCTTATCCCTCCTGATATGCTGCTCCCTCGTCTGCATCGCCATCCTCAACGCCGTCTTCCCCATCGAATCCACGCTCACACCGATAATCCTCCCTGGCATCATCCTCTTGTACTCCTGCGACGTCGCCAGGAACGCCGCGTGCGGCCCACCATACCCCATCGGCACCCCAAACCTCTGGGCAGACCCCACAACGATATCCACCCCCAGCTCCCCGGGCGGCTTTAGCACCGTCAACGCCAGCAGATCCGACGCCATCACAACCTTCACGCCCTTCGAATGGGCATCCTTTATAAACTCGCCATAATCGAGCACCTCTCCCTCGGTCCCTGGGTACTGAATCAGAACCCCGCACACGTCGTTGGTGGAGTAATCGAAGTCCTTCACGTCGGAAACCACCACCTTGATGTCGAAACCGTCGGCCCTGGTCTTGCAGATGTCGATCGTCTGAGGGTGGCAGTTGGTGGCAATCAAGAAGGTCTTCTTCTTGCCCTTCTGAATGTTGTTGCACATTGCCATGGCCTCGGCGGCGGCGGTGCCCTCATCCAAGAGGGAGGCGTTGGACATGGGGAGGGCGGTGATGTCCGTGATCATGGTCTGAAAGTTGAGGAGGGATTCAAGCCGGCCCTGAGCGATCTCGGCCTGGTAGGGGGTGTACTGGGTGTACCACCCGGGGTTTTCCATGATGTTGCGGAGGATCACGGCGGGGACGAAGGTGTTGTAATAGCCCATGCCGATGAAGGACCTGAAGATCTTGTTCTTCGAGGCGAGCCGCTTCATGTGGGAGATCATCTGGGACTCGGTGAGGCCGGAGTCGAAGATCGGGAGGGTCATGGAGGGGATGCGGATGGATTTGGGGACGGTGGCGTCGATCAGGGAGTCGAGGGAGTGGAACCCGACGGACTCGGCCATGTAGCTCTGGTCGGCGGCGGTGGCGGAGTTGTGCCGGCGGGGGAAGGTGTCGGTCGGCTTCAGCGCCTCGACAGAGATCGACCGGGACTGCTGCTGCTGCTGCTGGTGGTGGTGGGGTCCACCGCCGGTGGCGGTGCGTGCCCATCGGCTCAGGGGGGAGGAGGGGAGGGTGGAGAGCACGCGGGCGGCGCTGGGGACGGAGGAGAAGGGGCTCGAGGACTGTTTGACGAGGCGGCGGAGGAGGGCTTTGCTTGCCAATCGCCGAGCGCGTTCCATTATTTTATTATTATTATTATTATTTTATTGGATTCTTTAGAATAAACTCGAGGAGGAGAAGGAGGTGAGAAGGGGATCAGGACCGGACTCCGCCTCCGCCTCCTACTCTCCTGCCGATGGCAATGTACGCTTCAAGCTTTTTTTGGTATAAATAAACAAAATAAATAAATAATTGTTAATTTATAGTGGGGTGTAGATAAAGTTTTTGGATCTGGATCGTGGGCGGGTGAGGTGGAGGTTACAGTGAGGGATGGAGCTGACGTGGAGGCCGAAACCAACCTAATCTCTCTATCCTTGCAATGTGAGGCTTGTGGCAGATGGAGTTTGAATGGACACTAGCAAAATTCTGATCTTCTTCCTTTGTTTTTTGTTTTGGTTTTTGGTTTTTTTTTGTTCTTGAATGAATGAGAGGTTTGAGGGAGGGAATTGGAGTTTCAAAAATTGAGGGGATGGGGATCACAGAGAGCTTATCACCATCTTGAGCCTCAAAAAGAAAAAGGTTAATTTGATTTAATTTTTTGAGGAGGAGGAAAGATATGTCAAGGTTTTGATCCACTGAGGGAAGAGGTGGGGTCTAATGGGTTGTTGCACCAACCAGCTGGCCACTGAAGGAGGAGAGGAGGGATCTGTGAGAATCTCTGGATTTTTTTAAGTGCAGATGCATTGAACCTCTGCCTGTCAAATGCAAGAATATGTGGAATCATATGCCATGTTACATGTATCCTTCATTAAGGATCACATTTCATATTCTTCTTTATATTATACAAGGTATAATATACAGTAGATATTGTTTGTAGGCTGAGGCCCCGGCGGCAATGGGACCCATCGTAAGCTACCCTCGTCATCAGAGATCTCCTAGACTCTAGTCCAAGAGGTCTACTGGACCTTGCCTCTGCACAACCCTACAGGGACGGCCCCTTAGGGCGTCTCCCCAAGCTCTCCAAGGACGACTTCGCTAGAGGTCGGCCCTTCCTGCAGCTCATCTCCACTGAACAGCCTCCACAAGATCGGCTCCTAGTCAGAGGCCCCTACACCGAGACGACCTCGCTACCCGCGGTCAGCCTCTCAAGCTTTTACCGGGTCAGCCACGCAACCTAGGGCCAACACACTCCTATAGGGACGACTTCGTCACCTGAGGTCACCCTCCTAAATCTCATGGCCCGAGCACATGCTTGCATGGCCACGTCAGCCCACTCCACGTGGCGCAATCTCAATCGGACAAGCTTCCCCGTGCTACATGCTGTTAGCAACGGGCGTTCAATGCCCACGCAACATAACAATAACTGCCTACCTTATTTATGGACGCATCCCACTACACCTTGTCATATCTGAGCACTCCCTTGTCTAACAGGGTCGGCCCACGCGACCACAGCAGCACAACGCCAAACAATTGGGCTGCATCCCCTATGGGTCGTTATCAACGGATCCGTTCAATGGGTACAAACAACCGGCTTTATCGGGGGTGCGTGGTGAGCTTTATTATGGAGCAGTTACGACGGACATAACCCAAAATCTTGGTAATCATGTCTATAACCACGCCGACGGCTTGCAAAGAAGAGTGGGGGACCATTTAACTTGGCATGACCATATGCGTGTCCCTTGCATCAGGTATCTCGCAGCCTCTGAGTAAAACTTACCTTATCTGCTTCTATTTCCCATCTCAAACCCCTAACTGCGGCTACACTCAGCCGATGCTCCCTTCTTCCTCCGAGTGATTCTAACTTAAGCATCGGAGGCAAATCGGAGGACCACCGTGTAACGTCCCGCTTCCTGGAATACCCGAAGAGCGAGTGTTACGAAGGAAAATACAAAATACAAACACAAGCAGGTCCACTGCGCATTGCTGGGATAGTACCTGTAGCATTCCAGATAACAAACACAGAAACACAAAGGAGACAACAGCTCAAACAGACACACACACACACACACACACACACACACACACACACACAGAGAGAGAGAGAGAGAGAGACATACATACGTACATACATACATACTATCCAATACAACATCTCTTTCACAAATCTCATATATAACATGAACCCACATCTCACCTAAGTACAAGAACTCACACCCAAATCCCTCACACACTCATCCAACTCTCAACTCCAACCAACTAAGCTAATGGGCCTCTAACTCCACGATCCAACACCTGAAAACTCAACGTGGACACGTCACAGCGTGACCCAGTAGGAATATCCCATCTCCATATAGTATATTACTCAATGCATGAATGCAACCACATTAGGTCATATTGTTCAATAATGTGATGCAAGCAACATCTAGTGGCACATCATGATATCGTAAAATGAAACATAAAAGTGAACATAAAGCTTCCATGAGTAGCATGGTATGGCATTTTACAAAATGACATAAAGGTAGACATAAACAAAATGCAGTAGCAACTACAGGAATGGCATTTTGCATTAAACATAAAGCATGGCATGGCATATTGCATTAAAACATAAGGATATACAAGTTAACGAAATGGAATGAACTACAACCATTCAACATTTCATGCATTGCTTTAGATGATTACAACCAACATCAACGCATTGGTAGAGGACTTTAATGTCATACATAAATGGAGCATGTGGTCATCATGGCATGGCTTCATTTTGGATCTTTCTTTCATATCATAATTCTCAAACAAGGGTCATGCACCTTGTGCCATGCCCATCACCATAACCACATTATACCAACATAACAACTAACCACATTAATAAAACAACTCCCCATGAATCCATGGCATAGGTGCCATCACCCTCCAAGTATGCATGGCAATAGAATCCCCCTTCCATGTTACATAATTCAAAGTCAGTGTCCACCATTTTACATTCTTGCAACATTCCCATTACCACCTTGCACATTTCAACACTTAAAACTTTACAACTACAACACTACTCCCATAGTTCTCATTTTAACACATAATATTTTCCAACCATAACCTTTCACCCATAGTCAAAATAGGCAAAGCAATTCTCTTTTTCATACTTGACTTCAAATAAACATTACCACAACATCCCATCTCTAAGCTCCAAAAACCCAAATCTACTCTTCCTTCAATCCTCCTCTCTCCTTTCCATTGCTCTTCCTTCCTTTCTTTTTCTTCCCTTCTCTTTTTGTCTTTTTTTCCTTCCTTTTTTTGACCTGCCAACGTTTGGCAGCAAGGGAAGTCTCGGCCAGCAAATGGGGAGAATGGAAAAATTCGGCAGGCTTGGAAAAGGGAGAAGAAAAGAATTAGGGGAAGTTTGTAGCAGAAGGGAGAAGGGAATTAAATAATTGGGAACTTCTTTATTTACAAGTTTGCCATTCTCACTCTCCTCCTCTCTTCTCCATAATAATCCAAACCCAACTATCAAAGCCCGACCAACTCACTCTAGATACTAAAATTAACTATATGCCCAAACAATAACAATAATGGCAGCACCAATAATAACAACCAAGCATCAATATGTCACGCCCTGCTTCCCATTATGCTTGGGAGCGAGGACGCGAGCGGGTCCGCATGTGCAAGTAAGGAGGAGGTATTTTTGCTTTTCTTCCCTCATTGACTTAACACAATAAGCGTCTGTGTGAATTCTTGCAGGTTTTTGCATGCATAACCAAAAACAACGCAGATAATTTATATTTACATTACATTCTCAATCGTCAAAAATGAAATACAACAATAAAGAAAGGAAGAGAGGCCTTATGGCCCTTACAACACATATTACATAAATTTAATACAATGGAATCACAAGGAAAAATAGCCTAAGAATATTTTTCTGGGAGAATCCTGCCACTAGTGGGTCATGCTACGCTGCGACTAGGATCTGCAAAAACGCCCTCAGAACCTGCCGGACATTGCATTAAAACACAAATACAATGCACGTCAGGGAGGGTTACTCAAATAGATTCCCCAATATCAACTTCATTTAAATAATTAAAAAGAATTTAGCAGTGTAATGACATTGTATACTAATATGATAAAAACATGTTACTAAAGAGATTTAACAAAAGATGTGAGCATGTTGAAGGTTAATACATAAAAATAAACAACGATTATCAAATGTTTTGCATTTCAAACAAGGTAAATGTAGTTTGCCAGTTGAAGGTTTTTCAATTATTTGTGCTCGTGAAGAAGTTCATGCCTGGGTAGGTAAAATGTTCTCGATACATCTTATCACCGGGGTTTACCGTGACACTCCCAAATGGCTTGCCTCCACCGGAGGGGCCGTAATCGCGTTCGAGACACACTCACAAACCCTACTGCAATGGACCAACCCCACCCAAAGTGTACCGCCATATACTGGAACACGAGCCAGACTGGTTATATGTGACCCAACTGGAACACGAGCCAGACTAGTCACATATGACCGACGGGAGTAGCCAACTTGGCTCTTTGTGTATGTCTATTCACTGACTAATTTTCACACCATCTGTATTCGATGGTTTCACCCCATCTGTATTCGATGGATATCATATATGTGTTACGAGTTTGTAACATACTCTTGTTTCCAGATTAATTTAACTTGTTAGCATGCAGGTAGTAAAAGTAGTCCAATTAAATTAAAATACAACAAGCAAAATGAAACATAATGTTTGGCTACAAGAAGTTAACAAGCACATTGAAATATGATTTAGCACTAAGTTTGAACAGCCAGTTTTGCAATTCATTTACTAAAAATACTTGCGAATTTAGGAAACCAAGAGTGTTAGAACATATAAGGGAGCAAGTGCATAACAACTTATAAGAACATGATGTAATGTGAGAACATGGGATTCGTACACAATTAACACATGATTTGCATTTTGAAATAAACCAAATGAAACTTGCTTTAACAACTTGTATTAACACATATTATGTTAGCATGGGGGAATAGTACTAGCAGATCACGTTGCATTAACATATATTGTTTTATATAGATGAAAGAGATGTGGGAAAAGGAAAACCTACTATACGATGCGTAGATCTGAAGAGGAGGCGGGTTTTGGGTGTCCAAATGATCGTAGCGTAAGGCACGATTTATCTGTGTCATTAAATAACAAGATTTATTAAAATTTACAAAAGTGCTGAATATAAGAATTTAATGAACATGCCATGGAAGCTAATTATCGTGTTATTGTTCTAAACTAAGGTATATCAAGTTATATGTCGTTGGATTACATTTTTAGCCAAGAATGTCATGGTAGTAGTTTTACGCGTCATTTCATGTGTAGATTTCTAGGTATCCATTTTAACGTGCAAAAGACTAAATGAACACCTAACTTCAAAAATTCGATATAAATCGTACACTAGCCTGATTTAGTGATTTTGGTGTCGTTGGGTTCGTCTTGACGGGTACTTCGTCACAGTGATATTGGTTCTCTCTTTTAGTTAAACACATCACCAAATTAGATTCTTTGTGAATAAACACAATATTAAAAATAATCTCTAAATCGGGTTCGTTTAATTTTATCGGGTCCTCTGGCTAGGGTGATGTCTATATTGTGTTAAACTAACCTGATACACTTATTTTTATACTAATATTATTACCCTAACATTATTAAACAATTAATAACATGCTGAATTAAATAATACTTAACGATTATCGTTTGGATTTATACTAACAATTAACCCACTAATTAACTTCTAATTAGCATTTACTAAGCTAATCGTAATGTTAACATGAGGGTAAGGTTACATTAAATCTTTACCTACCTCCACCTACTACAACTCATATTATAATACCTATCTAATATATTTACTTATTAACAAGCTGTCATATACTCTTTCTTTATTTACGGGCAGCGCAAGGTGGCGGGGCGGGGTCTCCTCCGGCCAGGCGACGCTCCTCGGGGCCGTGTGCGCGCTGTGGTCCGGCGCAGGGGAGGCACAGCTGCTGCTGCAGCAGTGCGTGCGCGGCAGCGGCACGGGCGGCGCTTGTGGCGTGGAGGCGATGCTCAGGCGATGTGCTTTGGCGTGGACTTCGATCTGAAGTTGTTTCAGATCTGGGGTTTAAGTGATTACCTCCAAACTTCGGATCTGAAGTTGTATTTTGTTTTTTATTTCGAATTTCAATTTGGGGATTTGGTGATGGTTTGTTCGATGGCTGAATTTGGATTTGGTGATTGGATTTGGGTTTGGAGAATCTGATTTGATTTGTTGATTTGGATTGATGAAGGGTTTCAGAATTTGGGAAATGGTTTGGTGCTAATTGAAGCTTGGGTTTGCAGAATAATTTTTGCAGGAGATGATGTGTTGATGGGTTTGCAGAAATTGGGGCTGATTTGTTTGCAGAGATTGGTTGGTGATGCAGAGAAGAAACTTGGTGGGTATTGGTAGCTGTTGGTTTTTTTTTGCTGGGAAGATGAAGGGGACGCCTCTTTGGTTGGCTGTGTGAAGAGGAGGGGATGTAGGGTTTTTATGATGTAAAATATAAATGTAGGGGATGGGAATTGGGGTGTTGAGTATTGGCAATTGAAGATGGGATGTAGGTGCATGCATGGCATTAAACTGAGTGGTTGGTTGGATGGACTAACATGGGTTTGCTCCCACATTTTTCTTCAGTAGGTGAAAAGGGGCTGCCGACGGGAGAGTTAGGTATGGGGGAATGTATCTGGCTAAGAAATGTGTTCACAGGATCTGTGCCAACTTGGGATGGATCTGACCACCCCAAGAGGGATCTAAACTACTGCGAATAATTAAAACAAAAGCTTCTAAAAACATACCCGGAATCTCAACCCTGGGGCGGGCAAGATGTTCCGCACCGTATTCCAAGCTGCTCCCCGTCCCACGTCGAGCCGCTCCTCGAACCGCTCCACATCCCGAGGTGAGCAATCATCGTCCCAACCAAAATGATGCTGGTAATGGAGCCAACAATGGTCCAGACTGTAGGGGACACTGTCTATGGGGAAAACACTAGAAGGGGGGTTGAATATTGTTTATGCAAATTTAAAAGGAATTTACGCAAAATAAAATGGAATCCAACAAATAGTGCGGAATAGAGAAACAACCCAAAATGAAACACACGCAAACGCAGAGATGTTTCTTTCTTTGGATCATATCCAGAAAATTGTACCATGCAAAAAAAGGAGGTGAATTATTGATTACTAATTGTTAACGATTAATTAATCCATGATGCACTTGATCTACTGCACTTTGGCCATGTATACCCCTTTAGTTTTATACATGTAACCCTCATTATAGCTTGAAATTGATCTTATTATGTATGCTCTTAAATTAAATTGAAAATGATTATGTGAAATGAATCAATTTTGTGTGATACCAAATGTCAAACATGATTAACTAATTAAACATTGAACTAAACCATAGAATAGTGATGACACACTGGGTATGTGAAAACTCATTGTCACAGAGAGTGTCCCTGAAAACCCTATCCAATTATGGATACGAAAAAAATCTAAACGTGAATGATGAGTATAAGTAAGATAAGAGGTTATAGTAATTAAGTAATTAAGTAAGTTTTAAATGTAATTATTAAATAAATAAAGTAATTAGTGAAAGTTAAAAAGTGATTAACAAATTATATTTAGTAAGATAATTAAGTTAAAGTTTTTAGTTAAACTTGATGGTACATTCATTAGCATCAAATAATATATCCAAATCATGAGCCAAACAATCATTTATCCATACACGTAGTAAATTAGTATGCACACAACAAATTACTATATGCACACACCAACTTCAACCTTGTACATACACCTCATATACACATTCAATAAGCATTCCCATAACCATATCATCACTCATAAATCAACCGTGGCCAATCAAATAAGCATCCATCACTATCTTACTATATACACTACATCAATTACTATATACACATCTCAATATATACCAGTATACGAGTACTACTACTATGCACACATACATCAATAGGCATACCCAAGGTACATAGGCACTAGGGTCATTACACATCGGCCCCACCGATTCGTTTGCCATGTTTTCTATCTGTTTTAGTCAGTGTTGAAGGATCACTTATCTCAGCTTAGCGAAACCAACCTGTTCGGGCTCTCCTATTGCGTGAATACTCGTCCTAGCGGTCTGACCTGGGCCCAACAAGATTCAAGACATCAACAGTTGGCATTAGAGGAAGGACATTGTGACAACTCTTGTCGCAAAGGCTCTCAACCCAGCAACCTCTCCAAAATTCTCGTCATCATCTCAACTTCGGCACTTTCACCACCCCCTTTTCACATCCTCATCAGTATTATGGTGAAGGGCAGAAAGGCCACGACAGTCGAACCCAATGGGGCAACTGAAGTCCACGCCAAGTGTTGGATATTGCATCACCCCTATGTTAGTTTTAATAATATGCAAACAATTTATGTACTAATATGTTTCATGAAGATTTGTGAGTGTATGTGTAACAACCCTCGTGTGTAAATACTAAGTAGCTGTGTTTAAATACTAAGTAGCTATTAAGTTAGCCCTAGTCTATTTGTATGTGTATGCATGCCAGTTCACTAGAACGAAGAGATTTGCATTTGTACCCCCTCAATTTTGCATTTATAGCCAAAAATTGGGTATGTTTCCATAAGTGACAATAAATGAGGGCTGTGCACAAGAGTTCCCTAAATGGCATGCTATGTAATGAAGCAAGCAAGTTGGTGGGGCAATTGAAAAAAAGAAGGGGGAAAAAGGAGAGTGATGGCAAACTTGTAAATAAGAGACCAAGTCCAAGGGCTTTTAATGGGGGCAATATACAATGGCAAAGTTGTAAATAAACCACCAAGTTGGAGGGCCATTTCATGAGAAACATTGTGCAATGGCACGCCTTGTGTTTCAGAGTGTTTTCTCACTACAAAGCGTTGACCGTGGACAACCCGGTCAACGTGGTTAAGGGGCCCGTTTGGGGTCCCTCGGGCGAGTCGAGTTGGTGCAGTTGAGGCTCGAGTCGGACCAGCAGACGACGTAGAGCGCGTCGACTGGGTTGAATCGGGGTCCTCGGCCGTTGGCAGGGCGAGGGGTAGCCTCGGCCCGGGTCGAGACGCTCGGCCTCGGTCGGTTGCGCTCGGCCTCGGCGGTCGGACGACGAGGGGAAGCCTCAATCGTCCAGGTGGTTGCGTGGTCGGCGAGGGGCGGAGGGGAAGCCTCGGCCCATGGATCTGATGCCCTCCTGCGTAGACGAGAACACTCGTCCGGGGGGCCGGACCTTGGTTCCGGCCAAATCCCCTCCGATGCCTAAGTCAGACAGAGATCTGAAAGAGGAGGCCCGGCGGAGACGGTTCGACTCGTGAGGAGATCGGAACGGCGTCTCACGGCGCGAGCGGGGGAGGAAGGAGATGAAATGGGGGAACTAGGTCGTTGATGGAGTACCTTCGGTTCTAGATACTTGAGAGGCGGTCCCTTGTCCTGTCGTCCTCCTAGCCCCTTTATAGACCTCCGCCGTGATTGCCCCCGACCCACGTCGCTCGCCCGCCCTCAATCGTGCCCCCTCGATCCCCCCCCGGTCGCCGCTCCCTACGCCATGCTCGCACCTCCCTATAACTGCCATTAAGTGGTAGCGGGATCGAGGGGGTGGTTATCGCAGGAGTGGGCGAGTGACCGGCGTGTTACCGGGGCCGGGTCGGATCGACATGTGGGGGGGTCCCCCATAGGGCCTTATCGAGTGGGCCTGAGTGCGCAGATGGGCTCTTGACCGGCGGCTGGGTCTCTGGGCTTGGATCTTTCGGGCCTCAGTCAGATAGGCGTAACAATTGCCCCCATCGGTCGGGTCGGTCGGCTTTGGCCGGTTCGGCTCGACCGATGTGACTTCCGCCGACCTTGACAGGCTCGCTAGTTGATGCCGACTCATTTATTAGTCGTCATCATGAGTTGGCCCGTTCGATACTTTTAAGGCGCGGGCTCCGAAGCGCCTTCGGTCCTCTGATGCTGCCACGTTGTAGCTGCAAGCTTATCCCCACCGCTCGCGGGGTCGTCTTAAGTTGAGAATCCGAGGGGTTCGTGAGCCGCCATCCCGTCGTTTTCTCCTTTGTTCTGATCCATATTCTGCCCGAGCTCTGCCTCATGTCATCTTCCTCTGCCACGGGTTCGGGTCGGTCGGAGCGTGACGCGGCTCCAGGTCTGGCGGGTGGCCCTCCTTCGGCGATTCGTCAGCACGGGGATGATCTTTCAGGGGTGCCCCAGAGGTCTTGTCGTGGCCTTCGTCGATCTGTGCCACCGCCATCGGGAGTATGCGCTCCGCCTACCTGCTTCCGTCTTACTCGGCTCGTGCCCCTGGGGCTGACGAGCGGATCTGCTTTCCTGGCCCCAACGAGGTTGGAATATATGAGAAGTGCTTCCGCTTCGGGCTTCGTTTCCCGCTCCATCCTTTTATCGTTGAGTTCCTTCAGGCCCACAACGTGTGCCTGTGTCAATTCTGTCCCAACGCCGTCGGGCTCCTCGTCGGGTTCATCGTTGTCTGCATGCTGAAGGGAGTGGCGCCCTCTCTTCGCCTCTTTGCCCAGTTCTACCGCCTGAGCCACCACCAATTGGGGGCGTGGATTTACATCAGCGCCCGCCCGAAGATGACCCTGGTGCTGGGGTTGCCGAGCTCCCTGAAACGCTGGAAGGGGGAATACGTGTTTGTCACGTTCCCGTCGAGTGTACCCTTCCCGGTTCGGTGGGAGGCGGCCGGTGCCGTCATCCTCGATCTGGGTGAGCCGACGGTCGCCGAGCAGCAGACGGCGAAGGACATGCTGGCGATACCTGCGAGGGAGCGCTCGATCGACGTCCTCTTTAGTGACCGCAACTTGCGTAAGACGGTATGGCCCCTAGGTAAGCTTCTCCGAGCGTTCGCCCTTCGAGGTCGTCCGGGTTCTGCTCTGTCTCTCATTTCTTCTTTGAGTGCAGGTGGATTCCCTCTTGGTCCCTCTCCCGCCAGCACTCTCGTGCAGGTCCCAAATCCGGATCCGCGCAGAAGGGATCATGTGCTGGAGGTCCGGAAGAAGCAGCGGGTCAGGACCGCGACCGGAGGCTCAAAAAGGAAGAAGGTGTCATCTCCCTCTCTTCCCTTGCTGGGGTCTTCCAAGAGGGTCCGTGAGGGGGTCGAGGGGGTTGATGTCCTGCCGACTGTTGATCAACCTCTACCCGCCATCGTTGAGGTTGCCTGGCCGTGGGTCGGCCCTTCACCTCTCCCGGACGGTTCTCTCCCTGATGCCTACAGTCGGTATCTTGGCGCGTTCCGCTCCGCTCCTGGCGAGTTCCCTTCGTCAGGGGAGGGTCTTCTTCGTCCACGCTTCCCAGTGGGGGAGAAGGAGTCGGTGTTTTCGAGCCGCGGAGCTGCCGCTCGAGTGACCGAGAACTGTTGTCTCCCTCCCGATCAGGTGGTGTTGGACGGAGTCAGAGGTGACTGTTTGGCCACCTTCGTGATCCAGGCTGGTCAACAGGTAGTGTGTCTCTGCTTGTCCCCCCTTTCTCCAGCTGCTTTTGCTGTCTTACCTTCGTTGCTTTGGTGCAGTTGTCCTCGGTGGGCCTCTCAATGAGGCGCCAATTCGCGGCTCTTCCCAAAGCCAAATCCGATGCCGGGCGAGGCCCTGAGGCCCCCGGCGAGAAGGGGGAGGCAAGTCAGTTAGAGGAAGCGCGGGTCCAGTCCTTGGATTCCCGCGTAACTGAGCTGTCCTCTGCCCTGGAGGAGGCGGACCGAGAGAGAGCCTTGGCTCTGGCTGCAAAGTCGGAGGCCGAGGCGCGTCTCGCCGAGCTTTTGAGAAGCGCCGACACGTCTGGAGGAGCCGAGCAGATCCCCAACCCTGCTGCTGCCTCTGAGACCTTGGAGCTCTCCGATCGTCTGGAAGCGGCGGAGGAGCAGGCGAGGGTCCTTCTTGCCCAACTTGGCGAGAAATCCCGGGAGATCGAGAAGGAGAGGGCGGAGCACCAGTGCCAGATCGAGACCTTAGAGGCCCGGATGCGTGGGCTGGAGGAGGTGGATCCGGCCAGGATCGCTCAGGATGCTGTGGCGGAGTATGCCACCTCCTTTGTTGAGACCGCCTTATCGGAGGCGTTCGAGAAGGGCTTCGCCCGGTGTCAGTCCGAGATCCAAAAGAAGTTCCCACTCTCGGGGGTCAACTTCGAGGATCTTCGGATGTACCCTGACGTCGAACGGAGTAAGGGGGGAGACCCTAGTGGGCTGCCAGCCTGTGGCTCCACCGGTGCCCCCGGAGAAAAATGAGGGAGGGGAATGCCCCTCGGCCTCTTCGTACGCCTCTCTGTATATCTTTTTGCTTTATCTGGAAAGGAATGAATTCAAAATAAATTTATTTCATAGGAAACGATACATCTATTGAAAGTACTTGCGTAAATGTTCCGCATTCCAAGTGTGAGTGAGAATCCTCCCCTCCATATCAGCTAGTCGGTAGGCTGCAGGTCCGAGGACCTCGACGACTTTGTAGGGTCCCTCCCATCTGGCCGCGAGCTTCCCTTTGCGAGCGGTATCAGTATTGAAGCCCGTTTTCCGGAGGACCAGGTCCCCAAGGTGGAAGCTTCTTCCCCGCACCCGAGCGTTGTAGTATCGGGCCACCTTCTGCTTCTGGCGGATGATGGTGGCCAGTGCCTGCTCCCGTCGCTCGCCGAGGAGCTCCAGACTGAGCCCCAGACCCTGCGAGTTCCTGTCTTCGTCAAAGTATTTGAGGCGGGGAGATTCTTCGCCCAATTCGACCGGCACCACCGCCTCGGCCCCGTAGGTGAGCATGAACGGGGTCTCGCCAGTGGCCTCCTTGTGGGTCGTCCGGTATGACCAGAGTATCCCGGGGAGCTCTTCTGGCCAGTTCCCTTCGGCGTCTTTCACTTTCTTCCGGAGGGGCTCTATGATGCACTTGTTGGCCGCTTCCGCCATTCCGTTGGTCTGGGGGTGCGCTACAGAGGCGAAGAGAAGCTTGATTCCCCATTCCTCGCAAAAATCTTTAAACCCTGCGGAGTCGAACTGCTTCCCGTTGTCTGTGACGATGGCCCGTGGCACTCCGAATCTGGAGATGATGGAATTCCATACGAAGCTTTTTTGCTTTCTTCCACGTGATGGTGGCCAACGGTTCGGCCTCGATCCACTTGGTGAAGTAGTCTACCGCCACAATCAGATGCTTCCGCTGCCCTCGTCCCGGTTTAAACGGTCCGAGGATGTCGAGCCCCCATTTCGCAAAGGGGATGGGGCTCACGATAGGGATGAGCTCTGACGGGGGAGTCGAGATGTGGTGGGCATACCTCTGGCATTCTTGGCATTTTTGGACGTAGCTTGTTGCATCTTGGGACAGGGTCGGCCAGTAGTATCCCTGCCTCAAGATCTTCTGTGCAACCATCTTGCCCCCATGGTGATTCCCGCAGATCCCTTCGTGAACCTCCCGTAGGACGTAGTCAGCTTCCTGCGGTCCGATGCACTTCAAGTATGGGAGGACATCCGTCTTGGTCCAGCGTCTCCGGTAGAGCGTCCCTTCATGGATCACGTATCGGAGCGCCTTTCTCTCCAGGGTTCGGCGTTCGTCCCCATCGGTCGGCACCTCCCCATGAGTGAGGTACCGGATGATCGGGTCCATCCAGGTGGGTTCTTGGTCGATTGCCATCACCTCGTGCTCCTCCGTGCTGGGGGACTGCAGGTTCTCCACGTAGATGGTGCGGCCCAGCTCCTTTGGCGATGACGAGGCCAGCTTCGACAACGCATCTGCCCGCGCATTCTCTGATCGCGGAAGGTGCAAAACTTCCACGTTCTTGAACTTGGACATCGCCGCTCTGGCGACAGGGAGATATCTCTGCATCGTCTCCTCCCGTGCCTCGTAACTCCCGAAGAGTTGGTTGACAATGAGCTTCGAGTCGCTGAGGAGGCGGACGGACTCGGCCCCGAGCTCCAGGGCCAGCCTCAGGCCGTTGATCACCGCTTCGTATTCCGCCACGTTGTTCGTGGCTGGGAACTCGAACCGCAACGCGTATTCCACAATGTTCCCTTCCGGAGATCGGATTGCAATCCCAGCCCCGCCTCCTGACTGTGTGGCCGACCCATCCACATGGACTATCCACGCTCCTGGATCTCCTGGCTGGAAGTGGTCAGCCGAAAGAAAGGACAAGGGTTGAGCAATTACCGTCGCTGGGTCTTCTTCCTCCGGGGGCCATTTCCTTCCGTTGTGCATTCGGCGATGAAGTCGGCCAGAGCCTGCCCTTTGATGGCCGTGCGCGGTTTGAATCGGAGGTCGAACTCGCTCAGTTCCACTCCCCAGTTTAGCATCCTTCCCATTCGATCGAATCTCTTGAGGTTCTGCTCCAGTTGTGAGTCGGTCAGGATCAGTATGGTGTGGGCCTGGAAATAGGGTTGGAGCCTTCGTGCCGAGAGGACGAGGGCGTACGCCAGTTTCTCCATGGGCGAGTATCGCACCTCCGCCCCCTTCAAGATCCGGCTCGTGTAATATACCGGCCACTGCACCCCACCGTCTTCCCGGATCAGCACCGAACTCACAGCTTCCTCCGCGCACGCCAGGTAAAGGCTCAGCGACTCCCCTTCCCGTGGCTTGGACATGAGAGGCGGGCTGCGGAGATACTCTTTGAGGTCTCCGAACGCCCTGGAGCAGTCTTCGTCCCACAGTATCGTCTTCCTATTGTCTGAAGGTTCCGCGATCGCTTTCCTCAGGACCTTGAAGAAGGGGAGCGATCTTTCCGCCGATTTGGAAAGGAATCGCCCCAAGGCTGCGATGCGCCCGTTCAGCCTCTGCAGCTCTTTGATCGTCGTCGGCTCACGCATGTTGATCAGCGCCTCGATCTTGTCAGGATTAGCCTCAATGCCACGGTTAGTTATCATAAATCCCAAGAACTTGCTAGATCTTACCCCGAACGTGCACTTCGCGGGGTTGAGTCGAATGTGGTGTCGCCGCAACCGTTCGAAGGTCTCCCGCAGGTCGGCGATGTGGTCTTCTGGTCGCCTTGACTTGACAAGCATGTCGTCGACGTAGACTTCCAGGTTCCTCCCGATCTTGGAGCTAAAAACCTTGTTGACCATTCTCTGGTAGGTGGCCCCTGCGTTCTTCAAGCCAAAGGGCATCTTCTTGTAGCAATAAGTCCCCCGGTCCGTCATGAAGGCTGTCATTTCTTCGTCCCGGGGGTCCATCTGGACTTGATTGTACCCTGAGTAAGCGTCCATGAAGCTAAGCATCTCGTACCCCGAGGCGTTGTCCACCAGGTGGTCGATGCGCGGCAGGGGGTAGCTGTCCTTGGGACATGCCTTGTTGAGGTCACTGAAGTCCACGCACATTCGCCACTTCCCGTTGGGCTTCTTGACCATCACTACGTTCGACAGCCACTCCGGGTACCAGACCTCTCGTATGAAGCCGGCATCAAGGAGACGCTCCACTTCCTCGGAGGCTGCCTTCATCTTCTCGCCGCCCAGGTTACGCTTCTTCTGCATGACCGGCTTGAAGTTGGGGTCGGCGTTGATCTGGTGGACGATCACCTGGGGGTCTACATCGGGCATGTCCTCCGGTGACCAAGCAAAGATGTCCAGGTTCGCCTCCAGGCATTCGATCAGCTGATCCCTCAGGTCCTGGCTCAACCCTCTCCCGATCGAGACGAACCGGCCCTCAACGTCCGTGACCGGGATCTGCTCTTGCTCCTCCGCAGAGGCGGGCCTAGGCCCACTCCTCAAGTCGAGCATGGCCATCCGGTCGGTTAGACGATCCTCGGGAGCTTCCTCCGCCAGTTGATAGCAGATACTCGGTCTCCCCGCGTCGCCTTCAACTTGCCCCATCCCCCCTGGCGTTCGGAACTTGATAGTCTGATGGAGGGTTGAGACTACCGCGCCGACGACGTTGAGTAGGGGTCGGCCGATGATCCCATTGTATTCCGACCCGATCCCCAATACGATGAATTCCACCGCCAGGGTCACCGAGTCCGGCGCGTCTCCGAGCGTTACCGGGAGATGGATCGTGCCGATGATGGGGGTGGAGTGACCCGTGAATCCTACCACGGGACCCGAGCGAGGTCGTAAGTCTTCTTTCCGCCGCCCCATCTTTTCCAGGGTTGACAGGAAGAGGACGTCACAGGAGCTGCCGGTGTCGACAAGCAGCCGCCGTACCATGGTAGTGTCTATGACCACTGACACCACCAAAGCCACGTCCGAGCTGCGCGCCGTTACGGATGCACTCGGTCTCCCGACCGGTGGGGACGGGGAGGGCCTCCCGGCCCCTTCCTCACGATCCTCCTCACGTCGGGCCCGCGCCCATTCTTGCCAACGATGGCGGGCCCTGTCGCCTCGCGTCAGGGCCTTGCTCCCCTTTTGCCGAGATGGGGGAGATCGCGTCATCGCAGATGTGGTTTGTTTCTTCGTGGGACAGTTCGTTCCCACAGACGGCGCCAGATGTTTCAGAGTCTTTTCTCACTACAAAGCGTTGACCGTGGACAACCCGGTCAACGTGGTCAAGGGGCCCGTTTGGGGTCCCTCGGGCGAGTCGAGTTGGTGCAGTTGAGGCTCGAGTCGGACCAGCAGACGACGTAGAGCGTGTCGACTGGGTTGAATCGGGGTCCTCGGCCGTTGGCAGGGCGAGGGGTAGCCTCGGCCCGGGTCGAGACGCTCGGCCTCGGTCGGTTGCGCTCGGCCTCGGCGGTCGGACGACGAGGGGAAGCCTCAATCGTCCAGGTGGTTGCGTGGTCGGCGAGGGGCGGAGGGGAAGCCTCGGCCCGTGGATCTGATGCCCTCCTGCGTAGACGAGAACACTCGTCAGGGGGGCCGGACCTTGGTTCCGGCCAAATCCCATCCGATGCCTAAGTCAGACAGAGATCTGAAAGAGGAGGCCTGGCGGAGACGGTTCGACTCGTGAGGAGATCGGAACGGCGTCTCACGGCGCGAGCGGGGGAGGAAGGAGATGAAATGGGGGAACTAGGTCGTTGATGGAGTACCTTCGGTTCTAGATACCTGAGAGGCGGTCCCTTGTCCTGTCGTCCTCCTAGCCCCTTTATAGACCTCCGCCGTGATTTCCCCCGACCCACGTCACTCGCCCGCCCTCAATCATGCCCCCTCGATCCGCCCCCCGGTCGTCGCTCCCTGCGCCATGCTCGCACCTCCCTATAACTGCCACTAAGTGGTAGCGGGATCGAGGGGGTGGTTATCGCAGGAGTGGGCGAGTGACCGGCGTGTTACTGGGGCCGGGTCGGATCGACATGTGGGGGGGGTCCCCCATAGGGCCTTATCGAGTGGGCCTGAGTGCGCAGATGGGCTCTTGACCGGCGGCTGGGTCTCTGGGCTTGGGTCTTTCGGGCCTCAGTCAGATAGGCGTAACACCTTGTAAATAAAACACAAAAAATGAAGGGCAATTGTGAATTGATTAGGAGCCATGGCAAACTTGTGAATAATGAGATGTTTAGGAGATAACTTCCCAATTAAATTAAATCTCCATCCTTCTACACCCTTCTACACTTCTCTCTTCCTCTTTTTTTCATTTAATTTCCCATCTTGTTTTGCTCTCCCCCATTTTCTTGTGTGAGGTCCAAAATTTTTCTAGAGCAAAAAAAAAAGAAAGTGAAGAGAGAAGATAAAGAAGAGAAAGAAAAGAGAGAAGAGAAAGAAAAGAGAGAAGAGGAGGATGAGGAGAAAGCATAAGCTAGGAGAGGACTTCTAATTAAGCCCTACCCATTCTTGAAGCTCTTCATAGGTAGGAGCCCTTCAACTCTCTCCCTCTAGTTGTAGTTGATGCATGCATGCTTAAGTTCCTTTGAAAATTTGGTATGAGTGTTGCAGGATTAGGTTGATTGTTGCATGCTTGACTATTTACCTAAAGTGATGATGTGAATTAATTCAAGTTTATGCTTTTAGTAGTTAATATTCAAAAGGGATGGTGGTTTTGTAGGGAAGTTGATACCTTTAGTTTTTTTGCTTGATAAAAATGTCATCTTTAAGAACAAGTTCCTCTTGAAATCCCTAGCAAAATCAAACACTTGGAAAGCTGAAATTTTATAGTGTGTTATCCCTAATTCTACAGTCAATATAGACAGAAACAGTATCTGAAATAATTATTTTCAAGTAGTTCATGAAATTCTACTCCAAAGTCATATAAAATTTGACATAGTTTCAATTCAATAAGTAGGAGAGAAAATTCAATCTTTACATGTCAGAAATTCTGTCAACCTGGACACAGTTTTGTAAAATGAAGCTCAGTACCAACACACACAGTGGAATTTTATGTTCTTAGTCTCGGTAGAAAGTTAACAAGTTTTTCTCCAACTTCATCTCAATGCTTATTTTTCGAAATTCTGACTGCAATAGGCCCAAAATCAGCAATCAAGACAGACCCTGGAATCTGTCCGAAAAACAGAACTGACAGGCTTCACAAAATAATTCACCATAAATCATATAGCTCATATTTTGCATGAAATTTTATATGTGAACCCAAAATTGCCATATGTACAACTTTCATTCCGGAAGTTTTATCAAATTCTCACTGGAAATGGCTGATAATCATTGATGTTTGTGACTGTTGGTGAAAGTATTTGAATGATTTGCTAATGACTAGACTTTTGTTTTGGTTTATTTCTTCGTTCAGATGTAAATGCTCAATACCGCTAACGTGGATGCATCGGTATTAAAGTGTTTGCCTATGGATAAGCTATTTTATGTTGCAAGTTTGGAAATGGGTGTTTATGTTCATGGCTTATGGAGCATGCAAGTTTTGTTGTGAACATCCCGATGAAAAGAATGATTTGGACATTATTTTACATGCTTCATTTTACATGCTTAAACACTAGGATTAAAGATTAGCTAAAAGATAATCTAGGGTTGTCTCGTTCCACTCGAGGTGGGTGAGTACCCTAGGAGGGTTTGGGGGAAACCATGATAACGAGTGGACATGCAGGGATGGACTGCTGAGTTGTGGACCACTCCTGACGAGCCCTCAGAGGCGGGGAGTAGGTCGGGTTGGTTGAGTTGGTTGTATTGGAGAACGGCTTCTTTCGTAAGAGCTTGTCTCGAAAAGTCGCATTCCACTCACCTTACTGGGTGAGGTACAGTCCCCGATGTCTGATCCGTTACTTAGGTTTCGAATTCATGCATGAAAACTAATCTTTAAAGAAAAAACAGTAACTCTGGAATGTGATGCATTTTCCTTTGTTTGTGCACTATGATTAGAGTAGTAGAGTTTTGGAGTTTCTACTGGACATGTTGTGATGTGTCCCCCCCACAGGTACAGGTACCAGTTCTCAGGCGACGGGATCGAGGGCAGAGATCTCGGAGGGCAGCCCTTCTCAGCAGGGTCCGTAGAGTCCGTAGAGGGTGTGAGTCTTATAGTGTTGTTTTGGGGTGGGAGTGAGCTGAGAGCGATGTTATGTGCCCCTCTTCCCTCCTTGTACCCCGTAGAGTGAGTTGTACTTTTGTGAGAGTTCTAGCTATTTCTGGGTTGTGCTGTGGGCTTGTACAGTACCAATGGTATAGTTATAGTGTTCTGTGATGCTTGGATGTTCTGGTTGCCGTACTTTACTTTGCTGCCTGGGCTGTAGTACCTTGTACCTTCTTTTTTGTGTTGGAGCTGTACTGTTCTGTTATTTTTCAGTTCGTGCTTTACTGCCTGTGTTCCCTCAGCGGTTGCAATGGCTTGCGAGTCATTTGGTATACACATTAGTGCTTGGTATTCCTACTACCGTGGCTTGTCATGTCGATCCTCCCTATTTGGGGTAGCAGGACGTGACATGTTTTGTGGTGGCCCATGCAGATCTGCGCACACTGCGATATGTGTAAATGGAATACATGTAAGGCTCCAATATTTCAGTACATGGTACTAATTCATTTGTTCTGTTTCTTCAAGTGCCCTTCATCTACTCATTTCATGGGCCGGACCCATGATGAAGTTGGTATCAACAGTAGCAATTAAACATTCACAACAATTTGCAAACTGTAGAAATTAAGCAATTGATAGAAATTTCGCAACATGTAAAGAGAAGGTTGTATAAAACTAAGAAGTGGATATTAACTAACATTTGTTCTATTGTGAAGCCCAATGTCCAAAGAACGATGTAACTAAGATGCACTAGATCCATCGGAAGATACCCGTAGTTCTCTACTTACCGACTCCAGCTGGACAACGGTCAAGCTTTATCAATTATATGGTGGATCTAGTCAATCAGCAACCTCTACAATAGTGGACTACACCATCCCACGGGTCAGATCAGTAATATATATATTACAATTAAATTCCATCAGTCGTTAAGTCTGTCTTATTCCTTTGCACGTATCAGATGCGTACAATTGTTGTATGGTGTCTTAATAGTTCTGTTGATACCAACTTCATCATGGGTCCAGTCCACGAAGTGAGTAGATGATGTCCACATGGTTAGCAAGTCCCACTAAGAGTGTTACACCATGGCCCAATAGCCCCGAAGCCTGCCATGGAGGATGAACCATGACCAAGTCAAATTGTCAATTAATTTGTCAAATGACCTGGTCAAACTCCCACTTCAATAGCCTTAAAGAAGGCAATAAAAGAGGATAGATTTGGGAGGATGGTTACTCTCCATGAGGACTAATTCAAAGCCCACTAATGGGACAATTAGTGGCCACTGAAAGTGGAGAGTGGTTACAAAGCAGGGGAAGGGGAACAAATATCGAGGGGGACCAAAAGGGAAATGGGGCCAGATCTTAATCTAGGCCATGGCTAAGTATCACACAAAATATCTACTCTCATCTCCCCTTCTAATATCTTCCTCTTTATCTTACTCTATGTGTTTTCATCTAATGGAGACTAACTTGAGCATCGGAGGGGGATCGGTTGGGCCCCAACCCCAATCTCCTAACGATCTTCTTATGTTGCAGGATCATGAAAATATCGCGAATATAGTGAAACATCCATCCGTGGAGTCCGATCCTAGTTCCCTCGACCCGGAGACGCCCGTTCACGGGTCCTAGTTCAATGGCTGACAAGGCTCCATCACGACAAAGGAGCCTTCTTCTTCCTAATCAACCGTTGACGTCAATTTTGGCATCAACAAGTCCATATAATAGTCTCACAAAATTTCACAAATTTACGACTCAATTTAACAATTAAACGAAACGTGGAAACATGCAATAGTATAAAAATGAGCACATGAATGATTCCAACTGACCAAATGAGTCTAATTAAGCTTAAAATATTTTCTAAGGCTAGTAGGTAGTTTTCAAGATTTTACAATTAATAATAGGCGTTTTTAATAATTTAAAAAGGACAAAAACTAATTTTCAATCAAGAATTGATTTTTATGATATATATTCAAAGATTTATTTAGGGCAAACCATACGTCGGAATTCTTCCAACAAGGAGTCAAAGTGACCGTCTCGTTTAGTACTACGACAAGTATTTTTCTCGTCAGTGTACGTAAAAATTTTAAGTTATAAATTTATAAGTGAAGGTAGCTATATTAAGGTTTATCTTTGAAAATTTGCGGAAAATGTATTTGCCTTTTGGCAATGAAACCAGTGCCAGTGTGTCCGTTTCGTCGAACTGGAATTTCTGGCTCTTCCCTTGTATTTTTCTGAAGCCTACACAATTAATTATGAATCATATATCATTCATCTCTATTATAATATATATATACTGTTTATATGTTTTATATACGACGCGTATTTCTCGTCATACTATCATTCTCTTCTCACGTAACAAACATCAGGGAGTGTTGTTGTTGCCGTCGGCGGGGCAGCACTTGTCGGCGGCCGCGGTGGAGGTGATCGCGGCTACTTCGGTGGGGACGGCGGCAGCCCGCGACGGTGCCAACAGCCCGCGACGGTGGCAGCAGCTCGCTTGCGACGAGGTGTCAGCATGGGGAGGAGGTCGGAGTGGAGGGGCTCGGCGGCTGACTGCTGCTCCAAAGAAGGTCGACGGGCGATATACAGTGGTCGGAGGCGACAAAGGGCGGCCAAGCGGAGCCTTTAGCAGTGGCAGGCAGGCAGCAGCGCCTGAGGCGGCAGCGACACAGCAACGAGCTTGGGCTGATGCTGGGATTTTCTCGGCTTTGGAGATGTCGCATGGGGGTGATGGCGGCTCGTCGACGGGGTGGCGAGGAGAGGAAGGCAGGTGGGGAGAGAGATGGAGGTCGACTGCATGGAGGTTGCGTCACCGAAGGAGGGCCGTGAGCAAGGGGAGAGGGCTGAGCATGAGTTGGTTTTCGTTGCGGGGTTCGTCACAGAGGGTTGACAGAGAGAGGGAGGTGGCGCTAGGGGCGTTCGGAGATGGAGGGGCGAGACGTTGACCAAACCCTAGTAACCAGATCATGGGAGAACTCTGGCACCTTCTCCAAAATCACTTGAGGGACCTCTGAGTTCGGATCCCTCCGACGAATGGGAGGCACTGGTTCTATGCAAAACCCTTTCCTTTTACCAGGAACCTCGTCGCGTTGAGGAGGTCGAAGGCGCAACGCGAGCTCTTCATAGGATGGCTCATGTATCCTTACCGGTGGAAACTTGCCCATATGGATTTAAAGGTGAATCAAGATCGGTTAGGGAAGATACATTGTCAAGATCAGGCAAACTCCGAAGGAAGTAATGAAGGAGTCGAGCTTTCAAAAATAGTAGAGGCGGAGCAAGAAAGCTTTTTTCTTCTCATCCCCTTCTTTTATACAAAGGAGCCTAACAAATAAATGACCGATGAGCGACACATGTCTGAGCCCAACCTCAAGAAACGATGAGGATTGATTTAGAAACGAAAGGTTTTTGGCGGCACAAATCAAATCAACAATTTCGAATACCATGCATATTTAAGGAGGATACACATCACGCAGTCTCAATCAACGCTGTTTCCTGAGACACTAATTATGGGGGGCCATTGTTGGTGCACGGGCACGGCCCTCGAAATGGTGTCAAGATACACGGCCCGGTTAGATCCTACAACCCGCAACCCGTCATTAATGCTGAATAATACTCGGTCAAACGAATGACTCATTCGACCGTTGGTTTCCCGCTGATACTCAGTGAGAAGTTAATGAAACCGAGTAAATAGGCGACCGTTATCATCAATCCCGGAGAAGACCACGCCCTAATCAATGAGGGACGGTCATTAGCAATCGTGAGAACAACACCTATAAATACCCGAAAGAACAACGCTAAAAGGTCTCCAACTCCCAAGGTGCGAGATATAATACTCGGACATTACATATTCCAATTTATATTTCTTCCACAAAAGTACTTCCGATGCAAGACCTGAGACGAGCCTCTGTGGGTCGATCTCAGCCGCTACAAGCTCCCCCCTCTTAAGGCACATTCTAACTTAAGCATCGGAGGGGATTTGGGTCGGGATCCAGATCCGACCACCCTGACGCTTTCTTGTGGTGCAGATAATTGAGTCCTGATCCAGCGAGAAGGTCGTGCCTGAGCTTCTCAACATCGATCGACCGAGGCTCGACCCGTTCGAGGGTCGAACGAGCACCGCAAGTCGACTACCAACCAACGACCTCGGTTATATCAACCTAGGGTCCCATTCAACCGACTGACGAGGCTCCAATTCAACAAGAAAGGGTCCACGCCAGTATCTTGATTGTTTCGATCATTTTTGGCTTTAACAGATTCCTAGCTCCGTCCTTGCCCGCAATCAACACTATCGATGTAATAGGCTGTGCAATACAAAAGATACAATAAACTATTTGTAACATCCAAGCCAACAGACTAGTAGCATGACCTTTCCGCATAGCTATGGGCCTCTTCGTAGTTAGAGTTACAGAAAATTTGTAGTCCGAATAGTATATGACTCTTAAAAGATTATAATACCCATGTTACCTAATACTTGCCATTTAGACTTTTTCTTCACATGTCGGCTATAAGCAAACTCGAGTCTCCACCAACCCCAACATGCAAAGCATCAGCAATAAGGAATGTGCTATAAACACAGACATGGACAGTTCACTTGCTTGATGAAATGAGTCAAGTATGAGATGTTGAATGCTTGGCAAAGATAAAATGTTTTAGGTGTTGAAAGTAAACAGTAGAAAAATTGACTTGCATTTCAAAGTTGAAGGTAGGTCAGAGCAGAGATCTATAGATGTATCAATATGATGCAGACACATATAAACATCAAACGGTAGGTGAGCAATTTCTTGCATGTGCTTCAAGTTAGCTGTGCATTTAGCTGGCTGTGTTTTGAGTAGCTGTGAGGTTAAGAAATAGTTGGAATTACATAGAACAAAAAAATTCTATTGGTCAGAAACCGTTAAATTTATATCAACGGCAGTTGGGCTTCTGTTTGTGATAGTCTACGGTAGGCCCAAGTTTTCGTCAAGCAACTTCTTGGGCCGAATAATGCTTGCCCAAGCCCAACGTTTGATTTCAGGCAATTGGCAATAAGGTTCAGGGCGGGCCACAGGTTATCGGGTCGGATTAGTAGCAAAAGGACATAACGGGCGTAAAATATGATTCAACGTGACATTTCAAACCCACTATATTTGTTGCAGGGAATTATGGGGTAAGATACTGACCCGTGTTGTACGTCCGACAGGCTACTGGGCCATGGGCCATGGGCCATAGACAGGCGACCGGCAGGGGAACGTGGCTCGTGCTCCGCCGTAAACGCCACCGCGAATGTCGCTGTCACCTTTAATTCCATTGGTTTAGTATGGTTGTCAATTATAGCAAGATACGTAGATTGCCATTGAGCCACCCACGTGAACCCGAAGGCGAAGCGGCAGATCTTGCATGAACGGGGACCATTTTCGTCTTCTTCTTCCCTCTCGTGCTTCACGTTGAATCATATGGCAATTATTCTCTTTACCCAATTGAATTTTATCAGTGAACTAGTTGGGCACGGTGCATTTAAGATTTTTTTCCGCGAAAACTTTGTCCCCCAAAAAATATCTCTACAGCCAAAATTTAAAAGAACAACAAATTAGCGTATAAAAATTTAGAGGCACGACCGCCTTCGGCAAGAAACAATAAATTCGGTGCTCCTTCGGCGCAGAACAACAAATTAGCGTATAAAAATTTAGCGGGCGCCTTCAACGCGGATAGGTTGGTTAGACCTCTGCTTGACGCCCAAAAAACTCAGCCCGCCTATTTGAACGCACATTCCCAGTATTTTTTTTGGGTTTCAATTTTTTTGGTGTCAGCCGAAATAAGCTCAGCCGATATAAAGTTCTCTTTTGCATACTTGTAATTTAAGTTGCATATTTTTTGGGTTTCATTTTGTGTGTGTGTGTTTTTTGGGTCTCATTTTTTGGTCATTTTTGAATGAAGAGTATTAAATGCTGATGGTGCCAATTTCAAAAAAGAAAAGCTTTTTTATTCCCCCAACAAAGTTTCCCCCAATCCAAATATTTTTCCCCCCAAAACTTGATGTGACATTGCCACATAGGACAAAGTTCAAAAACAGCTCTCAATTGTAATATAGATTGCTGTCTGCACCGCAAAATTGCGGTGCAGATCAATTTTTTTTTGCTTAAAACAGAAAATCTGTCACATCGATGTGACATAACTGTCACATCGATGTGACAGATTTTCTATTTTTGGTAAAAAAATTTGTGTGCACCGTCATGATGGCGGTGCAGATAGTCGGGGCCTTTTATTATACAAAATACTGAATACTGAATCAGTAATGTTTTTGAAATGGATTAGATTTAATGTTGAAAAATCAAAGAATAGAATTAAATGCTGTATATAAACGTTTTGTACGAAAAAACCCTATGGCCTGGAGAAGAACGGAAGAGAGAGATGGTGGGGGCGTGGAGAGAGATACATAGGGATAGTGAGTATTGTGTTTGTATGTTTGGTTGAATTTATTACAAGAATAAATGAAATTACTTTGGGCGTAGAAATAATGAGTGAATTTTTAAACCAAACGAATTTATTTTTGCATGTGGGTAGATGCAACATAGAGGGGGTGAGTGGTTGAACACCACACACACACACTCTCTCTCTCTCTCTCTCTCTCTCTCATCGAGCAACCTATCTACATAAGAGAGGGTAACATTGTGCGCTTGAGAGCATCCATCCATCCCTCGGCCACCAGCTAGCCATGGCATCCACCCTCCTCGCCTCCCTCATCACCATCACCCTCCTCACTCTCCCCGCCGCCTTCTTTCAAGACCACATCGCCGCCGCCCTCCGCCACCAGAAACAACAGCTCGCCCGCCCCCTCAAGAAGCTCTCCCGCCCCACCGTCATCCTCGTCTCCCTCGACGGCTTCAAGTTCGGGTACCAGTTCAAGACCCCCATCCCCAACATCCACCGCCTCATCGCCGAGGGGACCGAGGCCTCCCTCGGCCTCTACCCCGTCTTTCCCAGCATCTCCATCCCCAACCACTACTCCATGGCCACCGGCCTCTACCCCGCCTACAGCGGCGTCATCAACTTCAGATTCTTCGACCCCGTCACCAACCAGACCTTTACTCCCCGCAACCACGACCCCCGCCTGTGGCTCGGCGAGCCCATCTGGGAGACCGCCGCCAAGCACGGCTACCCCGCTGCGGCCGTCTACTGGGCCGGCGGCGAAGTCAAGAAGGGCAGCTGGACCTGCCCCCCTCAATTCTGCCCTAAATACAGCGGCGACGTCCCGCTCGACGAAAGGGTCGACACGGTGCTGGCCTACATGGACCTTCCCGCCGACGAGATCCCCGTCGTCACCGCGCTCTACGTGACCGAGCCTGACGAGCAGGGCCACAAGTGGGGCCCCGACCACCCCGACATCACCGACGCCGTCGCCAGCGTCGACAAGATGCTGGGCCGCCTCATTGCCGGCCTCGAGGAGAGGGGGATCTACGACGACGTGTCCATAATCCTGCTGGGCGACCACGGCATGGTCACCACCTGCGACCTCAAGTACATGTTTCTCGAGGACCTGGCCCCTTGGATCGAGATTCCGCAAGAGTGGGTGCAGTTCAAGTACCAGCTCGTCGGCATACAGCCGCCGGCGGGGGTCGACCCGGCCGGAGTGGTGGCCAAGATCCGGCAGGGGCTGGGGTCGGGAAACGTGACCAACGGCGACATGGTGGAGTTCTATCTGAAGGAGGACTTGCCCGCCCGTTTCCACTACAGGGACAGCGACCGCATAAGCGCGATCATAGGCCTGGTGGCCGAGGGCTACTCGGTGGTGGGGGGTCGGGCCGACGGGGTCGAGTGCGCCGGCGTGCACGGGTACGACAACCTGCTGTACTCGATGAGGAGCATCTTCGTGGCCCGCGGGCCTCGGTTTGCGGCGGGGAGAAAGATTCCGTCGTTCGTGAACGTCGAGGTTTACAACCTGATAGCCACCATCCTTGGGCTGAAGGCGGCGCCGAACAACGGCACGGCCGCGTTCGCGGAGTCCGTTCTTCTGCCCAGTGTGTGTGCTTGATTAATTATATGCATGTGTCTGTTTTTTATATAAAGTATTGTATGCCCACATCGTACCTGCGTGCCTAATGCTTTCACTTTAGCAACAGCTTGAAGGTCTCGAACCTGTGACCTTAGCATTATTAGCACAACACTCTACCCAACTAAGCTAATAAGCCAATTGTTAAATTTGGAGTATGATATTGGATTAATAGGTATATTACGCTGCCGGTTCAAATGAAGAAACATGCTAAGGTGAAATGACTCAGGAAGGGTGAGAACATTGGTGACACTGCAAATTAGCATCAAATCGAAACACGCATTTTAGCTTTGTAATAGCATAGATTTTGTATTTGGGCAAGGAGCTCTAGCAACTTATACTTTCATATTCATATACTTAACATTGAATTTACAGAGAGCTCCATAGACTGAACTCAGTCTCCATATGAAGTTTACAAGGTGCAGCAAAGGGAGAGTTTGAGTGCTATCTCTTTGGCAACCGACGTGCAGAGTCAATGTTGTCAGTGTATTGTTTGTTTGTTGCTCTGGGGAAAACAAAACGGTCAAATTTAAGCAAGGCTTAAACCACTTCTTACTTTCAGATGATCGAGCACTACAAGCATTTGCAAGATCAAAGTTTTGGAGTATCAATCATAAACTTCAGATTTGCTAGGCTTTTCTAACAAATAATTCGGAGCATAACAATTAAGGCAGTTTAAGTTGCAATGAAAAGAAACTAAGCATTATGGTTCAGGTTTTTTTTTGCACCGACGTTTTTTTGCGCTTTATTCCCTATTATTGTGCCCATGCGACGACTGACCCAGGTTTTCTTTTCGCCGTCGATATTGCCCCGGGATACGGCTTCCACGTCATTCTTGTGCCCGGGAGGCGATTATCCTATCGACATTTCACCCGTTAACAGACTGTCCTCCTCGGTTTCGCACCAGTGAGACGACATTCGTCGTGCTCATAGGGCACGGGTTATGACTAGTCTATTCTATAAAACATGAAGATTTTGAATATTATCCTACTGGGACAAAATTTTGTCCTACGTGTCAAGTTTGTCCTAGGTGGCAATGACAATTTTGGGGGGACTTAAATTTTGGAGTAAAACTTAAGTTTGGGAGGAAACTTGAAATTTTTGGGGAAAACTTGAAATTTCGGGGAACTTGAAATTTGTGTGTAACTCAGCCAATAAATAAACCGTGCATTGTGGACACGGATAAGAGTATGCCAAGCAAAATTGGCCTTGATGTGAGCCCATTTGCGGCCCGAGTTTAATCACAAAGTTTGGCCCATGAGCCTGTATTTCATCTAACGGTCGACCCACTTCACCATCAAAACCCTAACCTCCCCATTTCGCAAAGACCCCTAACGCCAGATCCCAGCTCTATCGTTGTCGGCCGATCTCCGACGATGAAGACGATCTTGTCGTCTCAGACGATGGACGTCCCCGAGGTGGTGAATGTGAAGGTGAAAGCGAAGATCGTGGAGGTCGAGGGGCCCCGCGGTAAGCTCAAACGCAACTTCAAGCACCTGAACCTCGACTTCCAGCTGGCGGAGGGCGGCCGGAAGCTGAAGGTCGACGCCTGGTTTGGATCTAGGAAGACGATGGCTTCGATCAGGACGGCGATCAGCCACGTACAGAACCTGATCACTGGGGTGACCAAGGGCTACCGGTACAAGATGAGGTTCGTGTACGCTCACTTCCCCATCAACGCCAGCATCACTAACTCAAACTCAAGCATAGAGATCAGAAACTTTTTGGGAGAGAAAAAGGTATAAAATTTCTCCCCTTTCATTAATTGTTGACATCATTTTGCGTTTTCTATAATAAAAATGGTTGCTTGGCGAGATATAAATTGGATCTTGCTTGCAATTGAACTGTTCATGTGTTTATTAATTTGTATGATTTTGTTTATTGTTGCTATATAGGTCTTTGGGATTGTTTATCTGCTAACATGATGTTTTATGTGCGATTCAGTTTGTTTCAATGATATCGAATATTCCTGTGTTACCACATATTGTTGCTGTTTACATTATTAGGTAAGCTAATTAAGGATGGCAACGTCAATGCTTTTAGACTTGGGACATTTGGGGCCTGTTCCACTGGGTTTCTTTTGGTGGAGGATTCACTGTTTGCAATAGTAAATCCTAGGAGGAATTTTGAAGAGAGAGAAGAGGAGTAGTGTGTTTCTTTTGGTTGCTTTGGGTTGAAAACTGGAGAGGAGTTTTGTTTGTGGGGCCTATAGTAAAGTATTGTGTTTCTTTGGTTATAGTGGGATTGGGAAAGTTAGATGAGGAAATGTGGAAGTGGGTTAAATATTAATAAAATAATATACTTAAAAATAAAACTAAAATTAAAAAACACACAAAAAAACAGTTTGCATTAAAAAAAAGAAAGAAAAAGCAAAGCATCTGGTTGCTTTGCTGAAATCCCCACGAATTGTGGGGATTTTGGCAGGGGGAGCTGAGCATGCCACATAGGAGAGAGCAAGGTTGTAAAAAACGCTAGGCGCTAGGCGTTCGGATTGCTAGCGCCTAGCGCCCAGAGCATTAATCGGGGATTAATCGGGGATTAATCGGCCTGGACGGATTTGCATTTTTAATTATTTTAATTATTTTTATATAATATATTTATGTTTATATATAAATATATATATATATTATTTAAAATACATCAAATATTTAATACATACTAAATCAAATCCAGTTTACATACTTTAGAGTATTTGTGTGCAACAAAATAAAATTTAAAAGATACTCTTGTGCAATTAAGCCATTTACCAAAAACGCCCAGACACCGCCCAGGAACTGCCTAGGAACCGCTCAGAGCGCCCAGACACCGCTCAGAATGCTTAAACAGCCGATTAATCCCAAAAACGCACAGATTGACCGCCCAGGCCATACTCGGAGCGTTTACTGGCCGCCTAGCGCCTAGGCGCCGCCTAGGCGGCCGCCTAGGCCGATTTTTAGAACACTGGGAGAGAGGAGAAGCTGGGAGGGGCTAAAAGCAACGGCGAGGAGCAGCGGCTCCTGGAACACGCGAGAGAAAACCACAGATGATTCGGGCAAAAGAAACCCGAAGTGACCAATAACAGTGCTCATTTTGCACTTTCTCAGCCAAAATCACCCAAAAGAAACTGTGTGGAACAGGCCCTTGGAGGAGTCCTGGGTGGGTGATGTTTTCGTGCAATTGTCAGATATTCTGTTTTAAGAAAGTGGTTATCATGTAGTTAACACTTAAGATTAACATGTTCGAAATAGTGGAAGACGGGGCAACCTAAAGAGAGTAGATGATGTGTAGATTGTTATGTTTCTCCATTACATAAAGAAGGATCCAACGATGCCTGCTATTTTGAGTTTGGACATTTGTTTGTGTATATTTCATGCCCTAACTCCTGTAAAGAGGGACCTGTACCGTCCTAAGTCGCAGAGCTACAAGTTCTACTTGCACCACCATTTTTTTACATGCTTATCATTTCTTGAACTGTCTACATGGGTTCTCATAGCACTCTAAGATTGGTGGACAGTGCTAGTAGGTTGTCTGTTCATGCATTTATCTAAACCAAGACAGGGGCCAGTGAGAAAGGTTGATCTCCTTATGTCTAAGGTATATGCATGTATTGGGCACCTATACTGCCATGCTTGTTTTGATGTTGATCTGATTAATGCCCAGCTTCTTGGTACTTGCTGCATGCATAGTTGGCTAATCAGATGATCAACTGGAATAATGTTGTTTTCTATTGTATTTAAAATATTATGGTAATTTCTTGAAGCCACAAATTTGTATTGTATTTCATTACATTACACTTTTTGTTTCATGATTTTGAACCTTAATCATGTTTATGATAAGTACATTTAGCAGTTGCTTTTTTTTTTTTTTTGATAATAGTGTCTATGTGTGTTTGTATCTGTTACGAGCATATTTTGTGTTGTGCAAGCATTTCTGAATGTGATGTATAGTTCTTTGTACCTAACGAAATGAAGATAAATGGGTTGAAAGGTCCGAATGAAACAAATGTGCGGCACATTATCTCCTGCAATGATCTTTTTATTCTGTTTTACATTCTTTTTTAGTCTTTGTCATGCTTGTATAGTTTATTCATCGAAATGAGTTGTTCATTTTGGACAGCTTGTGTTTATCAATTGTGTTGTTTGTTATGTCATCTGTCAATAATCTGGTTTTAGGAAAATAAACTTTAAATGGCTAAGTTTTTGTATCTGTAAATTGTCGATATCTCTCTCTTTCTTATCAGTGATTGTATAAAATGACATTGTGTGATTTTACAAGTCGCATTTTATAATTTAAATCATGCTTTTATGTATCATGCTTTTGGTTTTCCTTTGATCTACGTCTTGGCATCATTTTTCACCGCATTTTTCATGATCTGCAACTTATTCCCAAGTTATTTTTTCTAATATTACTCTTGTCTTTCATATATTTATGTCCAATGAATACGCTACAATTTTGTGTCTGTGTCTATATTACCAAGTGTTTTTTCCCTTATTTTAATATTTTGTTTCATATATCTATATTACAATCGATGAAGTTGTCCTTCTAGGCCATGGTTTGGCCACATCATCAAGGTGGGGCCCACTTGGGGATGTGTGGGGGCTTGGGTGTGGATTGGGTTTTTTTTGTGGTGCATCCAAATTTAAGCCCCCACTCTAACCATGAATTATTGACATTGCTTTTTCTTGCGACCAAAAATCTCCACTCTCTTCCACCTATTTACGGGTTCGCCATCGGTCCTTTTCCACTTTGCCCCTTGCGTTTTATGCACCTGGGCCCCTCATTTCCCCCATTTTACCCCCGATGATTCCCACACACAAACCCACACTTCCCTCTCATTTTCGGCTGCTTGCAGTTTCTGCCTCTTGTGTGTGGGTTTTTATTTTGATCCTCGTGCACTATGTGCACGGGTAATTTCTACTATATATATGGCCAATGATCTCATATTCTGATACTCATTTGGCAAATGTATTTTGTCAGGCAGTTTCCTTCCCTTTAGTGCTCGGTAGTCCCTTGTTCAGTAGATTGGGGATTGCTTAAATGCTAGTTGTACTTTAGTTTTCCGTCATTCTATTCTTTTAATTTGTTGTTGATGTGTTCATTTCTCTTGCTGTCTGCATCATTTTGTGCTTTGATTCTTATTAAAATTTTATTTCTTTTGGTTGGGGTAGACCCGACAAAAAATTCCGAATTTTGATCGGGCAAAATCATCACTTGGGCTGTTGCTTTTAGTTGCACATCTTTTACCATTTACTTCTAATGATAGTTTGTTCTTTATGTTCTCTGTGGTTTGAACGCCGTTCTTCTTAATGCATATGCCCATTTTATTGGCTGATTGTTTCATCCATGTTGGTATGCATATTCTTATATAAAACGTGTTCCATGTTTTGACTATCTTAATCTCCATATGGATATCCAATAGCCATCCGTTTTCCTTTTTATTTGGTTATATATCATTATCATTTCAGTGATCATTTGTAACATTTTTTCCCCTGCCAAGTTACTTATATCTAAATGAAGGACTTTATTTAGCCTTTAAGCTCAGGTTTTCATGCCATGTTAATGCTATTTGTTTATGTAGCTCAAGGGAACAGGCTTACTTTTTTTACAAACTTATATTTAAATTTGACACCTTCTAATCGGTTGAAGTGATTTCATTACCCTTCTCTCCCTATAGTTGCTATGCAGCTTCCTGATTTCATTACCCTTCTCTGTTTGCAGTACCAGTTCCTCTTTTGATTATCTTATTCTCTTCTAAAGGATTCTGCTGGTTTGTTCAACCGATAACCTAACAATATAATGAAACAAGAAACCATGCCTCGTTATTTTGTTTGGAGATATGGCCTTTTCTATTTTGTTTTTTTATTACGAGGTTCTCTTGCCTTTTAAGGTGTTTGGTCTTTTATTGCCATTCTAAAATATGGATTTCAGTGGATTCGATTTAATTTATGATGCTATCAATTTTTATTGATGTGCTTATATTTTTAATTGGACAAGCGAAATGTCAGGGTTTTCTGAAGTTCTGCACTGATCATATGTGTGTGTATATATATAGGTTAGGAAGGTGGACATGCTTGACGGGGTTTCTATTACTCGTTCTGAGAAGGTGAAGGATGAGCTTGTCCTCGACGGGAGCGATATTGAACTCGTCTCCCGTTCTGCTGCCTTGATAAACCAGGTCAACCTATGATTTTCTAAGATGATAACTTTATTTCGTATGATTCTTTTTTATAATGCCAATTCTGTATGATCATCATTTAACTTAAAATTTTTGTTATTTATTTTTCTCTCTCACAGAAGTGCCATGTAAAGAACAAGGATATCCGCAAGTTTCTTGACGGTATCTACGTCAGCGAGAAGGGAACAATGGCCGAGGAGTAGCATGTTGTCAAATTTGAGGACACGTTTTTCTTTGATTTCTGGGAACAATGACACATTGGTTTTTTTGGTTAACTTGCCTGTAGTGCGTTGATCATTACTGCTGATGCTTTGTATTCTTTATTTCTGCACGATTAACAAGTACCTGCGTCTCGTTGATGAGGCATTCTTCACAGTTTCACGATTAAAGTATTACTGTTTGGATAAGTACATATAGGTTTAATAAATAATATGATAATTGGTTTTGGACTTGATTGAAATATCAATTTTATATGTTCAATCTTTCCTAGAATAGTAATATTACTTTTAATTGCATTGGGCTTTTGTATATTGAGGTGGATATGTTATGTAATTTGGCAATCTGTTTCATGTTTGACTTGGGATGTTGTAAGCTATGGTGTCTTTGTTGGAGCTGCACTGGTCTTTTGTATTTTGAGTTGGATATGTTTTGGATTTTGGCACTCTGTTGCATGCGTGAGTTGGGATTTTTATACTATGGTGTAGTTGCTGGAGCTGCTGTGGGGCTTTGTATATTGAGGTGGATGTGTTGTGGAGTTTGGCAATCTGTTTCATACTTGCCTTGGGATTTTGTAAATTATGGTTGTTTTGCTGTATCTACGGTGGGCTTTTGTATATTGCCTTGGATTTGTGCCGGATTTTTTGCACTATTTTGCATGCTTGCTTGGGGATTTTTTATACTTTAGTGTCTTTGCTGGAGCTATATTGTGCTTTTGTATATTGAGTTGGATATGTAATAGACTTTGGTAATCTGTGGCATGTGTGTGGTCGGATTTTTTTTCCCGACTTTTTCATTGTTGGATCTACATTGTGCTTCTATATTTCTATTATAAATTATATTTATTTTTTAACTTTTATGTCAGTTATTTCCCATTTGTACGCTTTTCTCTCCTTCTACACTTCAAATTACTTCAAATACACAAAAAATGAAAGTGGTGTCATAGTTCACATATGTTCACCACATCCTACTCACAACTTTCTTCATCCAAATTTCCAACCAATATTCCAAACAAAAACACATAGGAAAGCAAAACCGCACAAGAAAGTTGCGTGGGATTTACAAAACTTTCTCAAAAACAACTTTTCACCCAACTTTCCAAAGAAACACACAACCAAACTTTCCTCACTTCAAGATTCCTCAACCCCTCAACTTTCCACAAATCCATTCTTAAAAAAAAAGAACACGCCTTAACAAACCATCAAGTTGGAAGTAGCTACTCGCACGTACCATTTTGCTCAGCACGCACAACCACTATCTACAAGTTTGACATTTAAAATTTACACCTATTCTAGCCTTGTCGTCTCCCTTCCCGTCCCCCGCCGCCCATAACGACTAGGGGAGCTAATCCGTAACCAAGTTTCGATGGTGGTGGGAGAGCTGATCCGAGTCATTTGTCGTCGTTTTCTCCTCCCACCAGCCAAGTTTCGATTGACATAATATTTTCCCAAGTCGTTTGCTGCCGGCCATAGGATCATCAGTTTGGACGTGGGCGACGGTGAATCAGATCATCAGATCTCTTGATTGCTGGGAGTAGGTGGACGAGGGTGGCAAAGACGTCGGTGTGGAGGTGAACGAGGACTATTGAGATCCGGTAGCTGCGACCAGATCTCTCCCTTTCTCTCTCACTTTCCCCTCATCGGCGAGATCGCCGTGAGGAGGTGGACGGGGGCGGCAAAGGCGTCGGGGGGGAGGTGGATGAGGGCAATGGAGATCCAGTAGTGACGACGAGATCTCTCGATCGCTTGCGCACTCACGCTCTCTCCACTTTTTCCTCACCGGAGACGAGATCCGGTAGCGGTTGTCTCCCCTCTCCGTTCGAATCTATCTCCCACCACCATCGGATGCCGGCGACCGACTCAGAGCTGATTCGATGGCCAAGTTTCGATGCTCGCGATTGTGCGTGATCCCGTTGTGCGGTTGAACAAAACCACTGATGGTCGTGTGTTTTTACTCACCGCACACCACCAGGGGGTATTTTTTGACATTTTTGAACGATTGTGCGCAGTAAGCAATTCTTGGTGGCAAACTTGTAAATAGACCGAATGTCGGTAGTGCGCGCGAATAAAACTGTATGTGCACGTAGCAACACCCGTCTTGTAACCAACAGTACTTACTGATATCACAAACAATAATGTGAATTATTTCTTACAAATCCAAACAAAGTAAGTTGCAAAAATTCTGGAATCGACTGGAATCACAGTTTGAAAATTCTTTTCGTTTAAAATCGAAAGGTTTGAAACATTTTAAAGAAACTGGCCTAATTTTTATGGTATTTTAATGAAATTTTACATGCTTTATAATAGTTGCATGTTGTCCCAACATTCCCAATTTTATTTTTAATTTGCATTTTATCGGGACTGCCACGTCAACACGAGTCACATTCGCTGGTCACAGCCGTCGGTATCTCTAGCTCATCACTGTCTTGAATCTAAAATAGAAAAAAAAATCAAATAGTATCCGACTGTTGTGAACGATTTTATACCGGGTTGGTTGAGATTCTGGGCTATCCTAGAGATAGACCCATATCTTTGTAAACCCATTTTGTATTCTCCCTGTTTGCCTATAAATACATAGTTGGGGGCTCCTCCCCAAACAGTTGATTCATAACACGTTATCAGCACGAGCCTCTAAAATTTTTCTTTCCTCAAATTTTTTTCCGTTCGTTGTGAAGGCGAAGGCGAGAGGAGACGGGAGATCCACGAGCGCGGTGCAAGGCTTCTTCAAACGAGCGTATTCATCCGCGTAGGGCTTCGCACAACCGTCGCTATATCCGGAGGACGGATATAGAGGTAAACACACGAAACACGATGTTTTTAATCATACGTATGATTGCCCCTCCCCTTGATCTCGTAAGATCAACATGTGGATTATTTGTCGCCTTGAAAACGACGGATCGTTCATCCCAAAAATACAATTTTTAGGGGTTAAACCCTAACTTTTAGCCAGCCGGCGGTTTGCCGCCGGCCCTCCCCCCCCCCCCCCGCCTCCCCCGCCTGTTGCGGAGGGATTGGCCCGCCGCACCGCCCGAGTGGGCGGCCGCCGTCGCCCCTCGCCCCCCCCCCCCCCCCCCCCCCCGCCCGCCCGCAGCACGGGGGGGTGCCCATGCCCCTCCCGCCCGCAGCAGGGGGGCACTTGCTCCGACGCCCCCTGCCCGCAGCGGGGGGCCGCCGGTCCCCCCCGCAGCGGGGGACCGCCCACGCCCCGACGCCCCCCGCCCGCAGCGGTGGGCCGCCCTCGCCCCAACGCCCCCTGCCTGCAGCGGGGGGCCGCCGGCGTTCCCCCCGCGCCCGCAGCGAGGGGGGCCGCCCCTTCGCCCCCCATCGGGGACCCGCCGTCGGCGGTTACGAAGGAGGAGACGGCGGCGGCCAAAACCCTAGCCGCCGCCCCCCCCAACCAAGCCCAAATTGGGCTTTTCTACGGCCCAATTCAAAAAAAATTAATAATAAAATAATAATAATATAAAATAAAAAGTTTTCTCGGCCTGCGGCCCGAAGCCCGCAGGCCAAATTCATTATCAAATATATATATATATATATATATATATATATATATATATATATATATATATTTCGACCTGCGGCCCGAAGCCCGCAGGCCGATTTCCCTATTGAAAAAAAAAAAATTTGGCCTGCGGCCCGCAGGCCGAATTCTATACTCAAAAAAAAGAGGAAAAAAAAAGAGGGGGAAGGGCAAAAATAGTCCTTAAAAGGCAAATTTTTGGGCTAAACCCCAATTTTTTTTTAAAAAGGGCGTCCCAGGGCAACTAAATTCGTGAAAAATCACGGTAAATTATAGGGCGATTATCTGGCAGATTAGGACTCTTTTGGGGTGTAATGGTCCATATTTTTTCAATACAACTATTCACGTAATTTCAATTTTTAAACTATTTTATAATGGTTTGTCAGGAGTTCTATGATTTCAAAAATTTCTTATAAAAATATTTTGAAGTATCAGACTAGTTATGGAGTATTTTAGTAAGTTCGAGTTTCATCAAAAACCTCTAAAAGATCTGATAAAAAATCATTTTTAGTTATTACCGTTTTGACTTAATGAATTTATTTTCCATACAAACATCATCAAAATGATTTCAAACTTTTACAGTAACATTCAATGATCATTTAGGGCTTCCCATATTTATTTCGTAATTTTCTGAAGTCAAATCAGCAGAAAACCCGTAAACCCGCTTCCTAGACGTTTTGGCCTAAAACTAGTATTTCCGTAGCCCAAATCCTGAAACGGATCTCGTATTCGCAATTCTCGCGACGATACGATCCCGTGGGTATGTTTTCGTGAATTTTCGGATACGTTTACTAGTAGGGGCAAAATCGTAATTTCGTTTTTTTGTATTTTACTAAAAACCTTCACTAATTGGGTTTAACTTTTTACTAATTGCCTTAAATTACTTTATCTTAACCGTTGTAGCCATGTGCTTCATGCCAAGGCGCTTAGTCAATAACCTATACCTAATCATCTACCTAACCCCTCACGTTAGCAAACATGTGATGCATGCCAACATTTTTCCACGGTTAAATCACCTTTCTTCTCTTAGTCAACACCCACCCCACCTACCTTTAATTACCCTTATTAATGTCTTAATATTTTAAAAATATTTTTAACCTATATAATTACCTCTAATTATCCCTCTCCCTTACTCACGTCATAACCCATCCTCAGCTCTCGAACCCATTCCCCCCTTCGTTTTGAACTCACGGACTCACGCAAACCCAAACCCAAGTCCGCTTCCCCCTCAAACTCCCTCGCTCCGCCTCTTTTTCCCCCCGAAGTCGACCGTCGTACCCTCCCTCTCTCTCTTGCTCTCCGCCCTCACCGTCACCATCGCGAAAAAGCAGCGCCCCGGAGCACCCTCCGAGCTCCGACGACGAAGCCGCCGCACCCAGGGCTCCCCCTCGACCAACGGTCACCCGCACCGAACCTCACGCCTCCGAGACCCCACCAACGCTCCCTTGCTCCGCCTGCACGCCGTCGCTTCCGCTTCTTCGAGCTCGCCGTCGACCGCCTCAGCTCCACCGAGTTCACGTCGCCCTCTAGCCCCCCTGAAGCTTCGCCGTTTGACGATCTTGCCCACTGCTCCGCCCCTCAGTCTTCCACGCCTCGATCGACGACGACGCCGTATCCGCCTCCACTCCGAGCAACCCCGAAACACCTCCCAGCCTCCCCCGCCTCACTGACGTCGAAACAGCCCGACGAAGCCCCCCGAAGACGACGTCGGGGCTCTCTCCGATTGCAGCCCTACACCCTCGACCCCGACAACCCTCGCACCTCCGCCCTTCGCTGCTGCCCGCCATGGCCTCAGCCACGCTCGCTGCCCTCTGCAAGCTCCGCCACTCTCTCCCATCGCCTCTGTTCACTCCGGCGACGACACACCCCCGAAGCAGCAGCTGCTGCTCACACCGCCGCTTCCGTCCTCGCCCTCTGCCATCGCTGCCGCCGCCGTCAAGTCGCCGCCGCTGTGCCCGATTCCGCCACCGCCCCAGACACCGCCCCGCCGCCAACACCCTCCGTCGTCGACGTGAACAGGCGAGCCTCCCGCTCTCCGCTGCATGAGACATGAGGGTGAAAGAAAACGAGGTAACGACACAAATATACGGATACGTATATACTAGTGTATATACGTATTTAAATATTTATAATAAGGGTTTATTGGACTAAAAATTGATAGTAAATAATATACAGATCAGAAAAATGTTCGGATAGCTCCAGAAAATCAGAAATGACATTCTGGACCCATTGGCGCTAGTTTCATCTCAATCGGACGCGTAGTTTTTCCAAAATTAATTTTTAAGCCTAAAAGTTAAATACGTTATTTTCGATTAAAAATCCGTAACTTGTTATTTTCACGTACAATTATATGTGAGAAAAATATATGTTAAAGTACTCTCCGAGACGGCCATTTTGACAGTTCATTTGCAACATTCCGATGCAGATTGCATCCAGAATAAATGTTTGAATAATTATGTCACTAATTGAAAAATAGTTTTTAAATTGCTTTTGAGTTTTTAAAAATTATAAAAATTAATGTAAGCTTCAGAAAATTATTTCCTCCTACGATAAAATTATTTTCATCATATCTAGCCTATAGAAAAATTTAGAACGCTTTCCGACACCGTTTCAATCGATTATAAAATCAAACACGTTAAGTTAAATAGGTAGAAAATAGGCGTTCTGTAACCGATTGTTCTTGTGTTTGCAGGTACAAATTCTTGTGCACCAGCTTCCGTGGAAGTCTTAGATTCAGTTTCGGCTTGCTACGTCGATCTCGAAATCTGTAAGTCACGACTAATTCTAAAATTAGAAAATTAGATAAGTGCCCCCGTATGAACTTAGGACATCACTATAACCTCAGAACTGCTACTTGACTTGATCCGAACTAGAAATCTAATCTAATAGGAAAGTAATCAACTATAGATTACTTGGCCAACTTTCAACTTTGGTGGTTGTAGCACACAACCATCAACTTGGGTAAATTGTGTGCTAAACAACACTACTACATGCTCGAAGCATGGAATCGGAATTAAAGTCGTTGGACTTGTCTTTATTCTCAGTTCGCTTTGACACAGTCTGTTTTGAAATGAGTTACTACTCTCTGATTTTAATAAGAAAGTCAACCAGTTGTCTTGGTGTGATTAGTAACATGTGGAACATCTTGTGAAACATCTTGTGGAATATCTTGTGGAATATCGTGTGGAACATCCCGTGGAACATCATGAAAGGAACATGTACATAGAACACTTGACACTGCACTGGGGTTTGGGGTAACTCATAGTTTGAGAGAGTATGGGAGTGACTGGAGTTCAATCTTCCTGTCCCGCTGCCTGTGTTTCGGCATCCCGTCCCGCTGCCCGAGTTTCGGCAAACTACATGTACCGTGCCTGTGTTTCGGCATTCGTCTGGGTCGCGCCCAGGCAAGCGATGGACTCGATGGTCACATATTGTACTCTCCGACTTGAGTCAAATAATGTAGCTACTTTTGCACAGTCACTTTTTGTAACGACTCGAAATTTTTCAAAACATTTAATTACAAATTTAATATATTTTGTAATGGTTTGCCAGGAGTTTTAAATGATTTCAAAAAAATTCTATAAAAATATTTTGAAATAATAGACTTATTATATTATATTTCAGTATTTTTAGATTTCCTCAAATACCCAAAATATTCCTGTTAAAATTCACTTTCAAAAATTACCGTTTTGATTCGATGAATTTATTTTCTATTCAAACGTCTTCAAAACGTTTTCAAACTTCTTCAGTAACCTCCTATTACCATTTAGGGCTCCCCACATTAATTTCGTAATTTTCTGATAACATTTCAATAGAGAACCCGCAAACCCGCTTTCTAAACGTTTTGGCCAAAAACTAGTATCCCCGTAGTCCAAACCCGGAAACGGACTTCGTATTCGCCATCCTCGCGACGATACGGTCCCGTGGGTATGTTTTTGTAATTTTTCGGACACATTTGATAGTAGGGGCAAATTCGTAATTTCGTACAATTTTACTGTTCTCAATTACCCTAGGTAATTACTATAACCTAATCAAAAAAAATTTTTTAACCCTAAACATGACTAACACATGTGAGGGGACACGTTCAAAAAGTTTCTACACTTAGTCAAAAAGGTTACACCTAATCACATTAATTACCACCTAATGCATTAATTAATTTTGACTAAAACGATTCCTAAGTCCTATAAATACCCCCACTAACCTAACTTAAACACAAAACTAATTTTTTTTAAAAAAAACCCCAGGCCGCGCACTCTCTCTCCCGTACGCTCTCCTCTCTCTCTCTCGTACTCTCTCTCTCTCACTCACGCTCTCCCTCCGGACCGCCGCCGCGCCCTCCGCCGTGCCGTCGCCGCCGCTCAGACGAGCTCGCCGCCGCCCTCTCTCCGACTCCGGCGCCCGCACGGACCCCCCCTCGCCCCAGCACACGCCGCCCTCCGCCGCCGCCGTCGCCTCCGGGGGTCGCCGCCGCCGTCTCCGCCCCGCCGTCGTCTTCCCTACCCGACCGCCGCCACCGCAAGCCGCCCCGCCGTCGCACACAGCCCCCCGCCGACAGCCATTGTCGACGCTGTGCGTAAGTTTGCACAGTGGCAAACTTGTAAATACGAAGAAATTCGTATTTTAGATTTATTAAATTATTTATAATAGGGTTTAATGAGTTAAAATCCATAACTAATTATACAGGGCCCAGAAAAATGAGTGGATAGTCCCAGAAAATCAGAAACGAGATTTCGGAGCCATTGGCGCTGGTCTTACCTCGACCAGATGCCTACTTTTTTCGGAATGTTTTTCCGAACCTAAAGATTAAATAGGTTTAATTCACTCTAAAAATCGTAACTCGCTGGTTTTACCTACACTAATATTTGATAAAATTATATGTGACAATAGACTTCGAGACGGTCATTTTGACTACTCATTCATGTAATTCTGATTTGTATTGCTCCCGTAAGAAATTACGGAAGATACACGTTCCTTAAGTTTTTAGGATTTTTAAGCTATTTCTAAGTTTCTAAAAATTATAAGAAATTACAGAAGCTTCTGAAAATTCTCCCCTCTTGCAGTAAAATCTAAATAATTATTTTAGGTTTATATAAAAATTTTAAATATTTTCCGACACCGTTTTAACGAGTTTAAAAATCAAACTAACTTAATTATTAAATAGGAAAAAGTCGTGTTTTTCTAAAAAAAGTATTTTGTGTTGCAGGTACAGACTCTGGTGTACCGACTTCTGAGGAAGCCCTAGATCCTCTTCCGGCTTATTACAACGGTATTAATTTTGGTAAGTCACGATAGGTTCTAACCTTAGAAATCTAGCCACTGTGCTCGTACGAACTTGTAACACCGCACTACTACGTGCTCGAAGCACGGAAACATACGCCACTTTCTTGTGTTGGACTTGACTTGGAACATCCCGTGGAACGTTCATGTAAAGAACTTGTACTTAACACAACACCGGGTTTTGGGGTAACTCATAGTTGCGAGAGTACGGGAGTGACTAGAGTTCGATCTACATGTCAAGCTGCCCGTGTTTCGGCCTCCTGTCTAGTGCCTGCGTTTCGGTAAACCATCCTGCTGCCTGGGTTCCGGCAATCGTCTGGGTAGCACCCAGGCAAGAGACGAACTGAACGGTCACATATTGTACTCTCCGACTTGAGTCACGTAGTTCTAGTGGAGCTTGCACAGTTACTTCTTTACAGTCATGCACTTTACTTTCTGCACTTGTAGCACTTTACTTTCTGCACTTGTACAGACACTACACCGTACTTTACTTCTGCTTGTCATACTTGTACAGTACTCTTTTTCTTAGTTTAGAATCTTTGTGACTTACCTTCGGTTCCACTTGTGGCACCGACAGACGAAGATCTGGTTGAGGAGGTTGCCCCAGAGTACGAGGAGCCTGCGTGCGATCCAGAAGCCGCGGAGTTTTAGTTACTTTTCTGTCGGAGTGTGTATTGTACTATGTATTTCCGTTTCTGCATTTCCTTTCAGTATTTCCTTTCATGTATTGGTGTGAGAGAGTGTTGGTTGTTGTTGTACTTTAATTTGGACTGTAATAATGTCTATAAGCTGGTTTGAGTGTTGTTGGTACATCTCTGCGTTGTGACTATGCTGATTTCACTGGTAAACTGCGGAACCTGCAAATAAACCGAATAAGTAACGGGCCCCGAGAGCGGGTCGTTACACTTTTACTTTACGCATTACAGTCACTTTTACTTTACGCACTACAGACACCTTTACTTTACACGTTCCATGCACGTTACTTACTACACTTGTACAGTCACCAATACTCTACTTGTCATATTGTTAGCTACAGCAGTAATACGTTTCACTTGCTCAGTCTGCTTTACACTTGTACTACTACAGTACAGAGATTCTCTCCTTTCAGTTCAGTTTGCCTTTACTACTCAGTTGTGTTCAGTTGTTGCTCAGTACTTTACTTTTCACTCTGGTTTGCTCGTACGTAGTTACTTTTGTCGTACTTGCGCACTGCTTATTTTCTATATTTAGAATTGTTGTGACTATCTACGGTTCCATCTCCGTGGCACCGCAGACGACGTACAGATGAAGATAGATGCTCCTGAGCTAATAGCGCCAGAAATCGACCGCAGCTTCCAGAGATATTTTCAGTTGTGTACTTTTCTTCTTTCATGTATATCTGTTGGGACATCTTGTACAGTATGGATTGTTATAATTGGACACTATTTGAGTATTTTTGTACATCTCTACGGCGTGGCTATTTTGAATTCACCGGTAACCTGCAGGACATGCGCAAATATCAAATAAGTAACGGGCCCCCCGAGAGCGGGTCGTTACATGGGGATTTTTGGGGGATATTTGGGATGATTCAAAAGGAAAAACCATTTTCCTTCTTCAACGAAAATGTTTATTTTGGGCTCTTAATTAATTTGATTGATTAAACCCAATTTACTTTACAACCCATGCATTGTAATTTTTCTTTTACATGCTTTACATATCTGGCAAATTATGTAGATATTATATGTGTGGTTGTGCATCATATTTAAAACTTAATAATTAGGAAGATCCTGCAACCGCTCTGCCGTTAGTCACCTAACCTAACGGTGCATGACGTTGCCCAGTGGTCCAATAATTATTAAGTGATTAAATATTTTTTTATCCTCAGGTGAATATAATTGCATGTGATGTTTGAAAATGTTGATGAGCACAATATTTCTGCATGAATTGCTAAATGTGGTTTTTGGATCGGTCGTTTAGTCCCACAGTTTATTTCCCGCAATTTTCTTTTATTTTTGAGAGAAATTGTAGTGAGGACTTTATGTAAATGTCAAAGAAAGAAAACCAACTTCCATGGAGCTGGAGGCCACGCTTGAAGCTAGAGATCTCTTATCGGACCCACGGGGTTTCCAAAGTTGTATTTTCATTTTTAAAGCTGCAAATTTGTATAATTTGGACTGTGAACTTTTTGGACCCTTTCTTGTGGGACTGGCCGATCCACACATTTAGCCTTTCGTTAAATATTGCCTCCGCATGAAAATGTTTTTCTATGATTAATTATTAATTCATGCATGTTTGTGCTCTGCTAGATAAATGGCTAAAATTGCAAGCGTTGACTTCGAAGTGATGGATGCATCAGGTAGAAACTATCTAAGCTGGCAGCTAGATGTAAAGTTTCACCTGCGGGCTAAGTCCATCATCACTGTTGTGACTGAAAAAGAAAATGTTAGCGATATAGAGAAGGCGCAAGCCATCATCTATATTCGCCTCCACGTGGACAAGACCTTAAAGGCCGAGTACCTTACGGTCGAAGATCCACTGGAGCTATGGACCGCCCTTGAGGATGTATAAACATCAGAAAGATGTTATACTCCCAAGGGCGAGATACGAGTGGGAGAACCTGAGACTATAGGACTTTAAGTCCATTGCTGAGTACAACTCAGCACTTTTTAGCATCACCTCACGCCTGAAGTTGTGTGGTGAAAAAGTCTCAGAAGATCGCATGCTGGAAAAGACGTATACGTCTTTCCATGAAAAGGATGCGATACTCATGCAGCAATACCGTGAACGTAAGTTCACCAAGTATTCAGAGCTGCTGTCCTATTTGTTCATGACTGAGCAAACCAGAGAGCTTCTCCTGCCACTCGCAACATGCGCCCTCCCGGCACTGCCCCCTACCAGAAGCTCACCATGCCTCTTCCTCCAAAAGGAAGAGGGACAATAAAAGAAAAATGAAGGGAAAGAATGAAGGGAAGCGCAAGTTCACCTGGCGCATGAATGATAATAAGAAAAATGATGCACCCCATGTTGAGTATTAATTCCCCGGATTTGGTTTTGGATGATGAGCAAACATAAATATCGTATACTAACTATTTGTGAGCGCAGTTATGGAGATCGTCGCCAAAAGAATACGTATATCAAAAGCGACGTCTCAAGACTTCTCAATACGCGTGATCGTGTGCCTGAAGCTTTATTGAAGCTCAAGGAGCAACATTGAAGTCAAGAAGAATGAAAATTGAATCTTTGAAGATGGTTCGTCATGTAATATTTATTGTCTTCTAGCTTCATAGATTAGACTGTTAAGCCTTGAGTAGGACTTACTTTATAATCTTCATTTCGCTCATTTCTTAGAGCTAGGATTTTCATAGAAGCCATTAGAAACTTTCTCGAAGCATATCGCTTCTTCCCTCGGCTTCTAGTGCATGTTAGTTGGTTCAAGTAGAAGAACCAACCGACTAGATGACGATCTAGTCGGTCGGTAATTCCTCTTGAACCGACTAGAATGCCTTGCTCATTTCAGCTCATTCCCTGTTGATTAATTAGTCGGTCAAAGAAGAGTCACCGACCGACTAGATGACGATCTAGTCGGTTAGGAATCCTTCTTAGACCGACTAGTTATCATTGCCTGATTTCAGCCTGAGCTACTGTTTACAGTTAGTCGGTCAAAGCTCAATGACCGACCGACTAGTTGAGAAACTAGTCGGTTGGAAGTTGTTCTTAAACCGACTAGCTGTACTTGATTATAGCCTATTCGATTTCAACTCTTAGTCGGTCAAAGAACACTCACCGACCGACTAGTTGTGAAACTAGTCGGTTGGTAAGTCTTCTTAGACCGACTAGTTCATGTTGCCTGGAACTTTCTTGTTTGGCTATAAGCTTGTTAGTCGGTACATGAAAAATCACCGACCGACTAGTTGGCAATCTAGTCGGTCAGTGATCCTTCTTAGACCGACTAACTGCTTCAGAAATATGACCGTTGGGAATCTTTTGAGCACGATTTTTCTTGCCTCTATAAATACAAACCTGATTCATTTGAGGCAAGGTTAGATGTCCATTATCCAAGTTATTTCAGACCTAAGAGAAGAGTAATCTCAAGTTATTTCCAAGCTCTCTCTTCCTCACAAGAATCTCTCCCTTCACTCTTTGAGCCAAATTCCTCAAGAGAGATTCTCTCTATTGTGAGCATTCCAAGCCAAGAGCTTGAATCAAGGTCACCATCTCCACCCTAGGCCTCCATTGCTGGTCATCTCCTTGGAGCTAGGGTTTGGTGACATCGTCTTCCCCAAAATCCATCTTTGCCCTAATTTGGTAAGTATACTCAAGGCATAGGATTTTGTGGTAAGTGTTTCATATTTCATTTCAATTGATATTGCAATTGTGTCTCTCGGTTGTGAGAGAAGGTGTGATCCCGGTTTGTGGGAGTCACATGTCATTTGTATGATTTGGTCTTGTGAAGGTTTTTCACAAGAATTTCATAGTGCTAAATCTTGAGTTAGGGTTTCTAACTCAAGTATCCGGAGGGGATCCTGGTGGTCGGGACGTAGGATCACCGGGAACAAGTCGGGGAGACTTGGGTGGATCCGAACCCGTTACATGTTTTGTTTGCGTCTGTTAATTCTTGTTGATTGTTGTTTATTCCGCATTGTCGTTTGTTTCTTGCACAATAATTAGGAATAATTATCTTGATTATTTTAAAGTACTATTCACCCACCGCTAGTACATGTGCAGTAGCTTCACAGGGCATTACACCCCCATCCAAGAGGGATTGGGAAGACCAGTGCCACAGCTGTGGCATGAAAGGCCACTGGTCCAGAGTGTGCAGGACCCCAGTGCATCTCCAGGAGCTTTATAAACAAAGCAAGAAAAAGAATGCTGAATCAAACCTGGTGGCTGCGAACAATGCAGTCAAGTTCACAGCCAAAGACTTCGAGTCATATGATTTGCTTGATTAGCCTGTTTTCATTTATCTTAGCATTTTATTGTATGAACAATCTATTTTTGAGAACTTTTATGTAATTTGAATTCTGTTGAATAAAATTCAGTTTTTCTAAATGCAAATGTTTACTCATCTTTTTAGATGGGATGCTCTCATGACTGCTTAGTAGACAGCGCGTCGACACATACGATCCTTCAGCACGAATGCTATTTTTATAGCATTACTCCGTATAAGAGCCCTGTAAACACAATTTTAGGGCCATCAGACATACTTGAAGGTTCTGGGAATGCAACCTTGTTGCTTCCCAATGGAACAAAAATAAAAATAAAAGATGCACTTTACTCTCCGAATTCTAAGAGAAACTTATTAAGTTTCAAAGATATCCGTCTTAACGGATTCCACTTGGAAACAGCAAATGTAAAAGAAAATGAATTATTGTATGTAACGTCTCAAGAAAATTGAGTTAAAACCATACTTGAACGTTTTGAGAGCCTCTCATCAGGCCTCTACCATACAAAAATTCGGAGAGAGGAAGTAAACCTGACGGAGCACCTGAAGTGCCCGACATTGGCCAAATTCTTACTTTGGCACGATAGCCTTGGCCACCCCGGATCTGTGATGATGCACCACATTATATCACAAACCTACGGGCATAACCTGAAGAACCAGAAGATTCTTCAGAAGGGAGAATTCCCTTGTGTACCCTGCTTTAATGGAAAATTAATAACAAGGCCATCACCACTTAAAGTGGATATAGAGTCTCCTAGCTTCCCTGAAAGAATACATGGAGACATATGTGGACCTATCCACCCCCTAGTGGGCCCTTTCGGTACTTTATGGTACTGATTGATGCATCCTCGAAATACTCGTATGTGTGTCTACTTTCAACCAGCAACTTAGCTTTTTCAAAGCTTCTGGCACAAATAATAAAGTTGCGGGCGCATTTTCCAGACAACCAAATTAAGAAAATACGTCTGGACAATGCGGGGGAATTTACCTCTCATTCATTTCAAGAATATTGCCAGGCAACGGGAATTGAAATTGAACATCCAGTGCCGCATGTTCACACCCAGAATGGGTTAGCTGAGTCGCTAATTAAAAGACTCAAATGGATCGCATGTCCATTGCTGATGAAATCCCAGTTGCCGGTGGATGCATGAGGACATGCAATCTTGCATGCTGCATCACTAATAAAAATAAGACCCTCAAGAGGTCAGAGTCTATCTCCTATGCAACTTGCATATGGAACGCCACCAAACATCTCTCACTTGAGAATCTTCGGCTGCGCAGTTTATATCCCCATTGTACCACCCCAGAGGACCAAGATGGGCCCTCAACGTCGCCTAGGTATCTACGTAGGGTATGACTCGCCCTCCATTATAAGATACCTAGAACCCCAAACAGGGGACGCTTTTAAGGCACGCCTTGAAGACTGCGACTTTGATGAGACGTATTTCCCCAAAATAGGCCTAGACATTGAAAAGTCTAGCGCAAAGCAAATGTTGACGTGAGATACACAAAGTCTGACCCACTACGATCCGGTAACAAAACAATGTGATGATGAGATTCGGAAGATCTTACACATCCAGGACACAGTCCATAGATTACCGGATTCGTTTATTGACAACCAGAAGATTGTCAGATCACACATCCCTGCTGCGAATACTCCAGCTAGGATTGACATCCCAAAGGATGGATGCAATCCACCAGCATCAGAAGTGACCGCACCTCAACAGAAAAGAGGCAGACCACCAGGCTCCAAGGATAAAATTCCAAGAAAAAGAAGAATATCCGGAGACCTTGGGACGATACCCCCACAGAGAAACGAGCTCGTGTCCATACCCTCTCCCCTCCCGGAATCCACTGCAGAGGAACTACCGGGAGAAACTGAAATATCATTAAATTATGTACGTACAGGGGAGGTATTGGACAGAAAGAGTACAGTCGTCGACGATGACTTCGCGTTTCACATTGCCATTCACGTCGCCGGAAGCGACGATGATTATGAACCACACTCCGTTGCTGAATGCAAACGTAGAGACGATTGGCCAAAGTGGAATCAGGCAATAGAAGCCGAGCTGGACTCGCTTCAGAAACGAAAAGTCTTTGGGCAAATAGTCCAGATACCTACTGGTGTCAAACCTGTGGGATATAAATGGGTATTCGTCAGAAAAAGAAACGAAAATAATGAGATCGCACGCTACAAAGCTAGACTTGTAGGGCAGGGATTTTCCCAAAGACCGGGAATAGACTATGACGAAACAAACTCCCCGGTCATGGATGCGATCAATTTCAGATTCCTGATAAGCTTAACAGCGAAGGAAGGCCTAGATATGCAGCTAATGGATGTTGTGACCGCATATCTATACGGCAATCTTGACAAGGAGATATACATGAAACTTCCTGATGGCTTTTCTATGCCTGCTGAACTAAAAAATAGACCTCGGGACGTCTATTCTGTTAAGCTACAAAGATCATTGTATGGTCTCAAACAATCATGAAGAATGTGGTATAACAGATTCAGTGAGTTCCTTGTTCAACAAGGATTCACAAACAATGAAGTCTGCCCTTGTATCTTCATAAGAACAAAGTGAAAAGGATTCGTAATAATTGCTGTCTACGTAGACGATCTTAATCTCATAGGATCTCCTGAAGAGATCACTGAGATATCTGTAAGCCTAACAAAAGAATTTGAAATGAAAGACCTAGGCAAAACAAAATTCTGCCTAGGCTTACAGATTGAACATCTAAAAGATGGAATCCTCCTACATCAAACCACATACACGAAGAAAATGTTGCAAAGATTCCATATGGACCAATGTCATCCACTAAGTACACCTATGGTGGTACGATCTCTGGATGCACATAAAGACCCCTTCCGGCCGCTGGAAGAGGGGGAGGATATACTTGGTCCAGAAGTTCCATATCTGAGTGCCATCGGAGCACTACTATATCTGACAAACTGCACGCGTCCCGACATAGCGTTCGCAGTAAATTTGCTTGCCAGATACAGTGCAGCGCCCACACAGCGCCATTGGACCGGGGTTAAGCACCTTCTGCGCTACCTCCAAGGGTCTACAGATTTAGGACTCTTCTACAAAAATGGAATATCCTCTACACTTGCAGGTTATGCTGATGCAGGCTACTTGTCTGATCCCCACAAAGCAAAGTCACAGACTGGGTACGTATTTACCTACGGAGGGACAGCCATTTCCTGGAGATCCATTAAGCAAACCTTGACGGCAACCTCATCCAATCACTCTGAGATCATTGCCATCCATGAAGCAAGCAGAGAATGCGTTTGGCTACGCTCAGTTGTCCACCACATCCTGTCTACCACCTGACTGAAGACTGGAGATCTCGAACCTACTACAATGTTCGAGGACAATGCTGCTTGCATAGCTCAGTTACGAGGTGGCTTCATCAAAGGTGACAGAACAAAGCACATTTCACCAAAGTTCTTCTGGACGCACGAGCTACAGAGAGATGGCAAGATCGACATCAGACAAGTGCAATCATGTGACAATTTGGCAGATTTGTTCACTAAAGCCCTTTCTACTGCCACTTTTAGGAAACTTGTACATAGGATTGGAATGAGACGCCTAAGAGATCTGCAAGCTTGAGGGCTTGTACAGATCAGGGGGAGTTTGGCAGAGTTTGTACTCTTTTTCCTTAACTATGGTTTTTCCCACTGGGTTTTCCATAGCTAAAGGTTTTAACGAGGCAAATCTCACCAACTTAGGATCCTGAAGTATCCACCCCATGTGAGACTCTCCTACGCTCGGAATCCTGAAGCACTCACGAGCAGAGTCCACACCTATGGCTGGATAAGGGGGAGTGTTGTGAACGGTTTTATACCGGGTTGGTTGAGATTCTGGGCTATCCTAGAGATAGGCCCATATCTTTGTAAACCCATTTTGTATTCTCCCTTTTTGCCTATAAATACAGAGTTGCGGGCTCCTCCCCAAACAGTTGATTCATAACACCTACTGCTTTTATTTATTCCCAATCACACCCTAGAATGTAAATAATCTCTCCAGGAAGTAACTACACACCGACCGTTTTACTCGTGTTCACGACCACTATTTATAAGTTTGTCATTTACTTCCGCACACATACCACTTATTTACAAATTTGTCATTCAAATTTACTCACTGCACATAAACATCCAAAAATTCCAAAATTGCCCATGCGCGTGCGCGGTGAGTAAAACGGCAGTGACCATCGACGACGGTGAAGACGCCCCCTTGTAGAACCTCCCCAGCACCAGCCCATCGACGACTGTGAAGACGCCCCCTTTTACAACCTCCCTAGCACCAGCCACTCCGTCCCCTGCCGCCCATCATATAACCTCTACAGCCTCTCTGCGCCCGCCGCCTCCAACAACCCAACCCCCTCCGTCCCCTGCCGCCCATCATATAACCTCTACAGCCTCTCCGTCCCCGCCGCCTCCAACAACCCAACCCCCTCCCTCATTCGACCTCCCGAGCCACGTCCCTTTGATGTACACTCATTCGGCCTCCCCACCCCTTCTTCATCTTTCACGACCCACTCTGCCGTCCCATCATCCGACCTCTTCAGCCTATTCGCCGTCCCATTCTTCGATATCCCTCCGCCAACCTCCACAGACCTCTCTGCCCCCCTTTCCTCATTCATTTGTCCGCTCTTCCTCTTTTCAACCGACCATTTCAAACCCTAAAATGGTAAAACCCCTTTGGAATAAAAGAAGATAAAATTAAAATGGCTAACTTGTAAATAGTGGTTGTGCGCGAGAGTAAAACGGCCGGTGCACTGGCAATTTCCAGCTCTCAATTTTATTTCTTCTCTCCCCCCGATCCAATTGGTCTCTCTCGATTTGGATCGCGATCTCGATCGATCGAGCTCGAGATGAGGACCGCCGCTGTCGTTTGCATCCTCCTCCTACTTCTCGTCGGATCGTCGGTCGCCTTTTATCTCCCCGGCGTCGCTCCTCGCGATTTCCAAATGGTAAGGTTTCTCCCCCGATTTTTTTTTGCATTTAAAGTAGTCTCAGATCTGGATATGGTTTCCATCAGATCTAGGCAAACGAACTCTCCCGCCTATGGATCTAGATACTATCTTTCACCAATAATGAGATCTGTTCGACGTTGTTTGTTAGACGAGCCAATTTTTGATTTAGGATCAAGTTTGGGGATCAGGTTCGTGATTAAAGGGGGGAGAAATGATAATTGGAATGTAATTTGTTGCACAATTGGAGCTTGCTTCGATCTGTGGCTTTAGCACTGTATTTACGGGCGTTTGTTTCGCAGGGAGATGAGCTTCAGGTGAAAGTGAACAAGCTTTCTTCAACAAAGACACAGCTTCCATATGATTACTATTTTTTGGATTACTGTAAGCCCACCAAGATCGAGAACAGTGCTGAGAATTTGGGTGAGGTTCTTCGTGGCGATCGAATCGAGAACTCAGTCTATACGGTTGGAACCCTTCATCTTTCTGATCTAATGAACCTAAATATGTAAACCTTGTGACATTTTCGCTGGGTTCTCTGAAACAAAATATGTAATGCTAAAGTTGAGCTTGCAACTATGTGATTTGATTCACGCAGTTTAAGATGAGGACAGATGAGTCGTGCAAAGTGGGTTGTCGCAGAAAGCTCACCCAAGATACTGCAAAGAGCTTTAAGGAGAAGATTGACGATGAGTATCGAGTAAACATGTAAGTTGTTTATTTGATAAAAAGTAAGCAACGATGTCTGATCTGTGTAGTTTTGTGTGGTCATTTTGGAATCTAATTGAGCTGCTACAACTCGCATGCCCTGCTATCGTCATCACAATTCTTATTGATCTTCCCTATGCCACCGTTCTCATAATATTTGGGGAAATGTTGAATTAGTAACATTTGCAGCTATATCATAGCAAGCTCACTGGACATATTTATTTCAGAAAATTCATTGCGATCTTAAAAACGTTGCTTGTTAATTCACAATGCACGCTGTTACCTGACGCGTTTATGGTGGGCATTCCAGGATCTTGGATAATCTTCCTGTGGCGGTTCCTAGGCAAAGGAGAGATGGAAGTCAAGCACCAAGTTATGAACGTGGTTTCCGCGTGGGTTACAAAGACATGCTGACCGGTGTAAGTTCTATTTGGTGTTTCCAGTGGCAACTATCATGGAACTTTTAATTGGATTTTTTTCTTATTATTATATATAACACTTTTTGTTTGTTGCAGAGCAAAGATGATAAACATTACATTAACAACCACCTTAGCTTCAAGGTCATGTATCATATGGATGCTGATACTGATGATGCTCGCATAGTTGGATTTGAGGTTATTCCAAGCAGGTTTGCACTTTCTTTCATATTTTATATATTAATTATTTGTACAATTCATGTGCTTTAAAGAAGGGTGTGCTTGACATGAACAATATGTTTATACTTGAGGAATTTATGTCAATTTACTAAAGAAGTATTGCATCGAAAATGTATGATGCTTTATATAACCACCATAGAAATGATAGTTGGACAGTACAGAGTCGGGAGTGTATGTTGTAGTTGCTTTCAAGATTCAATCTAGAATCGCTGTATTTATGAAGACATACATTATGTAAATATCTAAGATATGGGCTTGTGCATTTAATATAGGATGAATGTTATTTGTGATGTATTATTGCAATTTCTGTTATAGATGCCAGTGTTTGAGTCTTCCTATTTTTCATAAATTGTGCTGAATGATATTGCTTAATAATCTACTTCTTTTGCTGTAGGAAAGTTTGAGTACTGGGCAAATGTTTTTTATAGGTATAAAAGGTTTTGATGACATATTCGCTGTTTCTTTATGTTATAAATATCATTTATGCAAGAGCTAACGTGGTATTAAATCTAGTATGTCAGTCATTGAACAAATTTACATAGGATTTCAGGCAAATGCTATATTCTCTTGTAAGTTAAAATGTGAAAAGATCTTGAATTGTGGAAAAACAAGAAAAGTAAAATAGCTGTGATGGTGGAGGGTACGTATGTTCTTATCCATGTGTATTGTAACCTTTAGGTAATTTTGACCTTAAGTAATTCAACACGGCAACAATTTATTATGTAAGATTAATTATTTCATTGTTCCATTCTATGGTTGTCAATACATATTTTTCTCTAGATAAGTTTCCTATTCTTTTGGAGTTTATTTAGCCAACTTATGTAGGGTTGAGTAAAGTCATGAGCAGCTAGAGAGGATGGACAGTCTCTACATAATCATCTTCTGTCATTCAATTATGGAAAATTTACGCGCGCACATGCAAGTGATGAGAGTTAGCATAAATAAGTAACAAATAAAAAATAATGGAATTACTAAAATTCATGTGCCTACTGGTGCAAGTGTTGGGCAATCCGTCAAACCTGACCACTCGCCTACATCACACTAATATATCTAATATTGTAAATATATTCTCACTATGCTTTAGGTCAGGCGGCACATGCACTGTGGAAATGATTACACTGAATCACACACCCATATACATATACCTAGTTTAAATGTTGAAAAACGCCCAAAAATAGAAAGAACTTAAAAGATCAGAAAACTTCTAAGCAATGAAATCTATAAACAACTTATCATGACATCTTATTTATTCGACTTTATATTGAGTAAGATCAGCGTTGCGGAATTATTTCTCTGTATATGAGCAAGTGGATATAAAAAAGACAAAATAGAAAGAAACATGAATTGCCGCGGTTGTTTGGGGCTGAGGTAATAAAAAACTGAACAATTATTTAAAAATAATTCATTAATAAAAAAGGTAGCCGGCAGCAGACTAGCAGCAGTTGTTTGTTGCAACCGTTTGGGGCCATGGCACATGGGCACGTATACATGCAGTACCAGCAACAGGCAATAGCTCTAGCTTTCTATTGTTGATGCTGCTGGTGTGACCAGAACACGGTGCGCGGAAATATATTACAGGGAAAAATGATATTACCTTGCTGTCTGTGCTAAGTTGCTGAAAAGCTGTTGCTGTCCTGCTTGCTGACATTGTATAGATAACCACCAGATGTTTGATTATGTGGTTTGGCTGGTTAAAGAGGGTGCCTGAACCCAATTCTGTATGGGCAAAGCCTGCATCTGATTATGCAGCCACATAAACATCTTTTTAACACTAAAAAGTTCTCTGAGGGATATGTCCATTCATTTTGTGACTCACATTGCACAAAAAATTACATAGATGACATGTTTTGGTATTTACAACAATGGATCACTGCCACGCCAGCAGCCAATTTATATGCCTTCTCTTCTTTGGTGAAGCAAAACTAAACCCTTGAGACCTTTTTGCTTAGCCCAACCTTTGGTGGTAACTTATAGCACAAGAATGTATTTTCCTTTTTTTTAAAACGAAAAAAAAAACTATGGCACAAGGAAGGAACCACACAAAAGATTTTTTTGTTTGAAGCTTATAAACATGGAAAAAACTTGCTACTTTTGTTGAATTACTATTACTATTTTAGTACTGTAAAGGCCAAAATTGGCGATGACAGTATCTGAGTATCTGAGCTGACGTGGACTTATCTATCGAGGTGGAGCCTCGTCAGTTGATGGAATGTGACCCTCGGTTAGTAGAACCAGAGTCGTAGATGGTAGGGATAATGAGGCAGTGCAGAAGCTCGCTGGATCCAGTGGCTAGATATAAAGGTCGTTCGACCTTTCGGTGGGATCGATCCTTGAACGAATGTCGTCGAGAGCCGTCGTTCGACCCTCCTGTTGGGTCGTTCTACGATCTTCTTGCACCACAAGAGAACGTCAGGGGGGTCGAATCTGGGTTCCGATCCAAATTCCCGATGCTTAAGTTAGAACATGAACTTAAAGGAAAGACTTGGGGCTGTTGAGATCGATCCACGAAGGTTCGTCTCGAGTCAGTTACCGCAAGCTTTTTGGAGGAAGAATTATAAAGTGGAAAGCAGAATATAAGAGTATCAGGTCTCTCGTACCTTGGGATTCCCCTATTCTGTTTATCTTCGGTGTATTTAAGATATCAGAGGTCTCTTCAGTGACGTTGGGAGGATAAAGGTAACCAATTATGGCGCCACGATCCCCCTTAATAGGGTAACCGTCGACCACACCTCAGCTATTTATGAGCCCATTATCGATTGCACATTTGAGGCGATGGACATCCAACGGGCAAATGCCACATGGGCTTTGACTGGGTCAGCTTCAAGCTTTCTTCGCGGGCATGGTGGGCTCTGGGTCCATCTGAGTGAATCCCTCGGGTGTCGGCCTACGGGTTTAACAATGGTCACCATCACTCGAGCTCAGACTCGAGCTCAGACAGTTCGTCTGTTGGTGTCGAGTGACATGACATCTTATTAATTGGTCACACCAGTCGAGGAAAAGTACTCGAGTCTAGGCGCCAAAACACATATTCTTCTGATTTGGACGATGCGTCGGTTCGAAATTCAAGATAGTAGAGTACCTGGATTTCCAACGCGTGTTCCGATTTGATGAGATTGTCTTACCTTAATAAGGTAGTTTTGGAGGGAGATCGAAACCATCGTCTTTGGCATCCTTGAACCAAATTTCCTCTTTCGCTAATGGCTTCCTCCTTTGCTGTGCCACTGGCAAGGCTTCAGTCGCCGTCCCTCAGAAGGATAAGGGGGAGACCGTCGTGCCTAGTCCGATCGCCAATCAAATCTCTCAAGTGGGGGTAGATCAAATTCCCGATCTCCCAGAGAAATATATTTGTGCGACTATCAGATCCGGTTGCCTCAAAGGGAGGAGAATGTTCATCTCCCTGGAGATCGAGATGTTGGAGTTTATGTCAAGGCTTTCCATCGGGGACTTCGATTTTCTATGCATCCTTTCATGTTCTCCTTGCTGAGGGCATTGGGTATTTCTCTTTGTCAAATGATACCGAATGTCATTGGTGTCTTGGTCAGCTTTATCGCACTGTGCGTGATAAATGGGATCGAACCAACCATGGAGTTCAGTTACTTTTTTGAATTCCTCCCATCAAGACCCCAGGCTGGAATCTGATAACCGCTCGCCGAGGTAGAAAATTATTTGGTGCTCTTCCCACATCGAACCCGAAATGGAAAGCCAAATTCATATTTGTGGTATTTCACGGCGAGGCGAGTTTCTGTACTCGGTGAGGGACTCCTGATTTGGGCATGACTGATGATAAGCCTCTTTCTGATGAGGAGTAAAAAGTTGCCCGTTCGTTGATGAAGCTGCCTGGGAGGACTAGGTCGACAAAGTGGCTGTTGACTGACCCAGTGCTGCACAGTAGTGTATAGCCGAAAGGTTGATTCGACCTTGTCCATCTATAATTTGTTCTTCGTTTTCTTGAATTTTGCCTCCTTGCAGGCATGGTCGTTCTGGAGTAACAGGTGGACCCTGGGATGCGGGAAGCAGTTGAAGCTTTCATTAGAGAGATTGGAAAAAATATGTCCTCTCCTCAAGTGTATCATCTGGAGGGTGGAATGGTCGGGACCTCCAAGGCTTTACCCATAGTGGTTCATGAAGCCTCACACTCGATTCGTCCTCAGTAGAGGAAAAAGAAGAATCTTCCCCCCGAATTTGAGGTGGTTGCTATTGAGAAGGTGAAGAGATTGAGGCGGCATCTTTGTATTGTCGACTCAGACTTGTCTGGGTCGGATGACGTCTTTGACCCGCCAGCCTCTCTAGGCGCGAATCAGTCGCATGCCGAGGTTCAATCCCTCGAACAAGAACATGGTCTTGTTTCAGAGAAGGATTCGAGGGATTCACCTTCTCCTCAGGAGCCAATTTCGCGTCAGCATTCTTGGCCTTGGGGAGGTCTGTTTCCTCCTGAATTGTTGGCTGAGGATATTCCTTTGGACTTTAGATCGATATTGCCAGAAGATCGAACGCCTTAGGCCCCGTTTGATTGTTCTGAGGAGGAGCTCCTTCTGCCGGGCTTCCCGATTAGGAAAGATGAGTCGGCTCTTTTGGATCTTGGGACCGCCTCACGAATTGTCGAGAATTCGACTTTTCCTAGGGACATGGCCGTTCTGGAGAGGGTCGATCAGGAGAGGCTGTCCTCAATTGTCGTTCTCGCGAATGTTCAAGTAATAATCATGCTTGTCCTTATTATGAAAGAAGCGAGTATTGAGATTGACAATTCTTGCTTGTCTGCAGGCTCTTGTGGCTAACGTTACGTTATGTTGCAGCTCGGTGGAGCTGGCTAATCATGAAGCCACATTGGCGGAGGCCAAGACAGCCGTTGAAAAGGCCGAGGTGAAGCTGGCCAGATGGAAGCTTCTCAATAAAATGATCCAGTCTCAGGCGCTCCGTCTCGAACATGAGTTAGACGAGTCTCGTAAAAGGGAGACTGGTTAAATTGCTTGAGGGAGTAACCAGAAAAGATGCTGCTTGAGGAAAGGGCAAAATGGGAGGCCAGAGAGAGTGAACTTCAAGCTCGACTCCTTGATGGCTTTCGGGAAGTCAACACGAGATATATTGCGGAAAAAGGTAGTCCAAGAATATAGGGACAATTTGCCCGACTTCGATGAGCTGTATACACAATGATATGGGCGGTGTCGATTGGAGATAAAGGGTCGATTCCCCGGTTTTGCGGTTGAGATCGACGAAATCCCTGTTATTTTTCCAATCGAGAATGCCAATGGTCAAAGCAATTCCATGGATGCTGCTATCCCCTTCGACGAGGCTGTCGCCGAGACATGTAAGGCTGCAAATGTTGGTGCTCCAAAAGATCAGGAGCATATTCCTTCGATCGAAGGAGACCAAGGGCACGCCGATCCGACTGAGGGATCTTAAGAGTTTCTTACCCCTCCAAGTTTTTGAATGTATAAAGGTGTAAATTTTGTAGGAACACGAAAATTTTGTAATACAAAACAAAAAGATGTTGCCAAAAGTTGACATATACCTCTTTGTTTTCACAAATTGACATTTTTAAGGAGAGTGTATGACCGTCACTTTGGCCCCTTTCAATGAGTTAAGCAATCACCCAAGGTGGTAGGGGTTGAATGGTTGAATCATACACTTATTAACAATCATATTAAGGTGCAGTTCTTGAAGTTGTGTAAGAGATAACCTTTCATCTTGTGGCCGATGACTAAGTCGCGTCGTTCGATAGCGAGGGAGATGACCCCTTCGTCTTACGGCCGACGACTAAGTAGGGTCATTCAGTCGCGAGGAGGTGGTCTCTTCGGCTTACGGCCGACGACTAAGTAGGGTCGTTCAGTCGCGAGGAGGTGACCTCTTCGGTTTACGGCTTACGACTTACAATTTAGTAGAGTCGTCCGGTAGCGAGGGACATGATCCCTTCGTCTCACGGTCGACGACGAAGTATGGTCGTTTAGTTGCGAGGAGATAGCCCCTTCGGCTCATGGCTGACGATCTAGTAGAGTCGTTTGGTAGCGAGGGGCGTGCCCCTTCATCTTACGGCCGATGATGAAGTATGGTCGTTCATTTGCGAGGAGGTGGCGCCTTTGGTGACGACCTAGTAGTCGTTAAGTAGCGAGGGGCGTGACCCCTTCGTCTTACGGCCGACGACGAAGTAGGTCGTTCAGTTGCGAGAGAGTGGTTCCTCGACTTACGTCTTACGACTAAGCGGGGTCATTTGGTAGCGAGGGGCATGGCCCCTTCGTCTTACGGCCGATGACGAAGTATGTTCATTCAGTTGCGAGGAGGTGGCACCTTCGGTTGACGGCTGATGATCTAGTAGAGTTGTTCGGTAGCGATGGGCATAGCTCCTTCGTCTTACGGCCGACCACGAAGTAGGATCATTCAGTTGCGAAGGGGTGGCCCCTCGGCTTACGGGTGACGATCGAGGAGAGTTGTTCGGTAGCGAGGGGCATGACCCCTTCGTCATACGGCCGACGACGAAGTAGAGTTGTTCGGTAGAGAGGGGCATGACTCCTTCGTCTTACGGTCGACGATGAAGTAGGATTGTTCAGTTGCAAGGGGTGGCCCTTCGGATTATGGCTGACGATCGAGCGGGGTCATTCGGTAGCGAGGGGCTGATCCCTTCGTTTTACAGTCGACAATGAAGTATGGTCGTTCAGTTGCGATGAGGTGGCCCTTCGGCTTACGACTGACGACCTAGTAGAGTCGTTCGGTAGCGAGGGGCGTGGCCACTTCGTCTTATGGCCAACGACGAAGTAGGGTCGTTCCGTAGCGAGTGGCGTGGCTCCTTCGTCTTACAACCGACGACGAAATAGGGTCGTTCAGTTGCGACGGGGTGGTCCTTCGGCTTACGACCGACGACCGACGACCGAGCGGGGTCGTTCGGTAGCGAGGGACATGGTCCATTCGTCTTACGGTCGACGACGATGTAGGATCGTTCAGTTGCGAGGAGGTGGACCCTTTGGCTTACGGCTGACGACCTAGTAGAGTCGTTTGGTAGCGAAGGGCATGACCCATTCGTCTTATGGACGACGACGAGCGGGATCGTTCGATAACGAGGGGCATGTTCCATTCGTCTTACGACCGACGAAGAAGTAGGGCCGTTTAGTTGCGAGTAGGTGTCTCTTTCGGCTTACGACTGGCGACCTAGTAGAGTCGTTCGGTAGCGAGGGGGCATAGCCCCCTTGTCTTACGGCCGACGACGAAGTAGGATCGTTTAGTTGCGAGGCGGTGGCCCCTCGGCTTCTGGCTAAGGACCTAGTATAGTCGTTCTGTAGTGAGGGACGTGGCCCATTCGTCTGACGACCGATGATAAGTAGGGTCGTTCAGTTGCGAGGGAGTGTTCTTTCAGCTTATGACTGACGACTAAGCAGAGTCGATCGGTAGCGAGGGACCGGGCCTATGGCTGACGACCAAGCAGAGTCGTTCGGTAGCGAGGGGCCGGGCCTATGGCTGACGACCAAGTAGAGTCGTTCGATAGGGTCGTTTAGTTGCGAGTGAGTGTTCTCTTGGCTTATGACTGGCGACTAAGTAGATTTGTTATTCGTCTTACGGACGACGACGAAGTAGGGTCGTTTAGTTGCGAGTGAGTGTCCTCTTGGCTTATGGCTGACGACTAAGTAGATTCGTTCGGTAGCGAGGGACATGGTCTCTTCGTCCTACGGTCGATGACGAAGTAGGATCGTTCAGTTGCGAGTGAGTTGCCCCTCGGCTTACGACTGACGACTGAGTAGAGTCGTTCGGTAGCGAGGGGCATGGCCCATTCGTCTTACGGCCGATGATGAAATAGATTCGTTCGATAGCGAGGGGCATGGCCCCTTCATCTTACGGCCGATGACGAAGTATTCTCCAAGTCTATTTTCATCAAGACAGTATGAATTGAAATGAGCATGGTCCATCTAGATTTCTCCTAAAGATTGGATCCTTGTGAGTAGTACACTAGTCGAAGATTTACTAAGCATTTAGATGGAATGATTCTCATAAAATTCATAAATGTCATGTTGAGAAGATGATTTTGAAGGAAAACATACTTTATTAATATTGAAAGCTTTGACATTCTGATAAAAGGAAAAAGCGTACATGCGTTTTAATTATGCTCGGGGCTGTCTTCGCCTGGCCTTTTATTTGATCCTTGCCTAGAAGCTTTTTAATCGACCAACTTGGTGATGGGTGACCCGGTCATTGGCCCCTTTCCTTTTTGCTTCGAGGTCCCCTCTTTATTTTGTCGGTCATCACCTGGCTTATTGGGATGACCACGTTTGACTAGTGCGTCAATCTCTTTCTTAAGTGTCCAGCAATCGGTGGTGTCATACCCGTAGTCGTTGTACTTGCAGAATTTGAGATCATCACTTTTTTCGTATCTGTTCTTTTTGGCGGGCTCGTTGATGAGTCCTCGTTGGGCGTACGCCAGGACCTCTGCTTTAGGAGCACTCGGCCTGACGTAAGCATCTTTGGTAGGATGCTCCTTGATCCTGGGACTCGTCTCTTTGCCCCCGATCTCGCGGCTCTGGTCGAGAGTTCCCTCGGGGTCGTGTATCTCGCTTTGCTTCTTCTTGACGCTTAGGAGTGTCTTTTTTGTAGCGGAGAGTGCTTCCTCAGAGCTCATGAATCGATTTGTCGTACTGAACAGCTCCACGAGACTGCTCTGCGGGAATTCGTGCAAGGATCTCAACAGGTGCTTATTTTTGACTGCTTGGCGAGGGCTCCGATGATAGTGGAATCCGGAACGTTCTCAACCTCCAGTCTTTCTTCATTGACGTGCTTGATGAAGTCGCGAATTAATTCTCTCTCACCTTGCTTCAGAGTGAAGATATGAGATGATTTACGCTTAGGACGTCTCCATGCAACAAACTGCCTGTAAAAAACGTCAAACAATCGTCGAATGACCTAATGCTATTATCGGGCAATCTATTGAACCAACCGTCTGCTACCTTTGTAAGCGTGGTTTGGAAGGCTCGACAGATGTATGGCTCATCAGCCCCATGAAGCTCCATCACGTTCAAATATCTACGGATGTGCTTTCACAGGTCTCCAGTGCCGTCATACATCTGCAAGGTTGGGATCTTGAACTTGGAGAGTAGTGAGGTAGACATGATGTTCTCTTTCAGAGGAGTTCGCCGATTGGTAGGAAGAAAGAATGGCGCTCGTTCCTCCTGTCACTGGTGAGTGGCGCTAGTGGAGTGGTTGGTGCTTGCTTCCCTCTCCTTTCTCTCTGCACCAACCGCCGGATTTGGCGGACTGCGACCTGGGATGAGATTATCTCCGCCCTGATCCAAGATGTTGCGGGTGGTTTGCCCATTATTGGAGGGTCCTGGACCTCTGTTCTGTCCAAGGGTGAGATGGTTATTCCGCATCTCTCTGTTCTGTTGAGATGAAGGAATGGTATTCGGCTGCAAGTTCTCTCTGGTTGCTCGAGTCCTTGCTCGATAAGCCCCTGATTTCTTTTAGAAGCCCGCCCTCTTCCTGGTTGGGGACGCTCGATGTCTCGTTGAACGGCGGCGGCTAACACAGTCAAGCTCTTTTCCATTTTCTCAGCGAACTTGTTAAATTGTTCACGAGTCACCACTCGAGCATTGGGTGGGATTCCTTGGTCTTCAAGATTCGCATTCAGAACATACTTGTTCAATGTGTTCTTTACTAGATCGTAGAGTCATCCAATGTAGTCGTGTCCAGTCGACATTGGCTTTAGTTGCTTCGGGATATTGACTAGTGAGTTTTCCACAGATGTCGCCAACTGGTAAGGCCAAAATTGGCGATGACGGTATTTGTGCTGACGTGGACATCTCTAGTCGAGGTGAAGCCTCGTCAGCTAATGGAATGTGACCCTCGGTTAGTAGAACCAGAGTCGTAGATGGTTGGGACAATGAGGCGGTGCGAAAGCTCGCTCGATCCATTGGCTAGATATGAAGGTCGTTCGACCTTTTAGTGGGATCGATCGTTGAACGACTGTCGTCAAAAACTGTCGTTCGACCCTCTTGTTGGGTCGTACTACGATGTTCATGCACCACAAGACAACGTCAGGGGGGACGAATCTGGGTTTTGACCCAAATCTTATCCGATGCTTAAGTTAGAACAAGAACTTAAGGAAAGACTTGAGACTGTCGAGATCGACCCACGAAGGTTCGTCTCGAATCAGTTGCCGCAAGCTTTTTGGAGGAAGAATTATAAAGTGGAGAGCAGAATATAAGAGTATTAGGTCTCTCGTACCTTGGAATCCCCCTATTCTGTTCATCTTCAGTGTATTTATAGACCTCGGAGGTCTCTTCTTCAGTGACATTGGGAGGATAACGGTCACCAATTATGGCGCCACGATCCTCCCCCCTAACAGGGGTAACCGTCGACCATGCCTCAGCTATTTATGAGCACATTATCGATTGCAAGTTTGAGACGATGGAAATCCAACAGACAAATGACACGTGGGCTTTCCAGCTTCAAGCTTTCCTCGCGGGCTTGGTGGGCTTTGGGTCCATCTGAGTGAATCCATTGGGTGCCGGCCCAAGGATTTAACAAGTACCATGTTTAGTTCAAAAATAGATGATAATAAAAAAGTAGAACATGCAAGAAGCAAGCTATGAAACTGTCAAGGATGGCTACAAGTTATTGAATTACTTGAAAACATGCGTGTAAATTATTGCATCTGTTTTATCCTATGACTCATAACTAATAAGTGGAATTTATACTGGTATGCATAAACTTGTTCAAGAAGTTGTTTTCAATAAATCTCGAGGCTTTGCTTATTTCTCAAGATGTACAGCAGTAGCCAAGTTGTGCTAATTGATTTGATAGTTCTTTTATGCCATCATATATTAAATGCCGAAAAAAATTTAGTGATGTAAGGATCATTATCTTTGTTGTTGTCGTTGTTGGTGCTGCTGTTATGTAGGGAGACCAATTATCCTTTTTAAGTTGCCGAGTTGCTTGGTGATTAGTGCAGATATGGGCACTCATACTTTAGTATCCATTGACAATGTGCATAAGTGAAATGCTCTTGCAAATTTAATGAGACTATTAGTTTGCCTCCTAGGATGTATTCGATGCATGCTCTTCTCAACCCTATTGAATGAGTTATTCTCATTCAGTGAGGTCTTTTGTCCTTTCCAACAGTGTACGCCATGAGTACAGCGGGTGGGATGATAAGAACCCAAAAGTGGAAACATGCAACCCAAGCACCAAAATATCACCCGGTTCTCATGCTCCCCAAGAAGTAGATGCTGATGCATATGTTGTGTTCAGTTATGATGTTACCTTCCAGGTATGTGCTAATTTTCTTTGAACATTTCGTCTTTATTCACCCCTCGTTCTTACATCCTCGCCTTGATGCTTGCAGCCCAGTGATGTCAAATGGGCGTCTCGCTGGGACACTTACCTTCTCATGAACGATGATCAAATTCATTGGTTTTCGATTGTCAATTCGTTGATGATTGTTCTCTTCCTTTCTGGAATGGTGGCCATGATCATGATGAGAACTCTATACAGAGATATAGCGAACTACAATCAGTTGGAGACTCAGGATGAAGCCCAGGAAGAGACCGGCTGGAAACTAGTACATGGCGACGTCTTCAGGACACCAGTCAACTCAGGTCTTCTCTGTGTTTTTGTGGGAACAGGAGTCCAGTTCTTTGGGATGGCCGTGGTCACTATGATCTTTGCATTGTTTGGCTTTCTCTCCCCTGCAAACCGAGGTGGTCTTATGACGGCCATGGTCCTGCTGTGGGTCTTCATGGGCCTGTTTGCAGGCTACTCCTCAGCTCGGCTGTACAGGATGTTCAAAGGTGCAGATTGGAAGAAGATCACCCTGAAGACTGCCTTCTTGTTCCCGGGCATTGTGTTCTCCATATTTTTTGTGCTGAATGCTTTGATCTGGGGCGAGAAGTCTTCAGGTGCAGTTCCCTTTGGGACCATGTTCGCTCTGGTTTTCCTATGGTTTGGCATATCAGTACCGTTGGTCTTTGCGGGGAGCTTCTTAGGGTTCAAGAAGCCGCCTATCGAGGACCCGGTCAAGACAAACAAGATCCCGAGGCAGATACCTGAGCAGCCATGGTACATGCAGCCATTATTCTCCATCCTCATCGGTGGCATTCTGCCATTTGGGGCCGTGTTCATTGAGCTGTTCTTCATCTTGACATCCATATGGCTGAATCAGTTCTACTACATCTTTGGTTTCCTCTTCATAGTCTTCCTCATCCTCCTCGTGACCTGTGCCGAGATAACAATCGTGCTCTGCTACTTCCAGTTGTGCAGCGAGGACTACCACTGGTGGTGGAGGGCATACCTTACTGCTGGCTCTTCGGCGCTGTATCTCTTCACGTATGCAGCGTTCTATTTCTTCACCAAGCTGGAGATCACCAAGGTTGTGTCTGGGATCCTCTACTTTGGGTACATGTTGATCGGGTCATTTGCTTTCTTCGTGCTGACTGGGACGATCGGCTTCTATGCATCTCTCTGGTTTGTCAGAAAGATATATTCTTCGGTGAAGATTGACTGACAATTCGACAGGCTCCAGCGAGCTTTGGGAATGGAAGTGCGACAAAAAATTATTGAATGCACATGCTTCCAGCAGAAAGATGAGAATTCTGAAGGAAACTCGAATACCTTCGATCTGTTGGAAGAGGGCTACGAGAGAGACTCATTTTGAAGACCTGCAAGCAAGTCTTGGCAATAGAAAAAGTGTATTATTCTGAGGTATATCGTTAAAAAGGCAGAGGTAGAGAGGTAGGCTGCGTTTGGTTTTGTATCGGGACTCCAAGCTACTTGTTCGTGACTGTGTTTCGTTCTGCTTTCAGTTTGTAAAAGAAAACCCACTAGTCTGCCGATTAAATCGCAGCAAGACAGCTTATATATTCTTGGAAGTCTAATGTCTATTTTTTCCAACTTTTTGTTCCATCTTATGCTTATACCATGGCCTTTCAGATATTATGTGTAAATGTTGCCCGGGGTGTAAAGCTTAGCCGATGTTTGCTGTTATCTATTTGTTTTGTACGTGGGTTACTTGTCACATGAACTTTCAATTTTACTCGAGTTCTCCTTCATGAACATTGTTTATCATGTTAGAAAAATCGAACTATTTTTAGTAGTATTAGAAGCTATTTGGCTTTCTCATAATTTTTATGGATTTAAAATGTCTCTGTTGTGAATGGGTATTTACTGGGTTGATGAGTTATTGGGCCAACCTAAGTGGTTGGGCCCATACCCACTTGTATTCTCCCCTTTGGCTATAAATATAGACTTGAGGGCTCTCCCCTCAGTAGTTGATTCATAACACGTTATCAGCACGAGTCTCTAAAAATTTTTTTCCACAAATTTTTCCGTTCGTTGCGAAGGCGAAGGCGAAGGCGAGACGGTAGATCCACGAGCGCGGTGCAAGGCTTCCTCCATCAAGGGTCGTCATCCGCGTAGGGCTTCGAGCAACCGTCGCTATATCCGGAGGACGGATATAGAGGTAAAAACTCTAAAAACAAGATTTTTAATCATACGTATGATTACCCCTCCCCTAGATCTCACAAGATCGTCATGGGGATTCATCGTCGCCTTGAAAACGACGGATTTTTCATCCCAAAAACCCAATTTTTAGGGTAAAAACTCAATTTTTAGGGTTAAAACCCTAATTTTGAACCCTCCGGCGGCTACCCGTCACCGGACCCCCCCAAAACCCTCCCCTCGCCGGAAAAACCCCCCCCACCACCATGGCCGCCTCCCCCTGCAGGGGGGGCGGCCCCCGCCGCCGCCCCTGCAGGGGGCGGCGGCCCCCGAGGCCGCCTCCCCCTGCAGGGGGGGCGGCCCCCCGCCGCCCCTCCTGCAGGGGGGCGGCCTTGGCCGCTCCCCCCCTGCAGGGGGGGCGGCCTCCGCGGCCGCGCCCCCCTGCGGGGGGGGGGGGGGGGGGGGGGGGGGGCGGCCTTGGCCGCTCCCCCCCTGCAGGGGGGGCGGCCTCCGCGGCCGCGCCCCCCTGCGGGGGGGGGGGGGGGGGGGGGGGGGGGGCGGCCCCCGCCGCCCACCCGCAGGGGGCGGCGGCGGCGCCGGCCGCGCCCCCACCCGCAGGGGGCGGCGGCGGCGCCCGCCCCCCCCAGAAACCCTAGAAACGGAAAGAAGAAGAAAAAAAAAAAAAAAAAAATTCCAGATCTGTGGGCCTGAAGCCCACAGCAGATCTGTGGGCCTGAAGCCCACAGCAGATCTGTGGGCTTAAGGCCCACAGATTTCAAAAAAAAAAAAGGAAAGAAGAGAAAGGAAAAAAAAAAAAAAAGCCTATGGGCCCGAAGCCCACAGGTCGACTGCGGGCTTCAGACCCGCATGTTGTTTTATCTGAAAAAAAAAGGGGGAGGCAAAGGGCTATAAATTTGCCTCAAAAGGCAATTTATTAGCCTAAAAATTAATTTAAAATGGGGATTTAAGGGCAAAATATTCGTGAAAAATCACGGTAAATTACGGGACAAATACCGGGCAGGCGAGGACTTTTTGGGGATTCTTGGAGGGGGCTTTTGGGATGATGAGGAAAACTTTTTCCTCTGACAAAGAAAATGTTTATTTTGGGCTCTTAATCAATTTAATTGATTAAACCCATTCAATTTACAACCTTTGCATTGTAATGATTTTTTTTTCTGCAAAAATCATATTTACATGCTTTGCATCTCTGGTATATTCTGTTGGATATTATATGCGTGGTTGTGCATTGTATTTAAAACTTAATAATTAGAAAGATCCTGCGACCGCTCTGCCGTTAGTAACCTAACGGTGTATGACGTTGCCCAGTGGTCCAATAATTATTAAGTGTTTAAATTATCTATCCATCTCTGCGAATATTAAATGCCTGTGATGCCTGTGATGAAAATGTCTGATGAAAATGTTGATGAGCACAATATTTCTGCATGAATTGCTAAATGTGGTTTTTGGATCGGCCGTTTAGTCCCACAGTTTATTTCCCGCACTTTTCTTTTATTTTTGAGAGAAATTGTAGTGAGGAATTTATGTAAATGTCAAAGAAAGAAGACCAACTTCCACGAAGACGGAGGCCACACTTGAAGATGGAGATATCATATGGGACCCACGGGGTTTCCAAAGTTGTATTTTCATTTTCTTTAAGCTGCAAATTTGTATAATTTGGACTGTGGACTTTTTTGGACTCTTTCTTGTGGGACTGGCCGATCCACACATTTAGCTTTTCGTTAAATATTGCCTCCACATGAAAATGTTTTCTCTGAATTAATTATTAATTCATGCATGTTTGTGCTCTGCTAGATAAATGGCTAATATTGCAAGCGTTAATTTCGAAGTACTGGAAGCATCAGAGAGAAACTATCTAAGCTGGAAGCTAGATGTAAAGTTTCACCTGCGGGCAAAGTCCCTCATCGCTGCTGTGACTGAAAAAGAAAATGTTAGCAATATAGAGAAGGCGCAAGCCATCACCTATATTCGCCGCCATGTGGACAAGACCTTAAAGGCTGAATACCTTACGGTCGAAGATCCATTTGAGCTATGGACTGCCCTTGAGGACATGTATAAACATCAGAAAGATGTTATACTCCCAAGGGCACGATATGAGTGGGAGAACATGAGACTACAGGACTTTAAGTCCATTGCTGAGTACAACTCAGCACTTTTTAGCACCACCGCACGCCTGAAGTTGTGTGGTGAAAAAGTCTCAGAAAATCGCATGCTGGAAAAGACGTATACGTCCTTCCATGAAAAAGATGCGATACTCATGCAGCAATACCGTGAACGCAAGTTCACCAAGTATTCCGAGCTGCTGTCATGTTTACTCATGGCCGAGCAAAACAGAGAACTTCTTCTCTCCACTCACAATATACGCTCTCCGGCACTGCCCCCCACCAGAAGCTCACTATCCCTCTTCCTTCAAAAAGAAGTGAGATAATAAAAGAAAAGAAAGACCACAAAAGGGGGGTCAACAGAAAAATGTCAAGGGTCATGTACAGTAGCAGCGAAATAATGAAAGTAAGCGGAAGTTCACGAGGCACAGAAATAACAAAAAATAGAAATGATATCCCCCCACCCAAGAGGGAATGGGAAGACCAGTGCCAAAATTGTGGCATGAAAGGCCACTGGTCCAGACTGTGCCGAACTCCGCATCATCTCCAGGATTTGTATAAAGAGAACAAGAAAAATAAAGCTGAAACAAACCTGATGACATCTGATGCTCCAGTTAAGTTTTTCAGCTGACGACTTCGAAAATAATGGCATGCTTAACTAGCCTTTTACTTTTATCTTAGCAAATTGTTATGAGAGCTTTTTGTATTACGCAATCTGTTTTGATTGAAAAATTTTAGTAGACAATAAATGAAAATGGTTATCTAAATATGCATGTGCCGATACGTTTCATCTTTTGAAACTGCTCTCATAAATGCTTAGTAGACAATAAACACGTACGATTTCTATCAATACAAAGCCCAATATCAGGGCTATATTGAAGATCCAGGGAATGCAACACAGTTGCCCCCAAACGACACAAAAATAATGGATGCACTAATCCCTCCGAATTCCAAAAAGAAACTTTCTAAGTTTCAAGGACATCCGTTTCAACGGATCCCATTTGGAAACAGCAAATGTAAAAGAAAAATTACCGTATGCAACGTCTCAAGAAAAAGGAGTAAAATCCACACTTGAACGTTTTGAGAGCCTTATAGGCCTCTATCATACGAAGATTCGGAGAAAGGAAGCAGAATTAAACGGAGCACCTGAAGTGCCCTACATCAGCCAAGTTTTCACTCTGGCATGTTGGACTTGGCCACCCTGGATTTGTGATGCACAGCATCTTATCCTATGGGTATGACTTGAAGAACCAGAAGATTCTTCAGAAGGGAAAATTCCCTCGCATCCCTTACTATAAGGGAAGACTAATTGCAAGGCCATCTCCACAATAAGTTGAAAAAGAATCTCCACGCTTCCTCAAAAAAGAATACAAGGAGACAGATGTGGATAAAATCCACCACCCCTAGTGGGCTATTTTGGTACTTCATTGTACTAATAAATGCATCCTCAGAATATTCATACGTATGTCTACTACAAGACCCGCAACTTAGCTTTTCCAAAGCTATTGGCACAAGAATAAAAATGTTGCGGGCACATTTCCCAGACAATAAAATGTTGTAAATAAGTCTGGTTAATGTTGGGAAATATACCTCCCAGTCTTTTCAAGAGTATTGCCAATCAACGGGAATTGAAAATGAACATACAAGTGCCGCATGTTCATACCCAAAATGGGTCGGCAGAGTCACTGAAAAGTAGACTCCAATGGACTGAACGTCCATTAAATCCCGATTGCCTATGGATGCATGGGGACATGCAAACTCTGCATGCTGCATCGTAAATGAAAATAAGACCCTCTGGAGGTCAGAGTCTCCAATGCAACTTGCATATGGAATGCCACCGAACATTTCTCATCTGAGAATCTTCGGTCGCGCAGTCTTAAATCCCCATTGCACCACCAAAGAGGACCAAATCGGTACTCAGCGTCGCCTAGGTATCCATGCAGGGTTTGACTCACCCTCACTTATAAGATACCTAGAACCCCAAACGGGGGACGCATTTAAGGCACATCTTGAAGACTGTGATCTCGATGAGACGAGTTTTCCCAAAAATAGGCCCAGATACTGGAAAATCTGGCGCGAAGAAAATTATAACGTGGGATACAAACAGCTTGACCAACTATGATCCGGTAACAATACAATGTGTAGATGAGATCCAGAAGATCTTCCACACACAGAACACTGTTCACCAATTACCGGAATCATTTATTGACAACCAGAAGATTGTCAGATCACACATCCCTGCTGCAAAAACTCCAGCTAGGATTGACATCCCCGAGAATGGATGCAATCCACCAGCAGCAGAAGTGGCTGATCCTCAACAGAAAAGAGGCAGACCACCAGGCTCCAAGGACAGAAACTCCTGGAGACCTTAAGACAATACTACCACAGGACAATGAGCTCCTGTCCACACCATCACCCTTCCCGGAATCCACTGCAGAGGAATTGCCGGGAAAAAGTGAAATTAAGTAAATGTTGTACGTACTGGGGAGGTGTTGGACAGATAGAACATAAATTGTCGACAATATATTCACGTATTATATTGCCATATACATCGCAATGGCGATGATGTTTGTAAATTATCGTTCCACACTCCGTTGCTAGAAGGAAAACGTAGAGATTGGCCAAAATGTGGAACGTGGCAATAGAAGATGAGCTGGACTCACTTATGAAACGTGAAATGTTCGGACCTGAAGTCCAGACACCAAAAGGTGTCAAACCTGTGGATAAAACAAAGTATTGCAAACATAAGAAAAATAGATACAAAATCGTATGCTATACGGTACAACCTATAGCCCAAGGAAAATTTCGCTGAAACTAGGGATCGAACAAATTCAAATGAGCATGTCTCATAAATGATGCATCAGTCTCCCTAAGTTATCAAAAGCGGATACCTTACGATTTGGCGAAGGAAAATTTTGGATATGCTGTTATTGGATGTTGTGACGGCATACCTTCGTGGATATCTTGTAAAGATAATTTCCACATTTCCTTAAAATGCCTGAATAGACTTCGGGACGTCTATTCAAATGAAGAAATATAAGTATAACAAATAAATGTACAACCAAGAGAATCACTTGAGAAGTCAATGATTCCTACTGAAGGTTGTTTTTGCATCTATGCAAAGAACAGGATTAGAGATCTTAGTTGTAGACAACTAACATCTCATCGGATCTCCTGAAGAGAAAACCGAAATAAATGTACTAGCCTGACTTTTAAACATGAAATAAAAAAGACCTAGGCAAATATAAAGTCATGGCTCATAGAATCCTGTTACAAACGCCCAGAAGTGCGTTGGAGATATTAACAGGACCATTGTCATCCAAAGTACACCTACGGTGGTACACTTACTGGATGAACAAAAAGAACCCTTCCGATCGCTGGAAGAGGGGGAGGATATAACTGGTCCTAAAGTCCCTTATCTTAGTGTAATCATGCACTCCTGGCTAACTGCATCTGTCCCGGTATAACAATTGCAGTAAACTCATTAGCCAGAGATAGTTGGCACCTAAAAAGGGCCATTAGACCTGAGTTAAGCCTTCTGCGCTTACTCCAAGGGTCGAAATATTCGGACTTACAAAATGTAGTAGCATCCTCCAATGTTTATGCAAATGCAGGTTTCAGGTCCAGTCCCTATGCTGAGAAATCACAGAACGGGTACCCACAGTGGGATGGCCATCCCCTGCAGATCTGCAAAGCAACTTATGAAGGCAACATCATCCTATCATTCCGAGATCCTCACCATTCCAGAATCACACCAATGGTGTATTTGAGGGCGCCTGGTGGTACATCACATCCCAGTGACGACTGGGATAGAGGCTGGTTCGGTGGAGCTAACCATATAGTCTGAAGACCACATCAGAGGCGACAAAACTTAGCAACCTCCTCAGAGTCCCTGGATTCAGCAGCTGCTTGATGGTGACAAAATTTGTAATTTGTGTACATTTTCGGAATATTGTAAATAGGAGTGATGAGATAAGCCTAAGAGATCTGAAAGCCTAAGAGCTTTTACAGATCAGGGGGAGTTGAGGGAATTTGTACTCTTTTCCCTTAGCTATGGTTTTTCCCACTGGGTTTTCCATAGCCAAAGGTTTTAACGAGGCAAATCAAATCAACTCTGGATCCCGAAGTATCCACCCCTCTGTGACGCTCAGAATCCAGAAGTATTCATGAGCAGAGTCACTTGTACAAATCAGGGGGAGTTAAAGAGCGTTTGCACTCTTTTTCCTTAACTATGGTTTTTCCCACTGGGTTTTCCATAGCCAAAGGTTTTAACGAGGCAAATCTCACCAACTCAGGATCCTGAAGTATCCACCCCATGTGAGACCCAAACAGGCTCAGAATCCTGAAGTATTCATGAGCGGGGTCCACAACCATGGCTGGATAAGGGGGAGTGTTGTGAATGGGTATTTACTGGGTTGATGAGTTATTGGGCCAACCTAAGTGGTTGGGCCCATACCCACTTGTATTCTCCCCTTTGGCTATAAATATAGACTTGAGGGCTCTCCCCTCAGTAGTTGATTCATAACAGTCTCAGAGTTATTGCCCATTAATTTTTTATTCTTCTTATTGTGTAGGTATATGCTGTTGGTGTACAGGGTGATTACAGGGTGTCCGCTGGGCCGTGCCGGGCCGGCGGACAGCGGTGGCCGGGCCGGCGGCCTCCCCTTCATTAAAAAAATAATAAAAAAAAAATAAGAAAAAAGGTTTAAAAATCAGATAAATCTAAAAAAAATATCAAAAAATCTGTCTCCCTTAAAAAATAATAATATGTATTCCTATTTACCTGAAAAATAATATGTATTTACTTGGAACATAATATATATCCCTAAAACAATTCTAAAAAATCTATAAAATTCAAACCACATGGAAAATAATATCTACACCTGTTATTTACTTGAAAAAATTCAAACAATTTGGAAGTAGATAATTAAGCCCGAAATTTTCGAAGGTCCCGGGTTGAACCTTTAAATTTTATTAATTAAAATCTTTTTTTGAGGGGGGACGTGTAGTGACCCCGTGCTATGAGGAACAAACACTTGAGGGGGGTGAATAGTGTTTTATAGAATTATAAGGAATTTACGCCAAATAAAACCCTACTTAACCAACAAATGCGGAATACAATAAGTGAACAACAACACAAGGAATAATACAATGCAAACAAGCAATCTACACTGGTTCGGTGCCACCCAAGTCTCCCCGACTTGTTACCGGTGCCCTACTCCAGCAACACCCGGATCACCTCCGGATGCTCTAGCAAACTGCTAGAGATTTCCTTTAGCCCACTTGTGGAAACCCCACAAGTGCAATCGATCTACAATCGATGTCCGTGTATCCCACAACCCGGGAACACGCAAAGTCCTTAATCCCACAACCTGGGACTAAGCACACTCTCACAAACCGAGAGCAAAAAGAAATCTTGACTCACACAACTTGGGATCAAGCCAAACCTCTCACCACCGTGAGAATACAACAAATATGAAGTATAAAGAATGAAATATAAAACTTCTTACCACAAAATCCTATGCCTTGAGAAATACTTACCAATTTGGGGCAAAAATGTATTTTGAGGAAGATGAGATCACCAAACCCTAGCTCCACCAAGATGAGCAGCAATAGATGACAATGGAGGAGTTGGTGACTTGGATTCAAGCTCTTAGCTTGAGAAGCTTACAAGGAATGAGAATCTCTCTTGAGGAATTTGTGCTCAAAGAGTAAGGGAGAGATTCTTGTGAGATGAGAGATCATGGAATTGGAGTTGAATGGCTCTTCTTAAAGGTGTGAAAATGTCTCTAATTTCAGTCTTGGATAACTGGTTTGAAGCACTAAAACTTATATAGAGAAGAGAGAAAACGGTCACAAAAATCGTGGCAATAAATGCTCTAACGGCTCTATTTCTGAAGCAGTTAATCGGTCTAAGAAGGATCTCTGACCGATTAGTTTTGTAACTAGTCGGTCGGTGAACCTTCTTGGACCGACTATATGGTTGACAGAGAAGATGGTGAAATCATAGGTAAGAACTAGCCGGTCTAAGAAGGATCATCAACCGACTAGATTGACAACTAGTCGGTCAGTGAACCTTCTTGGACCGACTAGATTGGCTTTTAATCGATTAACCATCCTTCTTGAACCAACTAACTGGTCAACAGTACAAAGGTCGAATTTCACACGGAAAACTAGTCGGTCTGAGAAGAGACACCAACCGACTAGATCGTCATTTAGTCAGTCGGTGAACCTTCTTGGACCGACTAATTGGTCAACAAATGGTCTTGAATTGATTAGGATAACTAGTCGGTCTGAGAAGGATTTCCAACCGACTAAATCGTCATCTAGTCGGTCGGTGAACCTTCTTGGACCGACTAATTGACCAACAGTGAATGGGCTGAATTAAGCAAGGATATCTAGTCGGTTCAAGAAGGATTCCCAACCGATTAGATCGTCATCTAGTCGGTTGGTTCTTCTTCTTGAACCAACTAAGATGCATATGAAGCCGTGAAATGAAACGATAGGCTACGGGAAAGTTTTTAATGGCTTCTAAGGCAATCCTAGAGATACGGTATGAAAGTTATGAAGATTTCTAGGCAAGTACTACTCAAGGCTTAACATTCTACTAAACCGAAGCTAGAAGACAATATAAATAACATGAAGAACCGTCTTCGAAGCTTCAACATGAAGAATCCGAATCCATTGACTTCATGAATACTCCTTGAGCTTCAACAAATCTCCAGGCACAACGATCACACGTTTTGAGGAAGTCTTGGGACGTCGCTTGAGATGAACAAATTACTTTGGCGACGATCTCCATAATTCTTCATGGACTTGAGTCTTTTAGTTGAATGACTTGAATATCTTCAACGTCATGGTCTTCGAAGCTTTTGACTCATCCATTCCTTTCTTCTCTTTGGATTGAATCTCCATTCATTTGTTGATGCCATTGGCTTGAGGTTTGAAGTAACCTTTGAGTTCTTCAAGCCAATGCTTCACCTTTGTTGATCTACCAAGTCCTCCACTTGAATCAACACGTGTAGTCACTTTTGATCTTCTTGAATCTAATTGGTGACTTTTTAGCTAACTGCAGTCATAAGAGTTAGTCACAATGATTTGTGTTTGATCATCATCAAACTCAAGGTGGATAGTCCAATACTCAACATTCTCCCCCTTTTTGTTGATGACAAACCAAATATAAACAAAACAAATAATTGTGCATTAAATATACTTACTCTCCCTGCACTGATGCCAATCAAGTTAATATTAATAATCAATAGCATCATTCAGCAGTTAATAGTGTGTGTATCACAAGAGGTTATGTATATATCGCATGAATGACCAGAAATAATATGCGCACACATTACAAATCATATAGGTGATACACATCATAAACATGAGCATGATTACCACTATATATAAAATGTAATCAATATAAACCAAGGTAATCACCAATGCTCCCCCTGAATCATATACATGAGCGATCATGCTTAAAGTCTTATATGATTCAAGTTAATGTTTAACACTCAACATTTAATAAGCACATCTTGTTTATTTCTTTCCCCCTTTGTCATTAACAAAAAGATATTGGCTATATCATAAGGAAGAAACAACAAATGCAATAAAAGAGTGGAAAACATAAAGGTATATCAATTGTAAAGTTATCTAATGTAAAGTTACCAATTGAAAACTAGATATCAAAATAAAGATATCAAATGTAAGAGCACATATCCAACAACAACTCAACTACTATCAATTATCACATGAAGATAAGCAATAAGCATATGTGATAAAAGATTACAATAGATACTAATTGTAAAGAGTAGTGTGAGCAGTGTTAGAAAAATGACAATAGCAAAAATCATGACATCACTTGTGAAGGAAATACAAGTGATCAAATAGTGTCAAATACCCAAACAAACTCAATTATCACAAAATTTATAACATTAAGCATAATGTGAAAGACTGTCCTGTGAAACCAATTGTATACTTTGGCAAGATATATTAAGCATGATTTAGTGCATGGAAAACAATTCTATGTTTTCATACAAACAAATCTATATAATCAATATAATCGTCGAGCGACGAAGCAAACAAACATGACTATGGAAATTCTTAACCATGTGTACAAAGTTATGTTATAATAACACACAATAAGTATAGTGGCAAAAGAAACCAATAGTAGACATACCAAGTAATCTCCAAAAGTATCACAGCTAAACTCCACAAAGCATCTCTAAACGTAAGTATACCAAATATTAGTGAAGTGTGCATTGTAGGGGTAACAAGGTGATACAATGAAAATAAATATCGAATATCTATATCACGCAAAAGTGTTATGTCAAAATAAAGACAGTAAGTTCCTAAAACGTATGGCATACACAATTCTAGCACACTAGGATACTAATTGAAACAATGTTCAAAAGAACCATAGTACTAGCATGCATTCCAAAATAGATACTCGCAAGATGAGTCAATGATAAGCATGGAATGCCATGAGCATGTAAAGATGATATCCAATATCAATAGTCTAACAATTGCAAATATGATACCAAATGTAAATATGATATGTAGAGATCATACCAAATGTAGTCTAACAAAGTATGCAAAGCAGGCAAATAATGTCAAGATCATGATATCACTTGAGAAGGAAACCAAGTGAACAAATAGAGACAAGATCTCATCCTAGCTCAATTATCACAAAAGATTCAACATGAGGCATAATATGACAAAACATCTTTTGAGCAAAGGCATGAAGAAAGTCTACGTTCAAAGTCACAAGGTAGGACATAAACGAATAAAGTTATCATGAATATCGCATGCATGCATACCAATTGTGCGAATAGAATAAAACTTGAGTAAGCACAATATAATCGGAGGTAGCATCAAAGAAGTCATAGTGCATCAAGATATATTCATGGAAGAATAACTATGACAGAATATACATATCATCAAACACAATATAAAGCTTATGTGATCGTGTATAACACAAGTTATCTCTAACATCTCATCAGAATAGCATAAAATATGAGCATGAGATGAGAGATGACTTAGTGAAAAAATATAGCTTGAAGATCACTAGCTAATATGAATGAATGTTATGTCACTCGTGTAAATATCATACATGAGAGATTTAGCTATAGACATGAAAGATTTCTTGAATAATATTATAGCTAAACATCAGTCATGCAGTAATTAAAATGACAAGTAACATACAATGAACAAATACGCATAAAGATCCTAAATCATTAATCTTATACATGGCATGAATTATATATAACGAGATGAAGTATAGCATGCCATCAAATATAGTTAATACAATCTAATAAACAAGCAAGCATGTCATACACATCAGTTATCATATCTATAACATTTAACAATCTTCACAAAGAAGCATGCATGTGAGGAATGCGATGTGTAATGACAACGTGTTCCAAAGATATGAACATCAATAAACAACTAACCAATTCATTATATGAATGTTACAGCTACCATGATACATGAGTCGTAATAAGACATATATGACATACATGAACATGGCAGTCACATAAACAAACAATCTCCATGGGGGTGTGACAAGAATGAGCTAATGAAGAAGTATGCTATATTACACAAATCCAATATATTAAAATACTAATTGTAAACATGGTAGTCAAAATCAATATATTAACATACCAATTGTGCAAAACACATACTTACAACCATTTAGCTCTCCCTGTATGTGTGCATCTCCAATGCACTATCCTTTCCTTTGAATTTATCCATCATTTGTAAACCAAGGAGAGTGTAGGGTATGCATCTTGCACAACAATCTGACAATTCAACAATTGGTGGTATCCAAAAACTTTTTGGATCCAATAGGTTAATGAACAAAATCAAGTAGTCCAATAACCAATCATTTACCAATTGTAAATAACACTCATCAATAGAAATACATGACATGCATTAAAAGGTGTTATTATAATCCCGAAAATCATACATATAAGGAATTAACAATTCTAAATCATTAGAAATTAGATACACCTAGATTAATAATTCCTATGCATATGATTTAATCACAATACATTATACACGCAATCATCATTATAAATACACACATCTAATAGAATAGTGTGTGCAAGAAAGGTTTCTCGTTCAATATGCATATGTGCACAAAATAAACATTCACGGCACAACACATATTGAAGGAAGGCATGAAAAGTAATACCACAAAGAGTGTGCATGAAAAGCATAACGTATTAATTTTCATAACCAAATTTCTATTTCCTTTGGCATATCAACAAGATAGAAAATCACCAAGGGTTAGAGAAATCAACTAATCTATATGCACAACATAATATGAGAGAAATGTAATGGCATATAATGATGTTGGGGGTAGTGGACGGACTCAACTAATCTGATACCAAATGTAATGTCCAAATAGCAATCAAACATGTCATACTCCCTCAAAAATCATACAAACTATGCAAACTTGGGAGTAGTGAACGAACTCACATATATATATGGGTGTTAGGGTTGAATTTCTGTGGATATTTGTTGGCATTAGTGGCACTATATCTGGAGAGCTCAGTTTGTGGAATCTGGATTGTTTTTGAGCAGTTTGAGCAAAATGTTGAACATTGTGTTGCAACAATATGTTCAACATTCGGGATCTGTAACAATTGGTCGTATACAGAAACACGGCTGTGGTCAACAAATTTGTCGTGGTGATCTCAGATCTGATTTGTTACCTAGAATATCGGGGATTCCTGTATATGGTTGTGGTATACCTGCATGAGAGATATTTGGAAAGCCCTTCCTAAATCGGTTGCTAAATTGAAGGGTTGTTGGATTGAAATAGAAAGTGAATATCTCGCAGATTTGTTAGTTGGGAAGATTGATTGCTGATAGATTGCAGCAGATCTATTCTGGTATCTTCAACCTATTCTGGGATATTCTATTGGTAATATATATGGAAGCTATTATTCTATCGGTTTTGTTGTTGATTCGGTTGGAGAGAATCTCGCCCGCAAATTAGTTTAATGCTAGAGGATTTTGTGAAACCAATTGCCCAATTGGTTTGGATTCTTGATAGCTGCCGTATCTGCAATTATTGTTGAAGTTTCCTCCCGCAATTCAGGGGGTAGCGGAGGATATATTGGTGGTGCGGTTTTTCGGCTAGGGCACGACTTTTGACGAAAGTTTTTTTGAAGAACTCCGGGAGGAGGCCGACGGCTACGCACGTAGGATCAAGGGAGTTGATCTAGTCGGTTGTGCAAGGGGAGCTTGCTGGCAAGGGGAGCTTGCCAAGAATACTTCACGGGGTTGATTGCGATCACCCCTCACGGTTTGTATTAAGGGGGAGGGTGTTCTTCCTTAGAGAAGCGTGATTATTAGAGTTTGTATTCTCTGATTATTATAGTGGAGTATTCTATTTTTCTGGGCGTGGCCCCGCAGATGTAGGTGTGCGCACCGAACTGCGAAACCAAGTCTCGTGTGTCGTTGATTGATTCTTTTGTTTTCTCTTTGTGTTTATTTTGATTATTCCCACGTACTGAAAACAACAATTGGTATCAGAGCGCAGGTCACCTGTGTAACTTTGTTTTCAAAGAAGGTGTGATCTTGAATTTCAGTACGTGAATCATGGCTACACGAGAAGGTGCCTCCGTTGTTCGTCCTCCATTGCTCATTGGTACAAATTACACTTACTGGAAGTCTCGGATGCGTGTATTCATTAAGTCCATTGATGAGAAGGCCTGGATCGCTGTCAGTGAAGGATGGACACCGCCAACCGAAATCGACGAAGATGGCGAAGAACACCTCAAGTCGGCAAGAGACTGGAGTCGGGTTGAAGAACATGCGGCCTTGTGCAACTCTAAAGCAATTAATGCTATTTTTTCTGCTGTCGACGAAGAGCAATTCAAATTAATCTCTACGTGTGAGTATGCAAAGGAAGCGTGGGATATACTGCAGAATATTCATGAAGGCACAAGTACGGTAAGAGCATCTAAACTTCAAATGCTCGCATCTCAATTTGAAAATCTCAGGATGAATGATGATGAGACTGTGGCTGAGTTCAATGGGAGACTACGTGATATATCTAATCAGGCATTTCAATTGGGGAAGAAGTACTCTCAAAAGAAGTTGGTTGAAAAAACTTTGAGATCCCTACCCGATAAGTTCTCTGCGAAGATTGCGGCCATTGAAGAAGTGAGGAACACATCCACTATGAGATTGGATGAACTCATGAGATCTCTTCAGACCTATGAAATGAATCTGAAGCCAAACCTCAGGGATAAAGGGGTGGCTTTAAAGGTTGAAGTCAGTAAAACATCTAAGTCTGAAAATGACTCGGATATTGATGATGACATTGATCTGCTGACTAAGAATCTCAACAGAATGATGAGGAAGATAAGTAACAAGGGACAGAATTACAGATCTGCCAACAAGGAATCAAGACCGTATCTTCCTACAGCTGGAAAGACAATCAGTCACCCCGCACAGAGGTATGAGCCAAAGAGTAAGGGTAAAGGAATACAATGTAGGGAGTGCGAAGGTTTCAGTCTTATACAGGCCGAATGTGCTAATACCCTCAAGAAGAAAAAGGGGAAATCATTAGCTAGTACCTGGAGTGATGAAGATTCAGAAGGAAGTTCTGGAAATGAGGACAACACCAGCAACTATGTGGCTTTTCCGGTTATTCTTGATGATCAATCTGATGGGTACAGTCCTAGCTGTGTTGGACTTAATGTTGCGACAGCTAGTACAACATTAGAGAACAAAACTGTAAATGTCAGACAGAATGTTGCAACACTATGTTCAACATCATGTTCAACATCATGTACAACATCTACAATCGAATCAGATTCTGAAGCTGACAGCGATGAGGAAGTGAGTAACAATGATATCCGAAAAGCATACCAGATGATGTTTGAGAAGTGGGTGCAAATCTGCAATATCAACAAAGTCTTGAAGGTGGAGAATGAAAGACTGAAGAAAGAGAAGGAGGAGGTCAAAATCGAATGTCTGAAAGCTGAGGGAAACTGCAGAGAATTAGAAAGAAACTTCAGAAATGTTCTTCTCAGGGCAGAGAAAGCTGAATGCACATTGGAGAAGTGGAATTCTGGAAAAGCAAAGCTGGATGATATCTTAAACATGGGGAAGATTTCTGGAGATCGCACCGGAGTGGGATTCAATAGAGGAGCTTTTTATAATGTGTCTGCTGAAAGAAGAAATCAAGTTACCAAAGAACTTGAAAGAATGGGTCAACACAATGGCCATGATCAAAAGAAGAGGCAGATTAGAGGTATAAAAGGTGGTTGTTCTGTGTGCAGTTACTGCAAGATCAAAGGCCATACTGAGAGAAACTGCTTCAGCCGCATGCGACATTGGTCAGAAGGAAGAAATGTTAGACACCCTGATATGAAGATGAAGAAGCAATGGGTCAGAAAGTCTGAATTGTACAGCAAGAACACTACAACTTCAGAGAAAACTCTTCATGTTGTGACTAATGTTGTAACATTAGATACAACACAGGACAATGTTGCTGCAGATGTTATGACAACAGACTCGACATCTCCCCTCGATAATCACTGTGAGCAATCTGTGCCAAAGTCTCATGAATCTTCCTCCAGAATCATTAGAGTGCTATCTCGCCGTTCTGCTCACTGCTCTTCCTCCGCCTGTGCCAATGGATCTTCGCATGTACCTTCTGTCAACACCGTCGATGTTTTCAATTCTCCAACTACTTTTCGGCCCCTCAGAGCTCGACTTCTACCCTGGACATCATTTCATGCGTCGCCCTACTGTCAGATGTGAGGTATTTGTTCTTCCCCCTTTTTCCGCTGTGCCTGAGGATTTTTTTTCAAATAAGAGAACCAGAAAGGGGGAGAATAATTTTTTAAGACATAAGGCTAGCTGAAATGTATTAGAGTCATGAGGACATACCTGTTCTGATTTTTGGCTGTCTCTTCTGAGATGATCTATGCTTGGATTGTTCTAGTAAGGGGGAGAATGTGGTTTGGATTATTGTGGCTCAAAGGGGGAGAATGTGTGCTTGGTTGGTGCCTGCTTTGGGTTGTGCCACATAATGCCAAAGGGGGAGATTGTTAGGGTTGAATTTCTGTGGATATTTGTTGGCATTAGTGGCACTATATCTGGAGAGCTCAGTTTGTGGAATCTGGATTGTTTTTGAGCAGTTTGAGCAAAATGTTGAACATTGTGTTGCAACAATATGTTCAACATTCGGGATCTGTAACAATTGGTCGTATACAGAAACGCGGCTGTGGTCAACAAATTTGTCGTGGTGATCTCAGATCTGATTTGTTACCTAGAATATCGGGGATTCCTGTATATGGTTGTGGTATACCTGCATGAGAGATATTTGGAAAGCCCTTCCTAAATCGGTTGCTAAATTGAAGGGTTGTTGGATTGAAATAGAAAGTGAATATCTCGCAGATTTGTTAGTTGGGAAGATTGATTGCTGATAGATTGCTGCAGATCTATTCTGGTATCTTCAACCTATTCTGGGATATTCTATTGGTAATATATATGGAAGCTATTATTCTATCGGTTTTGTTGTTGATTCGGTTGGAGAGAATCTCGCCCGCAAATTAGTTTAATGCTAGAGGATTTTGTGAAACCAATTGCCCAATTGGTTTGGATTCTTGATAGCTGCCGTATCTGCAATTATTGTTGAAGTTTCCTCCCGCAATTCAGGGGGTAGCGGAGGATATATTGGTGGTGCGGTTTTTCGGCTAGGGCACGACTTTTGACGAAAGTTTTTTGAAGAACTCCGGGAGGAGGCCGACGGCTACGCACGTAGGATCAAGGGAGTTGATCTAGTCGGTTGTGCAAGGGGAGCTTGCTGGCAAGGGGAGCTTGCCAAGAATACTTCACGGGGTTGATTGCGATCACCCCTCACGGTTTGTATTAAGGGGGAGGGTGTTCTTCCTTAGAGAAGCGTGATTATTAGAGTTTGTATTCTCTGATTATTATAGTGGAGTATTCTATTTTTCTGGGCGTGGCCCCGCAGATGTAGGTGTGCGCACCGAACTGCGAAACCAAGTCTCGTGTGTCGTTGATTGATTCTTGTGTTTTCTCTTTGTGTTTATTTTGATTATTCCCACGTACTGAAAACAACAATGGGTACAAAGAGTATCATACAAGCATGGTACCCAAGCAATGAAGTGCAATAAGAGTGAGTTAGCAAGGTGGAAATCAAATAAATAATGAGTTTGATTTTTATATAAAGTCGCATGAGAATATGTTAATCCTAATATACGATTCTATATGTGTGTTCATACCATGCCTAGAAACAATCTTAGGAATCCAAAAGATAGTGATTTGGGATTCTTAAGAAGAGGTTGTCTGAGGCATGAGTAGGAAGTTGGGATGCACGCTTGTGAAGTGGAACATAAATATAAGCGTGTCCCGTGTGTGAAACATGCAAATGAACATTAGTTCCAACATGAGAATTTTTTAAGCCACATGTTATAAATAATCCTCGAATAAACATATGAGTAAGGATTATGAATACACAATGCACATAAGTCAAGAATTTGACACACATGAAATACATAGACATGAATGACATACAAGATATACAATATGCAAACATAGGAAATGCATGAGATAGTCTCAAACACAAAATGACATCTACATGCATCCAACACACATGGATACCAAATGTAAGAATATACTTACTACATTAAGCTCCCCCTACTTTGGTGCATCACTTAAGCACCAACAACTCCATTTGAATGAAAATATTTGCAAATCAAAGAGTTAGTAGGGTTGGTATCCCAATGTGGATTGTACCTAGAAAACATCATTTTGGTATCCAAAAACCTTTTTGGATCCTATGGGTTAGGCAACAAATTTAAACAATACTAAATTCAAATTATTGTAACCCATATCCTAATGTAATCATACACAATATTTAAGAAACATGCAATCACGTTACAAGATAAATATTTAACCAAATACATGCATATACCAATTGTACCAAAACTAAGTATATATATTATAATCCAAACACATGACATGTATCACATGCAACAAAACATGAATATGAACCAAAGCATGTGTTGCATCAAAGTATTAAATATTTTAGACACTAAAATCATAAACACAATGATTTACTAATAATCATGCAATGGAAATCAAATTCAATATGAATTTACGTTTCTAATCACACATGAGCATCCAAGACCAAAATGCAAACGAAAGAATAAACCAATTCTAAACACAAATGCTTTGGTACCCATAAAATGAATATAAGCTTATGGTACCAAGCAAAGAAGGGTCAACAGAAACTAACCCTTCGGAAACCAAGTCCAAGAGGACCGTGATTTCCCAACATAATCATCATTCAAAATAATATCATTAATGTAAGATTGCACATACATATCCTTAGCATGAATGCTAGTGTTCTTAGGACCCCAAATAGTGTATGATTTGGGTATCCTCATCCTAGTGGTTGTATGCACAAATGGTTGATTTCTACGTGGTGCAAGTGGCCTAGGAACATGAGATCTAGCAAGAGCATGATGAACATTGTGTTGTGCTAAAGCATGATGATGAGCATATGATCCATGGTGTGGTGTTGCATACATACGTGAATGAATACGAGGTGTGTATGCATGAGGATGATCATAAGAATAAGCATGCACATGTGGACGTGATATGTGATCATAAGCATGTGAAGGTACATGGGCATGAGTACGTGCATGAGAGTGTCTCAAATGAGTGTTTGCACGTGCTCGTGGGTGTGTAGCATAAAAACCATCATTCGTGTGAACATGTGGAGTAGGATGTGTGTTCCTACGTGGCATAGTATTGGTGTACATGAATGCATGACCCTTCTTTGGAGGTCCACCCAAAGTGGGTTTCTTTCCAAAAGAGGGAGGAATAGGAGTGGTGGTTTCTTTAGTAGTAGAACTACCCAAGTTGTTATAGACACCACTCGTGGATGCACCGGAGGATGGCCTCACAAAATCTATAGTTACTTCACTATAGGAGGCGCGTGCATTGGATGCACTTGCCAGAGAATAACCAAGGCCAACACGATGGTTTGCCGGTAGTTGATTCTTTAGCAAATCATCCCAATTGTCCTTTCCCTTATTGAATCTCTCAACAATGAAGGACATGAGCTCATATTTCTTCGAAATTGAAGAAATAGTAGCATCCAAGGTGGATGCATGTGTGGTGAGCTCGTGCACTTGGGATTTGAGATCCTCATTCTCAATTCCCAAACAAGTGTTTTGAGATTGAAGATTTTCAATCTCAAGATCGTCACTATCCACAATGGAAACACGATCAAGTTGAGATTTGAGGGACTCCACCTCATTTCTTAACATGCTATTTTGAGTAATCAAACTTGCTTTCTCAATAGCGAGTGTCTCAACAATGGTGTCATTGTTAGAGGTGCTACAAGAAGATGTGTTAGAGAGACTAGCAATCTTATTCTTAGCATCACAATATTTATGCATAAGCTTTTGATATTTATCAAATAATTGCTTAAGTTCAATTTTAAGATCATCCGTTGTTACCTCTTCATTGTCGCTATCGCTTTCACTTGAGTCGCTTGATTCGTCACTAGAGTCGTCCTCTCGTGCCATCAAGCTCATGAATGAATCTCTTTCATCATTGGAGGAAGAACACTCTGAGGTGGACTCTTCTTGCTCCGCTAGCATGTGCCATATTTGATATGCCGTTGTTGCCTTGGACACACGCATAAGAATGTTATGAGATAAATACTCAAGCAAGATATCCATTACCTCTTGATGTTTCTTCACCAATTCTTTTTGCTTATTTGTCCATTCATGTTCGGAAGTGGTAGGTGCACGAATGGGCTTCTCCACAAGTTTCCAATAATCCTCATTGTTGGATTGAATATAGGCCTTCATCTTCACACACCAACTTTGATAGTTGGGTCCAATGAGATATGGTGGAATAGGACTTCGTGTGATGTTGTTGTTGGTTGTCATAACTATAACCTCGCTCTGATACCAATTGTAATGACCCTGTGCTATGAGGAACAAACACTAGAGGGGGGTGAATAGTGTTTTATAGAATTATAAGGAATTTACGCCAAATCAAACCCTACTTAACCAACAAATGAGGAATACAATAAGTGAACAACAACACAAGGAATAATGCAATGAAAACAAGCAATCTACCCTGGTTCGGTGCCACCCAAGTCTCCCAGACTTGTTACCGGTGCCCTACTCCAGCAACACCCGGATCACCTCCGGATACTCTAGCAAACCGCTAGAGATTTCCTTTAGCCCACTTGCGAAAACCCCACAAGTGCAATCGATCTACAATCGATGTCCGTGTATCCCACAACCCGAGAACACGCAAAGTTCTTAATCCCACAACCTGGGACTAAGCACACTCTCACAAACCGAGAGCAAAACGAAATCTTGACTCACACAACTTGGGATCAAGCCAAACCTCTCACCACCGTGAGAATACAACAAATATGAAGTATAAAGAATGAAATATAAAACTTCTTCTCACAAAATCCTATGCCTTGAGAAATACTTACCAATTTGGGGCAAGAATGGATTTTGAGGAAGATGAGATCACCAAACCCTAGCTCCACCAAGATGAGCAGCAATAGATGGCAAGGGAGGAGTTGGTGACTTGGATTCAAGCTCTTAGCTTGAGAAGCTTACAAGGAATGAGAATCTCTCTTGAGGAATTGGTGCTCAAAGAGTAAGGGAGAGATTCTTGTGAGATGAGAGAGCTTGGAATTGGAGTTGAATGGCTCTTCTCAAAGGTGTGAAAATGTCTTTAATTTCAGCCTTGGATCCCTGGTTTGAAGCACTCAAACTTATATAGAGAAGAGAGAAAACGGTCACAAAAATCGTGGCATTAAATGCTCCAACGGCTCTATTTCTGAAGCAGTTAATCGGTCTAAGAAAGATCACTGACCGATTAGTTTTGCAACTAGTCGGTTGGTGAACCTTCTTGGACCGACTAGATGGTTGACAGAGAAGATGGTGAAATCATGGGTAAGAACTAGTCGGTCTTAGAAGGATCATCAACCGACTAGATTGACAACTAGTCGGTCAGTGAACCTTCTTGGACCGACTAGATTGGCTTTTAATCGATTAACCATCCTTCTTGAACCAACTAACTGGTCAACAGTACAAAGGTCGAATTTCACACGGAAAACTAGTCGGTCTGAGAAGAGACACCAACCGACTAGATCGTCATTTAGTCGGTCGGTGATTCTTCTTGGACCGACTAATTGGTCAACAAATGGTCTTGAATTGGTTAGGATAACTAGTCGGTCTGAGAAGGATTTCCAACCGGCTAAATCGTCATCTAGTCGGTCGGTGAACCTTCTTGGACCGACTAATTGACCAACAGTGAATGGGCTGAATTAAGCAAGGATATCTAGTCGGTTCAAGAAGGATTCCCAACCGATTAGATCGTCATCTAGTCGGTTGGTTCTTCTTCTTGAACCAACTAAGATGCATATGAAGCCGTGAAATGAAACGATAGGCTACGGGAAAGTTTTTAATGGCTTCTAAGGCAATCCTAGAGATACGGTATGAAAGTTATGAAGATTTCTAGGCAAGTACTACTCAAGGCTTAACATTCTACTAAACCGAAGGTAGAAGACCATATAAATAACATGAAGAATCGTCTTCGAAGCTTTCAACATGGAGAATCCGAATCCATTGACTTCATGAATACTCCTTGAGCTTCAACAAAGCTCCAGGTACAACGATCACGCGTTCTGAGGAAGTCTTGGGACGTCGCTTGAGATGAACAAATTACTTTGACGACGATCTCCATAATTCTTCATGGACTTGAGTCTTTTAGTTGAATGACTTGAATATCTTTAACGTCATGGTCTTCGAAGCTTTTGACTCATCCATTCCTTTCTTCTCTTTGGATTGAATCTCCATTCATTTGTTGATGCCATTGGCTTGAGGTTTGAAGTAGCCTTTGAGTTCTTCAAGCCAATGCTTCACCTTTGTTGATCTACCAAGTCCTTCACTTGAATCAACACGTGTAGTCACTTTTGATCTTCTTGAATCTAACTGGTGACTTTTTAGCTAACTGCAATCACAAGAGTTAGTCACAATGATTTGTGTTTGATCATCATCAAAATCAAGGTGGAGAGTCTAATACTCAACAGGACGTACATCGGCCAACCTTACCCCTCATAAAATGGCCAAAACAGAAAAATAATACAACTATGAAAATAAAAATTCATCACATAGCTTCTTCATCGGAATCTTCAGAAAGGTCCTAGTTCTGTGAGCGGCTTTCAGTATGGAACCAATCCTTCGCACATACCGCAACTTCAACAATGTCTATCTTCAGCCGTGATCTCTTGTTGCTCAGAACGCGACCACCTGCACTAAAAGTAGACTCCGAAGCAACTGTAGATATAGGTATAGATAGCAAATCCCGTGCCATAATGGAAAGAAAAGGATAAACAGATTCATATCCTTTTCACCAGGCAAGAGGATCAAAATGCTCATCATCCATTACTTCCTTCGAAAAGGGAAATGGATTAGCTAAATATTTGGATAGTTCACTAGTAGAACAATCCAAATTTATGGTTTTTTGTTTCTTCTTTCCTAACATTTGGCGAATCTTACTAGAAGAAGAAGCAGAAGCACTAGCAGTGACAGATGAATTAAGTGAAACATTATCAAATTTAGCCTCATAATTTGCATACATAGTTCTTAAGCTATTTTTAACAGCAGATACACGTTCAACATGAGCAAATCCCATGTTGTCAGAATACATTTCTAATAAACCTAGTGCAACATCCTCCTTATAACGAGGATAAAAAATTAGACAATGAGTAAAGAAGAGGAACCGAATTCCAATACTTACTAGCTTTGCAGACATTTCAAGTATCATAGGTATTATGGCAGGGTATGTACTTTCTCTATGCCTAGATATCTGATCAGAAATTACAACTAATTGTTCTAATCCTAAATAAGATGTTGGGTAGTAAACCCCAGAAATTTTTTTTGAAGTAGTAAAAATTATAAAAAGTCATGCAGATGCTCTACAGTTAACCACTCTATTTCAGTAATGTCAAAAACAGGATCATGTGAAAGATATGTAAGTGAATAATCTGTAATCTGCTCTCTATGTTTAAGCATATATCGCAGCATTAAGTAAGTTGAGTTCCACCTTGTTGCAACATCAAATTTAAATACCAGGTATGGTCTCTATCTAGTACGACACAGTTGTTTGTACTGAAGTCGTCTAGTCCTAGAAGTATGTATGAACAACATTAGATGTCTAATTTTTTCTAAATAGGTGAACAAGTTGCAAGTCCATCGCAAACTATCAAGTTCAAGACGTGACACGCACATCTTTGATGGAACAACCCATCCATATCGAGGGGCAAAGTTCTTTTTAAAACGCTAATTGCACTAGTGTTATTAGATGCATCAACAAACGTAATTGAAAAAATTTTGTCTGCAATATTAAAATCATGAATAACATCCATTATTACATTAGCAATAGCACTACCAAAATGAGCAACCTCTAACATTATAAAACCAATAATCATTTTATTTAGCATGTATGAATTATCTACAAAATGTGATGTAACACATAAATATGATGCACCCCATTTTGTTGTCCAAATATCAGAAGTCAACGTTATTCTAGATTTTACACTAGCAAACGTTTCAATCAATTTAGCTTTACCAGCTTCAAAAGCTGACATAGCATCTCTTCGAAGAGTGTTTCTAGGCACTCTTCTAAAGGCAGGATTAAGGGCCACTTGATTAAGTCTTTCTAAATCGGAGCTTTCCCCATAAGTAAATGGCAATTCTTGGCATATTACAAATCGTGCCATCTCTTTTCTCATAGTCTCAGTAGAGTATGAGAAATTAGATAAAGAGGAAGAAGAGCCAGGTAAGTTTAATGTTGTCTGTTTAAGGTCCTTTTTTAAGTGAGAGGCATGATGTCTCTTTAGGTGGGTTGTGCCATCAGAAGGGTTGCAAGTAAAATCAGATCTACATATTTTGTAAACTGCCCGCGTGCCTCTGCCCGGGACAGTTTCAATTGTAAAGTGCTACCAAACCGCAGATTTTGTTAATCTGGGTTGGGTTTGTTGTGTTACTTGTGTAGGTGGAAGTGGAACATCAGTAGGGATAGGTTGTGCAGGTGTAGCAGCGTGTACAGAAGATGTTTGTGCAGAAATAGTATAGGCAGGTTGTATTGTATTTGGGTACTGATATGATTCAGTTTGTACATTTTGTGACATTTCCAAATGGTCATAATTAGGTGTTTCTATCGGGTTATCCCGCATCATATTAAAGTTATCTTCCTCCTCAGTGTTAAGGTGGAATGTATAAGGCATACCAGCCTTTCTCTTGTTGTTGTCGAGTGCCTGCAAACATCTCCTGTCTGAACCCTTGACCGATTCGAAAGACAAATGCACAAATGTTTGGTGCCGACATTATTCTAAAAAATATAGGAACCTGATTTGTTGACAGCGGAGTGAACTGAGATGATGATGACAACGGAGGAAGATGAGAGCGATATCGATTTGAGCCTTGAATCTTGATCTTGCTTGAGAGGGGTTGATCTTGCTTAAGTTTGAGAGAGTTTGAGAGTTTGAGAATTGTGAAAAAAATGAGAGGGGTTGGGTGAAATTTATAGGGGTTTTTCGGTGTAAAATGTCCAAAATACCCCTCCCAATTAGCCGTTTATGACCGTTGGGAGGACCGTTGGGAGGGGTATTTTTGGTCAAATGCCCAAAAATGACAAAAAACCCCCTCCCCACAATTCTGCCCTATTAATTAAAATAAATAAAAAAAAATGCAACGGTCATCAGACCGTAGCGCGCTCGCGGCAGGCTGCAATTGCAGCCTGCAGCGATCGCAGGCTGCATTTGCAGCCTGCCGCGGGTCGGGCCGGCCCGCATAAATCCCCCTTCGGGCCGGCCCGCCGGGCCAGGGCAGGGTCCGGAAGCCCGGCCCTGGCAGCGGGCCGGGTCGGGCTTCGGGCCGGGTCAACCCATTCGGGCCCGGGACGGGCCGCAAGCTTTCGGGCCATTTGGACACCTTGAGTGATTATCCGAGTATCATTGTTCTTAAAAAAAAAAGGATGGACTCAAAATCGAATAATGATTTGGATTAAAAAATTGAATAAAAACTGTATAGGGTAAACAGGGACTGGTGTCCGTCTCTAGCCGTTTGGCTGAAGTGATTTTTCTGTGTTACATAGCCCAGACATTTTTTTAATGATCAAAAGGGTTCATATTGATTTACACGTATTAAAACCCAAATACAAAAATGGTAAAACAAATTGAAACATCAATGAGGCCAGACCTTTATACATCAATCATCAAGTTATACAAAGTTTATATAAAAATATTAAGATTAAAAATACTTGGGAAAAAAAATTGTTATGGGACCCATTTCTCACAAGTTCCCCCCCCTGTTTCGCCCCAAAACTGTCCGTACGAAACCCATGATGCAAACTCATCCCACTTCCCATACAACCAAAGTGCAACATTACAAGCACAAGTACATGATCTACATACACCTCCCCCCCCTCTTAATCCAGCAGCGAGCAGGCAAAAGCATCAGCAAAAACAACGAGCTCCTGCGATTCACCAAAAACACTACAAAAAGACGGAAGCACTATGGTATTCTAGTGGCTAATTTTCATCCGGTCATTGCTTCATTGGACTCGTGTATTCGGCTCCGCTCTCCGACGATGTTACATTAGACGATGGATCGGACGATGCTGAATCGGTATTTATTCCGTTCCTGAAGCTTCTGGAGTCGAGTTCAGGATTCCTCCGGGGTTCTGGAGCCGCAGGACGTTGGCCCTCGTCAGCCAATTTCTTGAGAAGGTTCATAACCGTAGGAAGAATTTTTGTCGAAAGAGCAAGTATCCCAGGCAGCTGCACATACACACATCAAGGAAGATTAAGAAAACTAAGATCTAACTACGTGGTCATAATTCTGGGCTTTCAAGCGGAATGCGGCTTGATCTTGATGAGGTGTCACTCACAGCGCCGTTGCGGAATTCGCCCGAAATGTCGAGCTGGACCCAGAGAGCTTTTGCCAGGAGATAGGTGATAAAAATAAAGCCGAGCCAAAGAGGATTCCTGTGAGATAATAGACGGCAGAGTCATAACCCATGTCGTTTGCCATACATTTTGATATGCCTAAAAATAGAATACCTGAGAAGTGTCATGAATTCATTGAATCCCAAGACCAGAATGGCAGCAATTGCCCATGGAGGGGGTAGCCAATTGTTATTCCGCTTGTTGGCTTCCTGGAAATAAAAGTTTTGCTATATATAAATAATCTAAAGCTACATTGTCATAATTTATGAATGCTACACACTGGCAACAAAATAATCTTGAGTTTTGAGTATATGATGGTAATAAAAAGGTGAACTGCGTCACCAATGAATTTAGAAATAATTAAAACTGGACCATGAGAAAAAATAATGCATTAATTTTTCCTCAGTCTATAGTTCTCAAAGATGCCGATAACTACCCAATAATAATAATAATATCCTAACTCAGTATCACATTTTCAGACATGCAAGAAATGAAGGAATCAGTTGATTGTTTATTTTTGAGAAACCTAAACCAAGTGTCAAGCAGTAAGAAACAAGGTTCAAACTTGCCTTACTCAGACAATGAGTATGTGAGTATAGAAAAGATGATCCGTTCAACAATACCAAAGCAAGAGTTTAAAATGATTATTTCCTTCCCAAACAAGGCAATGATTGCCGCGAATGTTTTCTCAACCAAATCATTAAGACAGGAAAATATAATACTTAGAAGTAACACATTAAGCAATTGATTAACCATATAGTGCTGAAAATTTCTCCTAAAAGAATGTAAGTGATATGGAAAAGACATTGTAATGGAATATGCAACACCATCAGTTTGGCTGATCGGCATCGGCCTGCCACTGAGTCACGTCATCGTGGGATCACACCCTCCCAATCTGATGTGATCCGCAAGAGGAATAAAGATAAAATTAGGGGTTTTGTTGAAGATTTGGAAAAATGTGAGATTTTTATTGGATTTTGAATAAAGGAAACAAGATGGTAGGAAATGCGTTTCACGTCCTCTCGAGTTCCACTCACATGATTTCCTTGAAAGCTTCCATCTTTCTCGACAATGCCTTCAGGATATGAGCTTTGATACCACTTGATAGGAAAGACTAGAGATTTGAGATGAAACAAGATGATTTTTATAGATTTGAAGTGGAATACAAGATAAATGGTCTCAATTAGAGAGGAAGACCATTTGCCTACCTTTTGGTTCAAGATATAGGGCCAACTCTCCAAGACCTAGATCTAATCTCTAGTCCTACACTATTTTCCTATCCCTCAATCGTCTTCTTCAATATTCGTCCTCCATTAACCCTATCCGCTCACTCACTATATACAGGGCTGATTTGTCCATATTTACGAAAATGCCCCTAGGGCCCAAAATTATAAAATTGTCTCTCGGGCCCAAAATTACCAATTTGCCACCGGTGTGACAGCGAACCTCATTCCCAACACGAGATAGGTGGCCTCGATTTGAAAGGAGGCCGCAAGAGCAAAGCCTAACTCTCCAAGATCTAGGTTTCTATGGACTCCTAGAGGATTTCCTCTACAAAATTCAACATGAAAATCACAAACCCTAGCCGTCGTCTATTTATAATGGCGGATTTCACCCAAAATTAAAGAAATTATGAAAATACACTTCTAGCCCAAAATTACAAAATGCCAATGGATTGCGATCGCATCACAGGTCCAATGTTTCCTAGGGTTGTAAATTGTACATGTGATCCCAAAAACCAGATCTGACTATTTCGGCATTTTTTGGTTTTGGATATAGAATTTGAACACAGAATCCTTATTGGTGGGGTCAGATTAGGGTATGGCCCTTACCCGAGATGCAATAACAAGCCCGATAGCACAATGAAGCATATAAATTGAAGCTTGATGTGATATATTTTACTGTATTGATGAAAAGATAAAATATAAAAATAATCAACTTTCACTTAATAAACTGTACATCTCACTTTTAGAAACAATTTCAACTAGCATCACCACATGTTTAATTCAAACATGCTGACCTGAACCCGATAAGAAAGGAGATTCCAACCCAATCCCAAGTCCGAATCATTATTTCTTATCGGATTCGGGTCTGGATCTTAAAAAGAATCCGATCTGAATCTGACTGTATACACACCTATTTGGACACATACGACCAGTGTTCTAAATATCGGATATCGGTCGTGTATCGGCCTAAGAAATTTGATATCGGATTGCGGATATCGGTGATATATCGGGATATTGACTAAATATCAGAGAGTCATATCGAATGATTAAAAATGATGACATGTGCAAGTATAGATGTATCTAAGAAGATATAAACTATACTAACTCAAATAAAAGTATGTTTTGGTTATACTTCTCTCGTTAAACATGCATATCGGGGATATTGACCAAATATCGAAGCACAATCAACTAAAAAACACAAAACGGGAAGTAAAAATTCAAAAAAAAAACGAAAAAATGAAAAAAATATGAAAAAAAGGAAACAAATACTTACCTTGATCGAAAAACCCTCCAGTGCAACGATTGAACACCGGACGGCGAACCGCGATCGACTTTCGTCGAAAAATTTCAACTGACAGGGCTGAGCGAAGCGGCGTGAGGAGCTGAGCGGTGATTGGGACAAACTCGCGATTTTCTACCAAAAACCCAACTGGCCTTATGTTTTAACTGATGGATTTGGGTCGGGTCGGATCCACTTTTGAGTGGACCGACCCGCTAACCGAACTTAAAAAACACTGAATATCGGCAGATATTTCAAAAGGAAATATCGGCCGCAATATCGGCTCAAACTTGATGTATCGACGATATTTCCCCTAATATCGGAAACCACAATAAAACAGCCTATATCGTATCGGCCCAGTGATAATTCCGATATTGCTGCCGATATTTCGGATATCGGACCGATATTTCGGATATCGGACCGATATTTCGGATATCGGACCGATATTTAGAATACTGCATACGACATCAACTTGCTATCCAGGTCAAGCATGTTTTTTATTTTATTATATTAATGACACATACTTATACCCACAATCGAAGTATGGCATGAAATAATTTAAGAAAAAAGTCTAGAAGTTTGAAACTGCTTATTTATAAAATCTGGTTATGGACTTTCGGCAATTTCTGCTTAGAGTAGATAGATTATTTGCTGAGCAACAATGAATTATGCAATGAAAGGTAAGATTAGGGACCATGCCTGTGCAGAAATGGCCTGAGTGACCGTGTACTCGGTTTCTGAATTGAATTGCCTCCACAAAGACTTGCACTGGACAGGTGTAATCAGAGTTTTCGCTGGAGGAATCTGGCGGAAAGTTGAACCACCCATTAGGATCACACAGTAATTATGATATTACAAAATAAATTACACATCAAACTGATGAATCCTTTTAGTATTCATAATGAAATATACATTAAACAAAAAACTTCAAAGGAACTTATCTAGATGACGTCGACTCAATACTAATCAAGATTAATTAAGGAATATGGTCATCGAATACCCCTATGAAAACATTCTTGATGAAGTTTGCATATACAGGGCCTATTTATTGCAGAATGCAATATCAGTTTAATTTTCAACATATCAAAAGAATCTAATTGTAGCAAGCGCAAGATTATTATTCTTTAATCTATATGGGAGTAAACAAAAATATATTCTACCTGCCAGTATGTGCACTGAGTTCAGAAATATATATTTATTAAAAGCTTTTCCAAAATAAACTAACGGCTCAATATTATTAGGGGTTACATTATAATGAACGATGAATTATATATAGAAAATATTATATATGATTGATCATGCACCGTAGGTCAAGCAACCCATTTTATGGGCTGAAACCTGGGCTCTTGCCATTGTTGTTTTTTCCTTCGGTCATGTTGGCTTTGAACCTTTCTAAACTGTACTTCATATTTAGCTGCAGTTATATGATTGCAAAGTTGTAGTTTATATACAACTAAACTCTACTTTTGTAAACTGTGGTTTCGTTAATTTTGAGTACATTTGAGTACGGTTTGGATACAAAATGGAGACATTCTTCTCTTCAAGTTTTGAAGCATAGAACAATCTAACCTAATGGGATTTTTCTAAAGTGCAATCAACACTAACTTTTGGAAAACTTTAGAAAACTGCAATTTGAAAACAGAATAGAAAGATTAGCATATTAAGGAATGGAATAGCTAGTAAAAATGATGTTATATACAACTTCCACGACAGGACATGTTTTGCTTGTACAGGAAGTGATTCATCTGCAAATTAAATGTGTATTTGGGTTCATCCAAACAGAAAAGGCACTGAAAGTTTGGCTCCACGCGCAAAATAGAAAGCATTAGCCCCAAAATAGACGTTAAACGGAACTGATATAGACATGATATCATAGAAATCATAACCATATTCACAACTACACTTTAAAAAAACAAAGATCCTTTATTTTACCTCTTCCCATGAGCTCGAAGCCAGTGGGTCAAATGATTGGATACTCTTACTTGTACCAGCCGTATTACCAGAATCCACCAGGGCTAATGAAAGAGTACTCTCTATTTTATCATTCTCCTCGTCCAGACGAATTGCAGCCATTACAGATAACAATTTCAATGACTGGAAGTAAAACAAAAGGGGTTACAAGGTTCTCTCACGCGGAGGTCATTAACAATTAACTTGCTGAAACTTTAAATTGGGACATAAAAATGGTAACATCCACGAATATAACCAAGCATTACCGCAGAGCGAGCCGCTTTTGTAATTGCTCTGATATCCTCCTTCCCCGTCCAAACTCTTGGCATTGAATCAGAATCACGGCTGAACAATGTTAAGAATCTGTATACAAATACAAATAATATGTCATATTATCATTCATAAACATGGAACATACAAGACAAATAATGACAGCAAGCAATACCTGTCCTTCATCCGGATCAAGACTCTTCCAGATTCTTCTTTTGCCTTGGACTCAACAACACTTCTTGCATATTCTTCCAACTTAGCCAGCATTTTCTCCACAGTCACATGGTCGATATCAAATGAAGAAAGTGCTGAAGACAGACCAGATAGAGCTGACTCCGTCTCACGCTGGAGGAGTCTTCTTATCGTCGGCCATGTTTCATCGCTAGCTGCATCTAGAAGAGCTTCAACAGGCTCTGCAAGTGCTTTATCGAGTTGTCCCTGTGATATCACAGTACTAATAATCATTGATGAAAGACCATAAGAGTATCTTCAAACTGTATCTAAACAAGAATAATCATTCACCAAATCCTCATTGGCAGTAGATATGTCAAAACGACCAAGAAAAAAAAGAAATTTCTATCATACCTCATAAAGGGAAGTCAATTCAGACAGTTTCGCAGCACGGACTGAAGCAACATGTGCATCAATATCACGGTGAAGTTTGTCACGTACTTTTGATGAGTCCCAATTTGCTTGTTGGATAGTTGCATCTGTATTGCCAAATAAACATGGGATTTTATTCAACTAACAAGCAACACAATGAGCTGACAAAACCAAATTCCCTGGAGACTTGTTTACAGAACCAAAAAGATAATGTCAAGGTTAATAAGGCAGATGGTCACAAGTTAAGATGCAGATCATACCAAATACTAACATGGATGCTTGCTTACTGAGCAAGAAAAACACTTGAAGGGCATACATGCATTAGCAACGATGTAAATCAGCAATCAATAACTACGGAGATAAAGAAAAGCCTAGGAGACATGATGTCCCATCAATAAACAAAAAAATTCACTAGATAAGGCAACTAACTTCCAGGATTGTATTAGAATGCAGTATCAAGTTTTTCTACATGAGTTTACAATAGATAACTATAAGTACCAACCATGTTTAGAAAAAAATAAGTGATTTAACAAATCAGAGCCGTTTAAATTCACAAAGAATATAGGATTGTTGGGAAAGAAACCACGAATTATAATGCTGGACGACAATGTGAGAAAAAACAAATTACTTCAAGAACAAAGAATAAATACACCAATAACGTGAACGCATGAATAACAGAGCTTCAAAATTGTACCTTTGCAGCCTTCATCAAATGCTGTCATGAAAGACTGGGTGCAACTGCGAGCAGCAATAGCAAATCCTTCTCCGCTATCCAGTGCCCTAGTCAAAGCTGCCTTAAATTCATCTAGTGTTTTAGACCTTAGATGCCCCAACATGGATTGATACGCAGGATGGACCAGCTACAAAATTAAGAAAATGCAATCAGTGAGAAAATAAACTGCAAGCTTGCAAATTGATACAAATTAGTAAATCACCAAACATCTGCAACCTGTGTAATAAAACTTAGGAGGATGTCTTTTCGGGTTTTTCTTGTTTTTTTTGCACCCCCCACCCCCGCGCGGAGGGGGGGGGGGGGGGGGGGGGGGGGGGGGGGTTGTTTTCAAAGCACCTAAACAAATTAAAAGACTGCAACCCACAGATGGCCAACAGCTTCATATAATGCATCTTGAATTTGCCACATCTAACAGACTAAAATGTCACGTAACAAATAAAATTAAAAAAAGTATTGTAGTCAATCCATAGAAGCTAGGCATGCAGTATCAGTTCACATGTATGTTTGGATAGATTAGAGAATGGTGTTCCAAAAACAAGTGTTTGCCTAGACAGTACATGTGACATAAGTTTAGTATGGTTTGCAGGGGGTATAAAGGTTTGCAGGGGGTATACTTTTTTTATAATTAATAACATTTTTTTCGGAAGGATACTGATTAACATATTGTTCTTGACAAGACCATCTTGCTCAGATGTGGAAGATCCAACTACCATGGGATAATATTGATAGATTCCAAACAATCTTACTAGTCCAAATGCAGAGGCATCCTTCAATTCTTTAAGACGGTATAGTCTGAAAGAACAAATTAACTTCCTGAACAAACTCAACTGACAATTAAGTGAAGAATGCAAACAGAGTCAAATATTAAAATATCAGTAAAAGACCAACTAGGTTCACCAGAAAATTGGCATTACTTCATTACTTCACAGTAACAAATGAAAATTTATGATAAATATTTCCAAGTCACAAATTAGAATTTTTTTCAAAAATAATAATATATCTGAATATAACCATAAGAAGATGGAGATATAAGGCCTCCGTTCATACAAGAAATTAACATAAATGACAGAAAACTTTTTAACAAATAAATTGAATACTTTTAGTTGTCTGAAATTCAAGAAGTTGATGACAAATATGCGATTATGCAAGTATTCACAAGATAAGCAAATGTCGATGATAACTGATGGTGCTTCTCCAAGTCACTTTTGGCATTAACGCAATCATATTTCTAGTCAAGTCCCTCACATAAATGCAAAGTAAATTCTTCAATAACATGAAGAAAGTTTTAAAAAGACAGAATAGGTAATTTGACATCTAAAAATGTCCTACAATCAAAATTACGATGTCTCTTGACAACCTTGTTTTCTGTTAAGTCGGTTAAAAGTTAACTTATATGTGCATTTCTCAGGATATATGCCGAAAAGCTTAATCAGTACCATACAGAAAATTGATTGTATTTAGAAAAGATGTGATCTGAGAGTAACTTCGTGTTGTTGCAGGAGGGCAAGGACATGGATTTCTTGGATAAGGAGGATTTTGGAAGGTATAGACAATGGCATGTATCATTTTATTATGCACTTGGCAGAAAGCAGACAATGCATATTGGCAGCTTATACATTTCTATCTGAAACAGTTTAAGACAAAAATGCTTAAACTAGCAAGTTAAAGGCTTGAAGACTTCATGCAATAGTTGCTTATTTCTGTTATACCAAAGGCATCAACATCAATCTTGGGTTAATACAGAAGTAGAATGAACAGCAACGATACCTGCAATAGTTTTGATTCCAGTTGTTGCCTCTTTGCAATTTTGACACCATCATCAAAATAGGTAGCTTCCATGTCATACCTAAAAAAAGAGAATATAAAGTAATTAACTCCGCAACAGGCCTAATATGATATCACATGCTGATGCTTATGAACAGAGAGAAGTTTATAGATAGAATCAGCAGCAACTACTCAATCAAAAAATTTCTTGGTCAATGTTACCCAATCCGTCTACCCCCACAATAGATCCATGATCCGGTTTGTGCCTGATTCAAGGTGTGTTTACGATCGGGATCAAAAAGTGGGGTAACCCAAATCATATCCGAAGAAGAAGAAGAAGAAGAAGAAAAGGAAAAACAAAAAAACAAAAAGATCCAAATCCAATGACATGTAACATATAATAAAATTGATACTTCTGATACGAAACAAATGGATCATAATAATAAGTGAGACCCATGAGAGGGAAGAATTGCGGAATTTGGTTTTTAATAATTTGATTTAACAAGGCATTGTATCATCGTATTTTGTTGCTTTTAAAGTGTATATTATTTTCATTTAATGATGCATTCAAGTTTATGGAAAGCAAAAAGCGCATAAAGCGCATAAAGTGGCAAGGCACCACTCATGCTTTAGGGATTTGCCCAGGAGGATTACGCGGTAAAGGGCGCCAAGTCAATTTTTAAATAAAATGAAGTTGAAATTATAATATTGAAAATAATAGAAATAATATCAAAAATTGAGAATGTGCATGTCAGATAATAACAAATTAAAAAACTATAGCAAAAATCATAATTGCAAGAATAAATATTAACATAAGATGATTCATATGATGAGAAAACCTTCAAAATTGCGAATCTGGGCTAACGCATTCAAAAAGCAGAAAGTGAAAAAGTATAGCTTAAACAGTGCTCTTTTAGGTTTTTTAAAACATAAATGACTACATTGTTGGTAAATGTTCTTAATTGATTATTCATCATTTTCAATCATATGCATTTGCACATGTAAATATATGTGGACACGAGTGCGTGTGTGGAAATAATGGTATGAATTGAGTGCTCATCAATGCTAAATGAGCTTGTAAGTGAGGGATAACGGAGACCCCCACCAACTTTTCTCCTCCGATTTGCATAGTGGTGTGGGCTCGCTATTTTCCCCTCCCACGCTCACTTTAGTGAAACGATCTGGCAGCTCATATCCAACATTCTCCCAAAACAAGCCAAGCATCAGGAGCCAGTCCCGACCAGAAAACAATGAACCACCTCACCTCTACATCCTAGTACAATGTACCATTTAAAGAAGCATACTGAGCACACCAAAGTGTACCATGGACCAGGCAATATTGTCATTGTCAATGAAAATAGCCCATAATGCGATAAGGTGTTGTTCCCGTCACACGAGTTTTTATCAAACATAACAATAAGGTTCATGCAATAATAAATAATAAATAATAATCATCAGTCTATTCTATAGGGTCAACTCTGTGTGCAAATGCTATTATTTTCTACTGAGGAATACATAGTTTACTAACATAACATATTTGACATCATTCCTTGCATCTTTTTGCTGCATTCTTAACACATTCGCATTTATTCCTGACTTATATACACAAAAAACTAGTTATCTTCTTCAAATCATCATGCTGCCTTAGAAGTGGATGTTCATACATATTCCATCCATTTTCCATCAGTATTATGAATTCACTTGGTCCAATTTTCAAACTTCTGGTGCCGTTAGTACTCCATTCAGACTTTCCTTTAGGACGCACATCCGCATTCACATCTGTGCAATGCAGATCTTTTGTTTATGATTCCTCCTTTTTTACATATATGTAAGACCTAATCCTATTACCTGCACGATTTTTGGTCTTACGTACAAAATTTTCCTCAACTTTTCTCCAAAAGTAAAAACAGCATGAAATGATCATGTCACTAGAGAAGACATTCTGTAATACACACATTGTAATGAACTTTATATGTGCACATAGGTAATCTACAGACCAACAGAGAGCATTCCTACATATCAGACAATTAACATAATATACTTTCAAGTGTATAAAGAATTGTAAATCCAATCTAATTTCCATAGAAGAAAATTTAATGAGCTGAAGACACCCGCACATGGTACACTTTTCTTCCATTCATTCTATTGCTGATGAGGTACTTAATCAACATGCATCTTAGTATTGGCATACCAATACATGCTTATTTCCCAGAGTGCTTACCCAGATAAACATTTGTGCAAAACTGAGCTAAGTTTCTTCCCGAAACCTCGTACAATACCGGTTTGTACAGCCTCTTCCAGTTGGCACCAGTTCTGCAATATTCAGATGAAAAAATAATACTTGTGATATAATCACCTCCTAATATTAATCATGCATGGATTATTAGACAACGCACCTCATCAACAGAGAAAGAAGCAAGTTTTTCATTAGCAATTTCTTCACAACGTACAGTGGCTACCATGACCTACAAAAGAAAGGAGAAAAGATAGAACCTTATTATTGTAGTAAACAAAAGAATTCATTTAATGTTAAGAACATACAGATATAGTTTATATAGGTACCTTGTGCGCAGGCAAATCAAGATCCTTGTTCTCCTTGATAACTTTCCAGATTTGTTGGGCACTAAAAGAAAATCCTGAAGCAGGAACAACACCCCGCCGATCTCCAGCAAGTCCACCAGGAGCAATAGAGTGAAAAAATCTTTGCCTCAGACTTGCAACCTTGATTAAAGATTAAAAAAAAATAAGGTAAAGACACATTTCATTTAGTAATCTGAGTGCTAAGAGAAATATATGTTCAGCTCTCAGTAAGAACTGTGCACGGCCTTCCCGGGTTTAGTTACCATTTATACACAAAATTATATTAAATATGATCGCAAGGAAAGCAATATGAAAAAGACAAAAAAATATTAGTGTTGAACACACTGGTGCGCACTGACTAGTATCCATTCAAATGGACCAACCAAGTGGATCCATCCAAGTTAAATTTAGAATTAGGCACTCTAAATAAATAAATAGTTCGTTCTGTTGGATATGATCTAATATGTATAAACTATCTATAAATAAAAATTTAAATGATTTAGATATGTTTTATCCATTCATCAAGTGGTGACAAATTAGTTGATTTTATGACGATTCTGAAACGTTAATTTTGCAACCGAATTTTGCATAAGTAAAACATGTTCAAATCAAAATTTGTTTGTTGATAGTTTAAACATGTCAGGTCATATTCAACCGAACGGATTTTTCATTTAGATTGTCTAATTTTAAATTTGACTTGAATAAATCCGCATGTTCTCCTCCAGCACACATGGAAAAAATTTGTCCTAACTATTAGTCTCGATGCTTATGAAATTCATAGAGGTTGTCATATATGGAGAAATGTGCCAACTGCCAACTGCACTTGCATGCATACGTTCAGCAGTTAGTTGTGGGTGCATTGACACCACAGTGTTGTGTGTTTGAAACATCTGATAATTTTGCAGAAAAGCAGGTGAAGGAACTAGACACCGGGAAAAAACATTCAGGCATTCACAAACTAATATTAGCACGCAAAATAGAAAGCATGCAATAGAATGACTTCCAAAGGGGGAATCCATCCATGAAGAATTCTAGTTTTATTTATTCCTTACGCCCAACACATCTGACAAGGCTCAATACGGGAAAAACAAGCTTTTTTTAAAGCTTACAGCCATATGTGTATGATAGGAAATGAATAAAGTTTGCCTAAAAAGATGTATGAAGTCATATAAGCCGAGTGAGCTTGGTCCCAACAATCACAATATAGCCTTATAAATAATTCACCATAAAATTTTGTTTAGCCCAGGTGTGAGAATCCCACCTATAAACACAGCTAACTCCAATGGAATCTCAATTTTAAGAATGAAATCAACTGCATTCTGTTCCAAAATGATTTATCATCTAAGTTGTCTTCCCTGCAAAAACTAACCAAGGACTCTAAAATCTACACTACGCCTCTTTATCTACTCTATAATTCATGTCCTTCATATTATTAGCCCGCTTTTCAATCCTCAGGAGTATCATGTTCTCTCTCTACAACATATTTTCAAGGATTTAAAGTTTCAAGATCCAGACGGCTAAGACAACCAGCTATCATTCTGTTCTAATTTCCATATAAATGCAAGAAGAGTTTCATCCCAGATATGTATGCATATGAAAATAAAAAGGTTCAACAGCAATAAGACAGCAATGCAAAGCCCAAGACATCGATCCTGGTGCTATGCCAACATGTCCTGTAACAACTATGGCCCAAAATCCCAAGGGTAAACCAACAATTATAGCAAGTAACTAAGAGGTAATAAAAAGCATAACTATGTCGAAATATATCATGAAGTAGATGGAAAAATAGTTCAATGTTATTATGCAATGTCACACGACTCACACCTGCTCCTTGAACTGTTCTTCTTTCTCTTCGTAACTTGAGAGGGCCACAACTTCTACCTGGCCATCCACAAAAGGTGAAAAATTAGGTTACAGAGGAACACTCACACGCACGGAGGCAATCTATAAGAAAGCTATTTATGCCAGCTAGATAGAAAAAGCCCAGATCACCAAACATGGTAACTTACATTGAAAAACTCACTCAGAGGAGTTTCTATATGAGCCTGTGGTTTTGGGACAGAATCCCATATCTGCAAATTAAAAATCAAGGGGCCATGTTACATAATAATCCATATGAAAGATATAAAAGATCAGAAACAATATCATGAACATGCAATACCTTTTGAATGTCCTCCCTCAAAATGGGTTCTAAATTTTCCAAAGGTGTCTGTTAATTTATGTTGGAGAGGGGGAACAAACAATTTAGTATGTGCAAGAAGAGATGGCAAAAGAACAATCACCAGTCTTCAAAAAAGACAGAAAGATTACCCTCGTTTTATCACGTATGACGAAAAGTAAAGTTGTTTTCCGAGGGCTAAACAATCTCATCATGACCTGTTATTTAAGTTCCAAAACCAACAACAATGAAACACGAGAGCTTACAGCAGTAACTAATTGTGCGCATAAAGACAATTTTAAACATACCTGAAATACTGTCTTTAAAAGAGGCTTGTTTGCAGCCTGCTCTCGTCCAATATCATGACACCACCTATATACATTTTTCATGAATATAAATAATATGCAGTGAGCAGATACTTATCCAACATAAAGAATTTTTTTAAAAAGGGTGATGTGTAATAGACTAGTATGCTTACATATTTATAAGAACTATATCTGAAACAGCTAGAGCGAAAAGAGCACTCTGCTTCTCAAATGCGGTATCATCCTGAAATGAAATAGGTAAAGTTTAGTCCTAAGTAACAACGGATGATGTGCATGGAGAGATCGTTGTTATAGACTTCACTGATCAGCAAACATGAACTGTTGCTAAGAAATGTTTTTCTTTTTTAAGCCAAAATCAGTGTTAGGAATAATAATCACATATTGGATAAAATAGAAAAAACGATGTCCACGAATTAGTAGCTGGATTTTTATACATTGGCTTAAGCTTGTGTGTTAGATATGGTTTCAACCATCAGTTTGTGAATTCAAATATAAAATAATTGGGTCTCCTGTTACAATTTCTAATTCTAACATTGTATCAAAACCGCAAAAAATTGTCCCGTTATCGTGTACTGCTACCTTACTGCAATAGTACTTTACAAACTCATGAATCGACCTTAGGGTTGAGAAATAGTGTTAGGAATAATAATCCCACATTGGATGAAATAGAAAATGATATCCATAAGTTAGTAGTTGGGCATCTACTCATTGGCTTACACTTTTGTGTTTGATATGATTTTAACTGATTCATGGATTGATCAATATAAAATAACCATGGACCTCCTTTTACTATTGTTAATTCTAACAATAAGTATACATACTAGACACATGCCATTATAAGTAACCAGAATTTTGACAATCTGAATAACTGGAAGATAGCCTCTGCTGCACAATGAAGCATTACAGCTTCTTACACGGCAACGAGTAAACAGATGACAATGTTGTCTAATAGCACAAGAGTAAGAGTTGCATAGTCTTCCATTTCTTTAATCTCTTAAAATGTCAAGTATAAAGTTATCATATCGTGATATATATCGCTTATCATTTCCTATACCAATCATTTCGTCGCATAGCATATCATAGCATAAATTTATCTTATGCAATAAATAAAAAATTATACCTGAACTAAATTAAATCTATCACAAAAATAAGGAACGGTTTAGTCAGAGAACAAATATCAGGAGATTAGCAAGGGTCGATAGGGGTCAACAAGTATCAACAAGGCCTACACAAAGATTAGCAAGGGTCAGCAACGCCTCTTTGAGGGTAGGCAACAAGCTCAGAAAGGCTATGTGAGCTTCAGAGATTAGCAAGGGTCGATAGGTTGGCGAGCGTCGACAAGGGATGAACGTTGATGAGTGTCGACGAGCCGAGAGGAGCTAAGTGGAGATATTTCGGTATTTTTTGATGAGAAGAGAAATTGATAAAATATAGCCTAGATACGAAGTAGGTTGAAGTAGGTTGAACGTAGAACTTGCCCTGACATAATAAAAGTCGACTCAAACCCAACGTTGGCTGATGAACCCAACGTTGGCTGATGATATATATCGGTCGATACAAATATTGGCTGTATCAGTCCGACATGACAATCATATCAGACGATATTTTATATTGCCTGATATGATCATCGAAATGTATCAAAATACCTTCAAATCATATTGTATTGTACAATATGTATCGAATTTCAGGTGATATTGATAACTATGGTGAAACAAAAGATTTCATATTGATGTGATCCGGATCCGATGCCAAGCGGAAGCGACGCGCACCCAAGTGGCGACTTATCCTTTGCTCATTAGTCGAGTTGTGTGTTTAGCAATTAGAGGGCTTTTACTCATTAGTCGAGTTGTGTGTTTAGCAATTAGGGGGGCTTATTGGTCTTTTATTATCTTTTGTGTTAGGATGAGTTTAAAAGGGCACGAGCGGGCCCTAATTGGGGGGATCGAAGAACGATCATTTGAGAGTAGTTTCTTGTTAGGGATTTGGGGGATTAGGCTTGATCCATCAATTCAAGCTAGGGAGAGATCCACTCCAGAAGGGATCGCCTATCTTAATATCAATTTCCATTGTCCAAATCAAATTTCTTTTCTTTCTTTTCACTAAAGATCTGAACTTTTGCTACGATTAACCTTAATCGTATCAATTTGGTATCAGAGCACTCGATTCTATGGCGAGCACACGAGCGACTGCGACGAAAACTCTGGAGGAGCGACTGGATGCGGAGATCTCGGGGTTGCGGAAGGAGATGACGGATATGAAGGAAGAGATCAAGGCAGATCTGAGCGCAACCATGGATGAGAAGATGAATCGGATGTCGGAGCGATACTCGTGCGAGATGGAGGGGTTTGCCGAGATGGCGAAGATGTTTCAACAGCAATTTTTTCAGCGAGATCCGGATCCGAAATCGTCCGGATCTTCAGATCTGATCTCGCAAACAAACCCGGAAAACGGTGACGGCGGAAGGCAAGCCCTAGCCCTAGGATTTGGAGGGACTTCCCCTTCATGGGGAGACGCCACGGGACGAAGGGAGGACGGGCGGGCCCACCAGGGGCCCGACGATGATCGGCCGCCCCCAACTGGGGGCGGCGAAGGCGGGCGGCCCCGAAACGGGGCCGCCGAAGGTCAACCGCCCCCTTTTGGGGGCGGCGAACAACATCGGGCCCACCTGGGGCCCGCTGGGGGTTTTCCGCCCTCCATGGGGGGCGACGGAGGATGGCGCCCCCAATCTGGGGGCGCGAGAGGGGTTCTGCCCCCGACAGGGGGCGGAAATGGCAGGCGGGCCCACCTGGGGCCCGCAGATGGAGATCCGCCCCCCCGTGGGGGGCAGAGGAGGGTGGCAGGCCCACTTGGGGCCCACAGGAGGTGGGCGGCCGTGGGGGCGGCGAGGACGGACGGGCCCATCTGGGGCCCGCAGGAGGATTTCCCCTCCTTTTGGGGGCGTCGGAGAGGGGTGGCTACGTGGGGGACCCCGGCGGGAACATGTTGATGAGTGGGATGATGTGGGCGGACTCGCCAACGAGAGGGCCAGGGGAGATGAAGGACGGTGGAGAGCAGAGGAGCATCCTTACCAGATGCGTCAGGTAGCCAACGGGGAAGGGCCACCACGAGGTGACACCAACCCAGAGACGAGGATGAGGAAGTTGAAGGCACCGATGTTCGATGGGAAGAACCCCGATGGGTGGATTTACCAGATAGAGAGGTATTTTGATGTCACAGGCTTCACTGAGACGGAGAGACTGAGGGCGGTAGCATTGAGCTCCGAGGGTGAGGCTCTTGGGTGGTACAGGTGGACCCAGAAGCAGAGGCCGATACGGACGTGGAGGGAGCTGACATAGTGCCTCATGGAGAGGTTTCAGGAGACCCATGCGGGAGGGCTGTTTGAGCAGTTGTACACATTGCGACAGGATGGGACCGTGCGGGACTATATCACGAAGTTCGAGACACTCGCGAGCCGAGTGGATGGGTGTCTGCGGAGTCGCTGGAGGGGAATTTTTTGAAGGGGCTGAAGCCATCCGTGAGAGCGGAGCTGGGAGTACATGACCCTCAGGGGCTGGCAGCCATGATGCGAGTGGCTAGGAGAGTGGAGGACAGGTTGGCTAAAGAGAGAAAGTCTAGGGGGTCCGGGGGCGGATCGACATACCGCAGTCCAGCACCTACTGAGACAACCCAGAGCACTGTGGGGGCACCGACGTCGGCAAGGGGGATGCGACGGAGACGCGGCCGGGAGGGCAGACTCGCCGCATGACAGAGACCGAGATGAGGGAGCGGAGGGCCAATGGCCTTTGCTTCAAGTGTGACGAGAGGTTCACACCAGGGCACTGCTGCGCAGGGAGGGCCATGTAGCTGGAGGTGGCAGCAGAGGAGGATCTTGTGGTGATGCTTGACGGAGGTGGGGACGAGGCAGAGCCGCGTCCACACTTAGATTAGAGAAGATGGACGCCATCATCAGACTGCAACCTTGAGGACAAGGTTCATTTTTTGGGGGGAGTAATGATGTGATCCGGATCCGATGCCAAGCGGAAGCGACGCGCACCCAAGGGGCGACTTATCCTTTGCTCATTAGTCGAGTTGTGTGTTTAGCAATTAGAGGGCTTTTACTCATTAGTCGAGTTGTGTGTTTAGCAATTAGGGGGGCTTATTGGTCTTTTATTATCTTTTGTGTTAGGATGAGTTTAAAAGGGCACGAGCCGGCCCTAATTGGGGGATCGAAGAACGATCATTTGAGAGTAGTTTCTTGTTAGGGATTTGGGGGATTAGGCTTGATTCATCAATTCAAGCTAGGGAGAGATCCACTCCAGAAGGGATCGCCTATCTTAATATCAATTTCCATTGTCCAAATCAAATTTCTTTTCTTTCTTTTCACTAAAGATCTGAACTTTTGCTACGATTAACCCTAATCGTATCACATATCCGAAAAAAGTAATATCGAAACGGATGATAGGAGAGACAATTATCACTACCATGTGCAAAAACATAAGTGATATTCTGTTGATTGCTCCCATTTTCTTTCCAATACATGTGACCAAAATTATTTGGTATTTCAGTGTGATCATGCCATCTATACATTATTTATATGCAAGTGGTCAGCCAATTGCTTCAAATGATCAATATCAGAGCTGTAAACAGGTGAAATAGCAAGAGTTCAGATCATCATAGTTATAAGATATTCAGGCTGAACTATTTATGAAAGAAAATGACCTAATCCCTAATGAAATATTTAAATGTAATGATGTAAATGACGGCCTGTTAGTAGTTCGATAAAGCTTCCAATAGAATTGTCAACAAAGAAATACCTCTCCTCGCTCTCTTCCGTCAGAGCCTTCCAGATCCATAACAATTGTACAAGGCTCAATATCAACACACCTTGCTAACCAAATGCCTTTAGTTGTTTGAGACCTAAATTAGAAGGCAAAACATTCATGTTTAGAGCTGAACAGATAGATGGGTTCAAGTGAAATAGGGGTTAAATTTACTGAAGCTAATAAAAAACAGTGGCGACAATTAAGAAACTTGCCTCCCCCTAAAAGCATCCATCTCCCTGAAGTTGGTGTGGAAAAGGTGATTCAGCAAAGTGCTTTTCCCTGTTAATATAGCACAAATTTTAAGAGTATGCCCTTTGAATAAGAATAAAAAAGCGAATAGTCATTTAATGCATTATTTGAAAAGAAATACACAAGGAGCCAAAAGCCACAAGTTTGAGGGCCCACAAGCTTCAGAATTTATACATTATTTGCAGATAAAGGATTCCAAAAAATGATCATGTTCATAGGACAATTTGTATATATGCTAAAGGTCATGCCAAATTGTCATCTTTATATTTACCGTATCAAAAAAGTGAAGCGCAATGCAAATACCACACAAGTGAACAAGTCTTTCCACACGAGATTGTCAACATATATAAATTTTTTTGGTCCATGTCCAATAGAATATCTCATCATTGGTGTATAGTAAGAATACCGACAATAATGATAAACGGAAAAGTGGGGAGTAACACTGGTCCAACAGAATCAATTAATATAGTATATCTTCCATAATTTAAGTTGTATAAATTATACTGATAAAGTCCAAAACGAAACACCCCAAACTTCAATTATGTGTTTTTCAAAAAAGAAGAGTATGTCAACCAAGCACATTATCTTGGAATTGGCAACTGTACCAGGAAGACATTGGGTGGGTGAGAAAGAGAAGATGTGATATGGATCCAATCGGAATAGCATCCTTTTTATTTTTATTTTTTGTTTTTGTTTTTAGTTGGAGTCCTTTGAGTCTTCAGTTATTTTGGGTCTTTTTTTATTTATTTTAAGTATTTTAATTAATTTAGAGTTTTAGTCCCACATCGGTTGGGAGAGAGAGGATATTAGTTGTAAAGCCTATAAAAGGCTTCAAAACTGTCTCTTATTTGATCAATCAATGAATGAAATTTGGAGTTAACTTCTCCAAACCTGAGAGAGGTCTCCTCTTTGGTGAGAAGCCTAGAAATTCTTGGTGAGAAGCCTCAGAGTCCTTGGTAAAAAGCATTGGAACCCTAAATCTACCGTTCTTCCTTAAAATATTTCCCGTCTTACATCAAATTTTGTATCAAAGTCGAAAGATCCCTCTTCCGCTTATTTCCTGATAAAAAAACCAAAACCATAATCCTCTAAACTCTCTCTCCTCTGTGAACTGCAGTGCAACCACTCCCTTGCTATCTCTCTCCTTATCTCTTTAGAAAAAAGTGAAAGAGAACGAAAAGAAAATAAGGAAAGAGACTTACTTTCTCTCCATCATCACCTGTGCCACGACTCTTTGCTCCTCTTCGCACCTCCTTCGTAACCACCTGCAACTCCTGTCGCCTCAAATGACCATTGCAACCCATGTCGTCGCCTCCACGAGGTTTCCACGACTTTGCTAACACCACATACACCTAACAACGCCACCACTGTCGACGAAAACCCATGCTTCATCGTCCAAAATCACTTCGAAGCACACCATGCTATAGTGGTTATGTCCTAGGCCAAATATTTGGATCTTTATGTTATGTCATTTTTTATTTATAAAATATTTCTCTTAATGTTATTGTTATATTGTTTGCATGTTTCATTATAATAATGTTTGAATATGTGTTTTTTGTTATTCTAATCATCCCTAGTCATTCATATCTAGTCATCCATCGTTAAAGGTATAATGATGAATTAAGACTGGTATATGTTTGGTTGATAATTATGAGATAATTATATGTATGGTGATACAAATCAACATTATAGGTGCTTATTGGAGAACAAGGTACTGGATAGACTCGCTATGAGATCATTACATGAATCGGTGCCATAAATGATCTCATAATAGTTATGTCATAGAATCCTTAGACCTGACATTATCACTGTTTCCTACATGAGAAGCATCATGTTTTGACATAACCAAACGTTATCTTTACTCAGATAATCATAATGATTGAACATGATGTGAATCATGCAGAGGAAAGTCAGTGAACAAGATGAAATTTGTCCCTCTCATATGTGGGAGATATCTAATGAGCCCCTCGATAAGTAGGACTGCGAAATGCATGGTCGTGCTCAAATGAATGTCATTTAATTTTATCAGTTTACTTAATAATCAAGAAATTAAATGTTTAAACAATATAAGTATGACACTGTCCATGACTTATGTTCAAATCAAATATTGCGTAACAAAAGAATTATGACATGTTCTATTAATTAGGTTAATATCGGACTAACGATATTCATATTAATTGGGTAGTCATAATGTTTTGCTAGAGACCAATTATGACTTGTGGGCTTTAATAGGATTAGGCACACTGCCAATTTGATATGAGCCTATTGGGTTGCACATAAAGAGCGTAATGGATGTGATATTGTTTAAACGAGATTTCGAATCTGATTTTAAATTCAAAATAAGGCGAAATATCTTAACTGTCAGATATTGTATCTCGTTAAGCTAGTAACCCTAAGATATCGATGCATAACTAAAACACGTTAAAGCGTTAACAGATAATATATCTTGTTAAGATATTATCCCTAAAGATAGCTCTGTGTAACTGAAACACGTTAAAGGGTTAACGTGGGATTCTATATATGATATAGAATGGATTTTCAGTCTTTTTACGCATTCAATTTATCTCCTGTTTTTGAGAAAAGCGAAGAGTGAGAGAAATCCTAGTTGCAGAGAAGGAGCTAGCACCCTCGCAATTTCTGTTCGTGACGTTCGCATGTGGATACTGATAGAGGGTGGTCATTCGTAGAGCAGACCTGCAGTCCGACACATTATAATCATCAGCAAAGGTTAGTAATCTGATCGAATCAATTTGAAATGCATGGATCTTGGTAGGTTTTTATTTTTTCAACTGCGTATAAACTTGTTATGCATGATAGAAACTCTAACAGCTGCCACCTGCAACCGACCGAGAAACCTCCCACCAAAGACCCCCCACATCAAGGCAATTTCACATCCGGAGTTCAGCGGCAAATCGATGTCGTTTCATTAGAAAATTCTACGTCGGCACTGTTGAAGCCGATCGACTACAGTGTCATCTCGATCGAGCCGACCCCGACGGTTAGCCAAGCCACCAAGCTATGTCGAGACAAGGTGCCAGATGAGCTAGTACTGTTTATCGGCTCGATCCAAGCCGACACCGAGTCGATTGAGCAGGCGAACCGACCCGAAATCGACTCTAGTCGAGCCGCGTTGACCGGGTCAACTACTTGGCCAAAACCGCGACTGAACAGTAAGCCATGACAATTTTGGCTGATTTTCTGAATTTTATGCAGACCTATTGTCTTGAAAATTCTAAATCCATTTGAAGTCCAAATTCAGTGTTATAAGTGCCAGTGGATAGTTAACTCAACCAAATATGTGTAGCTACCCTTTGTGAAACCATCCATCTTCCGTACGCGAAGATCTGTTCTAATCTATGAGGTAGTACGATGATTACTACAAATGCTATCCTCTTCTAACAAGTTATGAGCCGAAGATATTCAAACAAGTCTCACTTTTTATGGCTTCGATGACAGATATGCATATGATGATTGGGAGAATATTTCTTCTCCCGTTTTGATTTTTCACACGAAGTAAAATGTATACATGTATATCGCAAGTTCGGAGGAGAAGCACTTTCTTGGTATATGCAACTTTAAGTTCTTTCTCGTCAATGGTCGATGGTCAGTGTTCAAAACCACTCTTCAAGCTCGATAATTTTCCAAGCATCGATAAATTCCATATGCATCACATCAATTTTCAAGTCTGAAAGTATATATGTCAGATGGATAGTTACATGAAAGCAACAACAGAATTCTTCAAATTATTAATAATTTGACATTTTTCAAATTATTAAATATTGTGTAGTGTGTGTTATATTGGGTGTGTGTGTAAAGAAAGGAGGAAGATAATATAAATAGAAGTGATAGCCTCTCCTTTGGGGCTAATCACACTTTCCCCAAATTACTTCATGGTATCAGAGCCTAAAACACCAAAAAACCCCTAAAACCCCTAAAACAGCCGCCGCCTGCCTTCTCGCCGCGCCCGTCTTCGCGGAAGCCGCCGTCCGACTGCTCGCCGCGCCGAGTGCCCGCCTTCGCAGATCCTTGCCGCCGCCCCAAGGATCCTTGTCGCGAGCCTAAAGAAACCGGGAGCCCACCGCCTTCCGCCTTCCGCCTGCTGCGCAAGCAGCCGCCGCCGCCGCCGCCTGCTGCGCAGGCCGCCGCTGCCGCCGCCGGTTGCGCAGGCCGCCTCCGCCGCCGCCTGCTGCGCAGGCCGCCTCCGCTTGCTGCAGCGCGCGCTGCTGCCTTGCTGCCGCTGCCGCATCTGATTCTCTGCTACAAAGGGGAATCCTAAAGAAAACCCTAACCCTAGATCTATGGTAGAGCCATGAAGATGACTCCATAGATTTACGGTTAGGGTATGACCTAGAAGAGGAGAAGGAGAAGTAGATCTGCGGATCTAAGAAGGGAGAAAGGAGAGATCTGCGGATCTAGAGAGATGGGGGACAATCTCACCTCAGCTGACATGAAGACCTTCATTGGAGAGATAACGAAGCTGCTTGCTTCGAAGGAGTTGGGATCCTCGAGTGGATCGGCGCCTTCACGTCCCGTGCAGAAGCTGGAATTGATGCCCAATGATGTGAAATTGGAAGGGACGAAGAATTACCTCAGTTGGTCCAGGACGGTGCTTCTCATTCTGAGGTCGAATGGGTTAGAAGGCGTCGTTCTAGGTTCATGCAAGGAACCGCTGGACAAGGATGGGGATGATTGGAAAGTCTGGAGTACCACCAACTCTCTGGTGGCTGCTTGGTTGATGACATCGATGGTTCCACCCATTGCTGGGATGGTGGAGGCCATAGAGAGTGCTGCGGGGATATGGAGTATGGTGGAGAAAATGTACTCTGGAGCAGGGAATGTGATGCTCATGATGGAGGTTCAGGGCAAGGTCGACACCTTGAAGCAGGGGGAGATGACTATTCTAGCCTACTCTGCGGAGTTGAAAAGGCTTTGGTCAGAGTTAGATCACTATGACCCTATTGATCTGCCTGATCCTAGGAGCGCTGCGATACACAGGAAGTGGGTGGAGCGTAGGCGTGTGACACACTTTCTGAGGAACCTGAATGGAGACTTTGAGGTCAGGAGGGCGAGTATGTGCCACATATCCTCCATCCCATCTCTGGAGGAGGCCATAGCTGCAATGGCACAGGAGGAGACCAGACTGAGGGTCATGAAGGATGAGGGTACTCAGGTCACTCGGGCTGCACTGGCTGTACCGGCAGTGGCAGCAGTGAGCGAGGATCGAGAGTGCTACACATGTGGGGTGAAGGGGCACCTGAGCTTTAACTGCCCACACAAGGGCAGTGGACGAGGGCGTGGCATAGGAGGCAGAGGAGGAGGTCGTTGGGGCCGTGGAGGCCGTGGACGAGGTCGCGGCGGCCCACTGGCCAACTTTGCTACCGCTGACGGACGACAGGAGACAGTGATGATCGAGGCCACGCCAGCTGAGGCGTCAGATCTAGAGCAGCGGAGACAGTCCAGGTCTACTACTGAGAGCTCGGAGAGTCTTGCAGACCAGACTGGGGATATTGCCTCGCCATTCGGTAACTTTGCCCACTTCGCTCACACAGGCTCAGGTAACCGATTAGCCCTTTCATGTAGAGATCATATAGAGTGGATTATTGACTCAGGTGCATCTAGTCATGTGTCAGGAGCATTTAGACAATTTTCCACATATAAACCACATACCATTCATGAAACCGTTCAGACAGCTGATGGCACATCCCAACCCATTAGAGGGATTGGTATTATTCAGTGCACTCCCTCCATACGCCTCTCTTCAGTCCTTCACGTCCCATCATTTCCAGTCAACCTCTTATCTGTTGGCTCTATTGTTGATGATCTCGACTGTAGCATTACTTTTGACTCTACTCATTGTATGTTGCAGGAAAGGAAGACTGGGAGGAGGCTTGGGACTGGCGTCAGGCGTGATGGACTGTGGTATCTTGACAGAGCTAGTGGGGATGCTGCACTGGCTGTCGTTGGTGGAGAGAATGAAAGTGATGTACTTTTGTTACATTGTCAGTTGGGACACTTGCCTTTTGATATTTTGAGAAAAATGTATCCCGATGTTTTGAATAGAGTGAATGAAATGAATTTGAAATGTGATGCATGTGAATTTGGGAAACACACTAGGACGTCATACCCTAGTGTAGGGATAAGAAGTGTAGAGAAATTTCATCTTATTCACTCAGATGTTTGGGGGCCCTGCCCAGTGACTTCAGTAAGTGGGTTCAGGTGGTTTATCACCTTCATAGATTGTCATTCTCGGATGACGTGGCTTTATATGATGAAAAACAAAGGCGAAGCGTTGAAGTGTTTTCAGGACTTCCATAGAAGTGTCAGAAATATGTATGAGGCCAAGATCCGTGTCTTGAGAACGGATAATGGGACAGAGTATGTAAACAGGGAGTTTGCATCTTACCTATCTGAGAGTGGGATAACTCATCAAACCACTTGCCCCAACACCCCCCAACAGAACGGAGTTGCTGAAAGGAAAAATAGACACTTGTTGGAGGTAACTAGGTCACTCATGCTCATCATGAATGTACCTAAGATATTGTGGAGTGAAGCAGTGATGACAGCCACATATCTTATCAACAGGATGCCTTTACGGATCCTTGGTATGAAGTCTCCATGTGAGATTCTTATGGGAAAGAACACTTTTGTAGTTCCACCAAAAGTGTTCGGATGCACATGCTTTGTGAGGGATCATAGACCTTCTGTGGGAAAGCTGGATGCTCAGACAATTAAATGCATATTTGTTGGGTATCCTTCAAATCAGAAAGGCTATAGGTGTTGGAGTCCCTCAGAAAGAAGGCTGTTTGTGAGCATGGATGTGACGTTCAGGGAGACTGAACCTTTTTATGGAGGACTGACAGATTCTACATCCGTATTTGATACTGGGGCCTCTCCAAGCACAGGAGGAGTTGGTCGAGAGGGGGAGACTGATGACAGGAGGGTAGTGGTTGGACTTATACCGTGTCCTGTCAGGCCCACTGGTACTGGTCCTGATAGCAGGGAGGAAGAAAGGACCTTGGTGGAAGAGGAGGAAGACAGGCTGTACGGCAGGAAATATAGGAGGAGACAGAAGGATAGTCATGACGATGGAGAACAACAAGAAGACATCTTCCCCACTGAAGAACCACTAGATCCACTGCCCCATGTCGAGATGGATCAGTCTATCACGCCTGCTCGAGTCCCGACTTCCTTACTGCCTTCCTCTCCTACCACGGATGGTAACCTTTCTTTGCCTTCCTCTAGTTTAGATCTTCCACTTGCATCTCGTAGGGAGCCTCGTATCAATGCCGGCAGGCCTCCTGTACGGTATTGATATGAGACTGATATTGCTAATCATGTCTCTTATGCCTCTCTTACACCTGCATATAGGGCTATCATTGCATCCTCACAGTCTATCCCTATACCAAGTGATTGGCGAGTGGCAAAGCAACATCCCCAGTGGAAGAAAGCAATGCTCGAAGAACTTGAGGCACTGGAGAAGAACAAGACATGGAGACTTGTCTCACTTCCAGCAGGGAAGAAAGCTGTGGGCTGCAAGTGGGTATTCACAATAAAGCAAACTTCAGAAGGGAAGGTGGACAGGTACAAGGCGAGGCTGGTTGCCAAGGGCTACAGTCAGACTTATGAGATTGATTATGATGAGACATTTGCCCCAGTGGCAAAGATGAGTACTGTGAGAGTACTGATATCCTGTGCAGCGAATTTTGGATGGAAGTTGCATCAGCTGAATGTAAAGAATGCCTTCTTGCATGGAGACTTACAGGAGGAGGTATACATGGAGGTTCCACCTGGCTTTGGCACACAACAGACGGTGGGAAAGGTGTGTAGACTGGACAAGTCCTTGTATGGGCTTAAGCAATCTCCAAGGGCATGGTTCGACAGGTTCAGGCGTGCTGTCATCACTATGGGCTACAAGCAGAGTAATGGTGATCATACTGTATTCTATAGACATTCAGGACAACAGATCACTCTTTTGGCTGTGTATGTTGATGATATTATTATCACTGGAGATGATGAAGAGGGAATCTCTCACTTGAAGGTAAGGTTGGCGAGAGAATTTGAGGTTAAGGACCTTGGACAGTTGGGATATTTCCTTGGACTGGAGATTGCCAGGTCCAGGAAGGGTATAGTTCTCTCACAGAGGAAATATGCCCTGGATTTACTGGCTGAGACTGGTATGTTGGGGTGTCGTCCAGCAGTTACTCCTATTGATCAGAATCATAGGTTGCATTCACAATCAGGGGAGCCAGTGGACAAAGAAAGGTACCAGAGACTTGTTGGACGCCTTATCTACTTATGCCATACCAGACCTTACATTGCCTATGCTATCAGTGTGGTAAGTAGATGCATGCATGATCCTAGGACTGGACATATGGAGGCAGTCTTCAGGATACTGAGGTATCTGAAGAATAGTCTAGAAAAAGGCATATTATTTGGTAGTCATGGTCACATGAATGTGACAGGCTACTGTGATGCAGATTGGGCCAGTTGCCTAGATGACAGGAGATCGACCTCGGGCTACTGTGTGTTTGTTGGGGGCAACTTGGTCTCTTGGCGCAGCAAGAAGCAGGATTTGGTGGCTCGTTTCACTGCAGAGGCAGAGTACCGTGCTATGGTGCTTGGTACTTGTGAGATGATCTGGTTGAGATCACTTCTACATGAGCTACACCTGCTGAGAGAAGGACCATTGCGGTTGTTGTGTGATAACAAGTCTGTAATTAATATTGCCAACAACCCAGTGCAACATGATAGAACGAAGCACATAGAGATTGACATGTTCTTCATTAAAGATTGGACAAGAAACAGTTGGAGATCTCCTACATTACCTCTGGACAGCAACTAGCTGATTGCCTTACAAAGGGGTTGAACTCTAAAGGAGTGGAGGATGCGTGTAACAAGATGGGCATGATAAATATCTTTTGCTCATCTTGAGGGGGAGTATTGTGTAGTGTGTGTTATATTGGGTGTGCGTGTAAAGAAAGGAGGAAGATAATATAAATAGAAGTGATAGCCTCTCCTTTGGGGCTAATCACACTTTCCCCAAATTACTTCATTAAACAATGTCAGATGGAATACTCTTGATACTCAAATTTTATCCCACCAGGAACTAGAATATACCTGCTGCCCACCCCCACCCACAAACCAAAAAAACCTTCTACTTCAGAATTTTATTTGAAACCAAACTTTGGATTCCTTTATTTTAAGGCTTTAAGCATCCCACTATGTTATTGTTGCATATCACCTCATAATTGGCTACTTCACAGATGAAATGTATTGTCAATTCTTTGAAGTTACAGTCAAAATAAACAATCAACTTATTTTTCAATCCACATTCATCGAATATGTTCATTGCATCATAATATGAGTTCACGTGAATAAACAACTTAAACTGCATGAGAGATATTTGGACAGAATCAGGTTTATCCCAATAGCAACACATGCTAACATATTAAACAAAAATCAGATAGCAAACTAGCTACATGTGACTTTCCATATGTAGCAAATCTGCTCAACTAACTCGAAGCTACAAATAATTTTTCATAAGTAACAACTTTACTCAATAAACTAGCAACATACCACTGCTTTGTGGACCCATAATTGCGACCACTGCATATGACAGTCCACATTCAGCCAATTTCACAGTCTTTATGAATTGATCAATGCCACTAACGTTGAACACGCCATCACCATCAATGAGCTGGGTTGAACAACATTCATCACCCATTTCTGAAAGTATGAAATGCTCAAGTTACATACAATTCTATCTGCACGGTTTTTCTTACGAGTAATTTCATTCAATCTTGAATGGCACGTAATTTACTCAAATGAGGTAAAATGGATGAAAGTAACAACGAAGCTAAAGATACCACCTACTCCAACAGATTTAATAAACAAGACAATACCATCATTACTCAAGCACTTCACGATGAATATTTTAGCATAGCTTAAAGGGCCCTTAATTAAACAAAAAGAAAGGAGTTCATGTACATAGCCAAATGGGTTGATATACATGAACAATCTACCAGAAAGAAAACTGAACAAGCATTCAAGAAGAAATACAGGAGATAAAGAAAAATATATATCATGAATAACATGTTAAAAAGAAGAAAACAACCTCAGTGACTATTTCCAAAGTTCACATTTATACATCATGAATCTCATCTTCTAGCAATGACAACTTATGTTTAAACCTAATCAGGAAATCTAAATTGTAGAAGAAAAAAATAGGTGACCATAGTCTAGATCCTAGGGAACTGGGCTTTCCTAAAACTTGTCACTCTTACTCTCCCACGCTTGCCTAAGCATTTTGATGTTGAGTGCCGGTTAAGGTGGTGAAACATAAAAAAGAGACTCAATCTGCTTGAAAAGGTTTAGGCATAGAAGATGGTAACACACTTAAAATAATATCTAAACCTCTGACATTGTCCCCACTGTATTGAGTTGCATCACACCTTAACGTTATGAAATACCAAATTGCATTGAGAAATACATGCTGTTCCATCCTTGGGCCGGCTCTCGAGGGATTTGTTCGGTGGGCGATAAAAGCCCGCAAAGCCCATGAAAGAAGCCCAAAGCTAACTCAGTCAAAACCCATGTGCCATTCGCCCGTTGCACATCCACCCATCGAACGTGGGATTGAAGGAAGCTCATAAATAGCGGAGACGTGTGCAACGGTTACCCCTATTAAGGGGGGAGGATCGTGGCGCCATAATTGGTGATCGTTATCTTCTCAACGTCACTGAAGAGACATCGGAGGTCTATAAATATACGGAAGATGAACAGAACAAGGGATGTACGAAACTTAGTACTCTGACATTCTACACTCTACTTAATATTTCTTCCTCCAAATAACTTGCGACATTTGACTCGAGACGAGCCTCCGTGGGTCGATCTTGACAGCTCCAAGCTCTCTCTTAAGTTCTCATTCTAACTTAAGTACCGGAGGAGATTTGGATCGGAACCCAGATCCGAACCCCATGACGTTCCTTTGTGATACATGAAGCTCATGGAGTGATTCAACCGGAGGGTCGAATCTCCATCAACGACCGCTTGAGTCTTGAGCCTCTCGGAAGGTAGAACGAGCATCACATACTCGCTTCCACTACCAAAGACCTCGGTTCTACTAACCAGGGCCTCATCAACCTGCTGACGAGGCTCCATCTCGACAGAAGGGTCCACGTCAGCTTCAATACCGTTCTCGCCATATTTGGCATTAACACATGCATATAATTAACTAATTCAACATGCTTTATAGCATTACAGGTTATCGGCCTCATAACAAGATATACTTCTTTCAGTGGAGCATTCAGAGGCCAACATTACGTCTAAATCCATTTAGATGTGACATTTTTTCCAGTGAAGCATATCCTGAAAATATCAAAATGTCAGAATTCATTTCTCACAGAAAGCTGCCAGAATAACAATGTCAGATTAAAAGTAGTGTTCCTGCAAATTTTGTGTTTAACATTATGGAATTTTTGTTCTTTCTTTTAACGTACTCAAAAGGGTTCCAATTCACAACTTAAAGTGCCTACAAGAGGGTCCTCGAAAATATTGTTCAGCTGATTGCATCTTCTCAAAAGATATATATTAATTCACAAAGTTGACTCTTCCTTCTTAGATTCATTACTATTATACCACCTAAAGCCTCGATCCCTTGTAGATAAAACAAAAACTCGGTTATACGAAAGGTGACCAACTAGCTTCGCTCAGGATCAACACACAAAAAATAATAGTAACCACAACCTTTTTGACCGTTCAAGCAAGCATTTATCATCCTGCATGTAGCATTCAGCTAAATCTACAATGTTGGATAAAAGTAGCGTTCCTGCAAATTTCGTGTTTAACATTATGGAATTTTTGTTCTTTCTTTTAACGTACTCAAAAGGGTTCCAATTCACAACTTAAAGTGCCTACAAGAGGGTTCTCGAAAATATTGTTCAGCTGATTGCATCTTCTCAAAAGATATATATTAATTCACAAAGTAGACTCATCCGTCTTAGATTCATTCCTATTATACCGCCTAAAGCCTCGATCCCTTGTAGATAAAACAAAACCTCGGTTATACGAAAAGCGACCAACTAGCTTCGCTCAAGATCAAAAAAAATTTAGCAACCACAACCTTTTTGACCGTTCAAGCAAGCATTTATCATCCTGCATGTAGCATTCAGCTAAATCTACAACTTGAAATCTCCGGATTGATGAAATCAAGTACCGAAATCAGTTCAAGGAACCCTGACCCATAGAATCGAGCTTCTTGTATTCAGATTCAAACCCTCCCGTCAAAAAAAGATCAAAAACGTACACGATCCGATCAATCGTAGCAATTCAAACATAAAAAAGAGTTGGAAATTCAAGGAGTCTTCGGATCAAAGGAAGACTTACTAGAGATTTGCCGAGGATCGAAGGCTGGGAGATCGCTACGGGTTCGGAGAGCCGAGGACGAGAAAGGGGCAGAGAGCGTGAAAGAGCGATCCAGCATCGCCATCTCTTTCTTTGTTCTTTTTAAACGAGTCGACCGATGAATTAGAAAATAAAAATAAAAATGATTAGTTTAAAAAAGTTTTAACACTCGCAGCAAAAAAAAGGGTAAATTCAAAGGATAAGTGGGGAGAATAATCCGGAGAGAGTGAGTACTGATTTTTTTAGCTGTACGTTGGATTATACGGTATCTATTTTATTTTAAATTTTTTTAAAATATAATTTGCTTCTTTTTGCATTTTGGATTGTGTTATATACACCCCAAAAAGGATGTGTATGCAATGTTCATTGTCGAAGATGGAAAAAATTAACAGAGTGTGAGACGACAAGTGACGTGACAGATTTTCCATTTTTGTCAAATAAAAAGTACACACGCATCTTCTTTGTAGATGTACTAGTCATAACCCGTGCCCGTAAGGCACGGTTCATTTAAAAAAAATTGAGTAGTGCACAAAAATTCGTTTACACAAAGTAATGTGAGATTTAAAAAAAATTAAAATTGAAAAAATTAAAATTAAAAAAAACACAGTCATCAAATTTGGCCTAGTCATACTTTTGCCGCCACGTAGGACAAAGATTTGTTCTAGTCATACTTTTGCCGCCACGTAGAACAAAGTCGTGAAATGTATAATAGATATAGCACAACCATATCGGACGCGTTTGGTTATTTCTCTATTTCGCATTTGAATTTAACATTTTCCCATCAAACTTATACATTAATGTACTAAATTTGATTATTATTTACAACTAGCAAATTAGATAAATAGAAATAACATGTGTACGGTGTGTGCACGGGTCTCAAGAAAAAACACACAGGATGCGGAGACCACGCGCAACCGAAAAATAGAGGGAAATGATGGTGTGTGTATCATCGGGTAAAAGCATGAAAAGTATAGGCTAAAAAGCGAAAAACACCAGGAACAAAGTAGAAAAAAACCAATGACAAATCCGTAAACACAGAAAGAGTGAGGGTTTTCCTGGTATGCTGCTTGGCTTTATCAAAGGCAATAGCAAACATGTAAATAGTGGTCAATGGGGGATTTTCGTTTTATAAAACACATATTGTCGGTGTGAGAATTTTCGTTTTATATGCAGTCCAAAAAGTTGGGCTTGGACTTTGATAATAATGAGGCGGCCGACGCAAGCGTTTGCTTTGCAGCCGAAAGTGTTTGATGCCACGTCAGATTTATACTTGAATGGTCTTGAGATCAATTTGCTGCATTCAGATTCAATGTAAATTAAGAATAAATAATAATAATATTGAATAAACTGTAGGCTTGGCGCCTAAGGCATAAACAAACGTGAAGCACAAATCATTCCAAAGGGAACGAGTCAAGCCTCCACAAAACACATCTTTGTATCTTTCTTATTTATTTATTTATTTCTTTTCTTCCTTCTTTTTGGGACAAACAAGACCATATGCTTCATTCGTGTAATATGCTTGCGGTCAGCACGTGCGGTGTGCGTGCATATCCAAATTTTCACCAATGCATGTGTAGTCAAAGGCTACTCTGTATACAACGCATTCCATCAAGGAGTTATACTAAATACATATGTAGCTAAATAACATATGAATGTGCGCTCATACTAATATGCATGTATAATCATGTCATATACTGCAATTAATAGGTTTAAAGATTCGCATTAGCGTACATTTCTAACACACCCAATTTTTAATGGGAGGGAATATTTTCACTCATTCAGCAGACAACAATTTCACCTGCCAAAAAAAAGCCATGCATGCGGAATCTGATTGCAGTATGGCCTCCTCGTGCATGCACACTTTAGATGTTACATATCTGAGAAACAAACTCCAACACCCCACTGGAAAGAATGCAACATGATCTCAGATGCCTCGTGAAGAAAACACCAATTGCAAGGAGCAGACACAAGGAGCCAAATACCTGAAGGAGAACCGCATGTTGTGAATATTCGCCCCAAAAGCAGATCTGAAAAAAAAAAAATTCGAACCCCCTGCATGATAAAATGCCAAAAGATTAAATATAAAAAGTAGCAAATATTTCCCTTGCATTGGCATCTTTCCTTATTCTTTCAAGAAATTATGCAAGCATCATGCCCTTTTCATGTGTGTGAATTTTAATAGATGTGAGAACCCAAATGGTTTAATCTCAATCCAACCCAGAACACAAAATTGTAACCATGGCATTGACTATGACATTGTGAATCCAGAAAACGAAACTAATCTACTCTTTCTTGCCAAAGTTAGCAATACCAGAAAATTGACCAAAGAAAACAAAAGCGGTTGAAAAAAAAATTGAAATACCAAAGGCATACATGGACAGTGAGACAATCGATTGGATCAAAATTTTGAAATTTCTACAGCTTTCTCCTATCTTATCCAGTCAAAAACATTCAAGGGACATCATAAATTTTCCGTGTTTCCTCTTTGACTTCTCCCCTTTTCTGAACTTTTTACCCTTCGAGCGTTTGTTCTTCATCCGAGCTATCCGACTAGCCTTCTGCTGTCTGTCCTTCCGCACTTGTTCGGGATCTCTAATCTCAGATGGTACATTGGCACTAGGAACTGATCGGCGATTCCCCCCTGCCTTGAACTGCCATTTCTTTCCCCTTTTCTGCCGACTCCCTGTTCAAAACAAAATGTTTGTTAAATTGCTTGTCAAAACTATAGTCTGAGAGTAAGCCTAGCAAGCGAAGAGATAAGCATCTCTTGACGTATGACCATAACTAGAGATTCATGTGGCAAAGCGCAAGGTTTGGCTTTTAGTAATAAAATATAAAACATGAATTTCAGCTTTAGATTAGTACGCATAGAAGCCTACAGTGCAGTGTTTATAAATTATGCCACAAAAATCATAACAATAGGGAAAGGGAGAAACAATCATCTAACTCATTAAAAACCATTCTGAAAATTTAGACTATAGAGTAAGAATAACATATCAGTCATATGGACGATGAAATTAGATGTGTGACGAATCATAAGATGAGAGTATTATGTCGAGGACCGAAATTATAGTTGTAATGCAAATGCACAAAAGATTGAAAGGTCATAAACGACCATGAGAAAGATTTTACAATGAAGTTATAGGTACCTAAAGTGAATCATATGTCTACATATATTAGCTATGCATCATTACAGACGTTACCATTTTCTTAAATCCACAGAGAACTCTGAGAAATACTTTGTTGAGAGGTTTGCATACATTGTAACTTCTGCTTTTCTCTGCAGTGTGTCGTCCAATAAGTCCTTACTATTATTCTCAAATAAAACATGTCCGTATTACCTCTAATTTTTAAAAACAAAAATGATGTTGTAATAAGTTCCTTTTGTATATTATAAATAATGATCAGGTACAACTTAGATCTTTCCTGCATGATGATGCCTTCTTCTCCATTGAACTTCAGTTCATATGGTGTTAAATAAGAAAATATCTATTATACAAATGCTGGAGGTTTTTGCTAACGGGGCAGGGTTTGTCCCATGTGGCAAGGAGAGGGGTGTGCCCCCTCATCCCCCCACATGGAGGGTGAGGTGGTGGGTTCAATTTGGGGTGAAAAGGGGTTGCCCCAAAACAAAGACATCCCTCCTTCCCGTTATTTGCAAGCTTGCCATTGCTTTTTCATAAAAGTCAAATGCCAATCCATTTTCAACATATTTACGGGTTTGCCATCGGTCTTTTTTCACTTTGGTCCCCTGCGTTTTTTGCACTTTAACGCCTGCTTTTTCACATTTTAACCCTCTGTGGTTTGTGGTGGGATTTGTGCCCTTTGCCTACGATTTAACCCCTTTTACCCCCGATGATACACACACCCCCCAACTCGTCTCACTATTTTGTCCAGTTCGCGCAGGCACCGCATCCTGTGTGTGGGTTTTTTCTCTTGGGTCGACGTGTGCACGGGTTATTTCTAGTATTCTTATAATGACCTTGTGCCACATGTCCAACCATCTTTTACCAACCAACCCTCTATCCCATGACAGATTTAACCTATCTCCAACTTACTGAGGTTTCATTTCTTATCTCTTTATTTTCGCATGACTGCTCATCCAACTCAATAGTCTGATTTCATAATCTTATCTTGGAAGCAAAACTTCTTAATTTCCCAACATCAAAAATACAACACAGTTGGTCTCATCTTATGAAGTCTTGCTTGTTCCGCTACTTCATTGGTCTCAACATACGGCTGTCTAAGACGAATTTCGTCACTTCAATCCATCTTATGTTTTGAATAACATTCTCGCTTTTGCTGTAACGATTCTGATCATAACTAATAAAGGTGGACACCTACACGTAATTGCCATTTGCCATCAAAATGAAGAGCAATACCTATTTTTCCCTTCCCAAAGTTTTGCTAGATTTGTATTTCATAGATTACATGTTGTTCTTTGGCAATTCTGACAAGAGAATGGCGGGAAGAGAAAAGAGGCATTGACGAGAGTGTGCATGTGCGCACATGTGTGGGCCGGTGTGTGGAGGGGTGGAGGAGTATTAGTTTGTAAAAATAAAAACATTAAATTTCTCTAACCATAATTTAATATGCTAATTCCCATATTTAGCATTGCCATCAAAATAGTTTCCTATTTGCTTACTGTTGATTTGGGGAAAATAGTGAGTTGCCACAAATGATGGCTAACCCTTCATATATATATCATCCCTTACTTTTCTTTACACACACCCAATACAATAACACAATAACACACAATACTCCCCCTCAAGATGAGCAAAAGATATTTATCATGCCCATCTTGTTACAAGCATCCTCTACTCCCTTAGAGTTCAACCCCTTTGTAAGGCAATCAGCTAGTTGCTGTCCAGAAGTAATGTAGGAGATCTCCAACTGTTTCTTGTCCAGTCTTTTTTTAATGAAGAACCTGTCAATCTCTATGTGCTTCGTTCTGTCATGTTGCACTGGGTTGTTGGCAATATTAATTGCTGACTTGTTATCACACAACAACAGTAATGGTCCTTCTCTCAGCAGGCGTAGCTCATGTAGGAGTGATCTCAACCAGATCATCTCACAGGTACTAAGCACCATAGCACGATACTCTGCCTCTGCAGTGGAACGCGCCACCAAATCCTGCTTCTTGCTGCGCCAAGAGACCAAGTTGCCCCCAACAAATACACAGTAGCCCGAGGTCGATCTCCTATCATCTAGGCAACTAGTCCAATCCGCATCACAGTAGCCTGTCACATTCATGTGACCATGACTACCAAATAATATGCCTTTTCCTGGGCTATTCTTCAGATACCTCAGTATCCTGAAGACTGCCTCCATATGTCCAGTCCTAGGATCATGCATGTATCTACTTACCACACTGATAGCATAGGCAATATCAGGTCTGGTATGGTATAAGTAGATAAGGCGTCCAACAAGTCTCTGGTACCTTTCTTTGTCTACTGGCTCCCCTGATTGTGAATGCAACCTATGATTCTGATCAATAGGAGTAACTGCTGGACGACACCCCAACATACCAGTCTCAACCAGTAAATCCAGGGCATACTTCCTCTGTGAGAGAACTATACCCTTCCTGGACCTGGCAATCTCCAGTCCAAGGAAATACCCCAACTGTCCAAGGTCCTTGACCTCAAATTCTCTCGCCAACCTTACCTTCAAGTGGGAGATTCTCTCTTCATCATCTCCAGTGATAATAATATCATCAACATACACAGCCAAAAGAGTAATCCGCTGTCCTGAATGTCTATAAAATACAGTATGATCACCGTTACTCTGCTTGTAGCCCATAGTGATGACTGCACGCCTGAATCTGTCGAACCATGCCCTTGGAGATTGCTTCAGCCCATACAAAGACTTGTCCAGTCTACACACCTTTCCCATCGTCTGTTGTGTGCTAAAGCCAGGTGGAACCTCCATGTATACCTTCTCCTGTAAGTCTCCATGCAAGAAGGCATTTTTTACATCCAACTGATGCAATTTCCATCCAAAATTCGCTGCACAGGATATCAGTACTCTCACAGTACTCATCTTTGCCATTGGGGCAAATGTCTCATCATAATCAATCCCATAAGTCTGACTGTAGCCCTTGGCAACCAGCCTCGCCTTGTACCTGTTCACCTTCCCTTCTGAAGTTTGCTTTATTGTGAATACCCACTTGCAGCCCACAGCTTTCTTCCCTGCTGGAAGTGAGACAAGTCTCCATGTCTTGTTCTTCTCCAGTGCCTCAAGTTCTTCGAGCATTGCTTTCTTCCACTGGGGATGTTGTTTTGCCACTCGCCAATCACTTGGTATAGGGATAGACTGTAAGGATGCAATGATAGCCATATATGCAGGTGTAAGAGAAGCATATGAGACATGATTAGCAATATCATTCTCATATCCATACCGTACAGGAGGCTTGCCGGCATTGATACGAGGCTCCCTACGAGATGCAAGTGGAAGATCTAAACTAGAGGAAGGCAAAGAAAGGTTACCATTCGTGATAGGAGAGGAAGGCAGTAAGGAAGTCGGGACTCGAGCAGGCGTGATAGACTGATCAATCTCGACATGTGGTTGTGGAGCTAGTGGTTCTTCAGTGGGGAAGATGTCTTCTTGTTGTTCTCCATCGCCATGACTATCCTTCTGTCTCCTGCTATATTTCCTGCCGTACAACCTGTCTTCCTCCTCTTCCACCAAGGTCCTTTCTTCCTCCCTGCTATCAGGACCAGTACCAGTAGGCCCGACAGGACACGGTATAAGTCCAACCACTACCCTCCTGTCATCAGTCTCCCCCTCTCGACCAGCTCCTCCTGTGTTTGGAGAGGCACCAGTATCAAATACTGATGTAGAATCTGTCAGTCCTCCATAAAAAGGCTCAGTCTCCCTGAACGTCACATCCATACTCACAAACAGCCTTCTTTCTGAGGGACTCCAACACCTATAGCCTTTCTGATTTGAAGGATACCCAACAAATATGCATTTAATTGCCTGAGCATCCAGCTTCCCCACAGAAGGTCTATGATCCCTCACAAAGCATGTGCATCCAAACACTTTTGGTGGAACTACAAAAGTGTTCTTTCCCATAAGAATCTCACATGGAGACTTCATACCAAGGATCCGTGAAGGCATCCTGTTGATGAGATAGGTAGCTGTCATCACTGCTTCACTCCACAATATCTTAGGTACATTCATGGTGAGCATGAGTGACCTAGTTACCTCCAACAAGTGTCTATTTTTCCTTTCAGCAACTCCGTTCTGTTGAGGGGTGTTGGGACAAGTGGTTTGATGAGTTATCCCACTCTCAGATATGTAAGATGCAAACTCCTTGTTTACATACTCTGTCCCATTATCCGTTCTCAAGACACGGATCTTGGCCTCATACATATTTCTGACACTTCTATGGAAGTCCTGAAAACACTTCAACGCTTCGCCTTTATTTTTCATCATATAAAGCCATGTCATCCGAGAATGACAATCTATGAAGGTGATAAACCACCTGAACCCACTTACTGAAGTCACTGGGCAGGGCCCCCAAACATCTGAGTGAATAAGATGAAATCTCTCTACACTCCTCATCCCCACACTAGGATATGATGTCCTAGTGTGTTTCCCAAATTCACATACATCACATTTCAAATTCATTTTATTCACTCTATTCAAAATATCGGGATACATTTTACTCAAAATATCAAAAGGCAAGTGTCCCAACTGACAATGTAATAAAAGTACATCCCTTTCCTTCTCTCCACCAACGACAGCCAGTGCAGCATCCCCACTAGCTCTGTCAAGATACAACAGCCCATCACGCCTGACGCCAGTCTCAAGCCTCCTCCCAGTCTTCCTTTCCTGCAACACACAATGAGTAGAGTCAAAAGTAATGCTACAGTTGAGATCATCAACAATAGAGCCAACAGATAAGAGGTTGACTGGAAATGATGGGACGTGAAGGACTGAAGAGAGGCGTATGGAGGGAGTGCACTGAATAGTCCCAATCCCTCTAATGGGTTGGGATGTGCCATCAGCTGTCTGAACAGTTTCATGAATGGTATGTGGTTTATATGTGGAAAACTGTCTATATGCTCCTGACACATGACTAGATGCACCTGAGTCAATAATCCACTCTATATGATCTCTACATGAAAGGGCTAATCGGTTACCTGATCCTGTGTGAGCGAAGTGGGCAAAGTTACCGAATGGCGAAGCAACATCCCTAGTCTGGTCTGCATGACTCTCCGAGCTCTCAGTAGTAGACCTGGACTGTCTCCGCTGCTCTAGATCTGAAGCCTCAGCTGGCGTGGCCTCAATCATCACTGTCTCCTGTCGTCCATCAGCGGTAGCTAAGTTGGCCCGTGGGCCGCCGTGACCTCGTCCACGGCCTCCACGGCCCCAACGACCTCCTCCTCTGCCTCCTGTGCCACGTCCACGTCTACTGCCCTTCTGTGGGCAGTTAAAGCTCAAGTGCCCCTTCACCCCACAGGTGTAGCACTCTCGATCCTCGCTCACTGCTGCCACTGCCGGTACAGCCAGTGCAGCCCGAGTGACCTGAGTACCCTCATCCTTCATAACTCTCAGTCTGGTCTCCTCCTGTGCCATTGCAGCTATGGCCTCCTCCAGAGATGGAATGGAGGATAAGTAACACATACTCGCCCTCCTGACCTCAAAATCTCCATTCAGGTTCCTCAGAAAATGTGTCACACGCCTACGCTCCACCCACTTTCTGTGTATCACAGCACTCCTAGGATTAGGCAGATCAATAGGGTCATAGTGGTCTAACTCTGACCAAAGCCTTTTCAACTCCGCAGAGTAGGCTAGAATAGTCATAGCCCCCTGCTTCAAGGTGTCGACCTTGCCCTGAACCTCCATCATGAGCATCACATTCCCTGCTCCAGAATACATTTTCTCCACCATACTCCATATCCCCGCAGCACTCTCTATGGCCTCCACCATCACAACAATGGGTGGAACCATCGATGTCATCAACCAAGCAGCCACCAGAGAGTTGGTGGTGCTCCAGACTTTCCAATCATCCCCATCCTTATCCACCGGTTCCTTACATGAACCCAGAACGACGCCTTCTAACCCCTTCGACTTCAGAATGAGAAGCACCCTCCTGGACCAACTGAGGTAGTTCTTCGTCCCTTCCAGTTTCACGTCATTGGGCATCAATTCCAGCTTCTGCACGGGTCGTGAAGGCATCGATCCACTCGAGGATCCCAACTCCTTCGAAGCAAGCAGCTTCGTTATCTCTCCAATAAAGGCCTTCATGTCAGCTGAGGTAAGATTATCCCCCATCTCTCCAGATCCGCAGATCTCTCCTCTCTACCTCCTTAGATCCGCAGATCTACTTCTCTTCTTCCTCTTCTAGGGCATACCCTAACCGTAAATCTATGGAGTCCTTTTCATGACTCTACCATAGATCTAGGGTTAGGGTTTTTTGGGGTTTTCTTTTGTGGAAGGTTAGGGTTTTGTGGTGGCTAGAAGAGGACTTGGAAGAGGGGAGATCACAAAGCATGGAGCGGCGGCAGCGGAAGGCGCGCGCGCAGGCGGGCTGCGGAGGCGCAGGCGGCGCGCGGCGTGGAGGCGCAGGTGGTGCGCGGCGCGGAGGCGGAGGGCTGCGGGAGTTTAGGGTTTTGGGTTTTTGGGTTTAGGGCTCTGATACCATGTTGATTTGGGGAAAATAGTGAGTTGCCACAAATGATGGCTAACCCTTCATATATATATCATCCCTTACTTTTCTTTACACACACACCCAATACAATAACACAATAACACACAATACTTACATTAAAACAAAGATGGTTTCTCTAACCATAATTTTTTTTAAGTACCAAAAAAACAAAGATGGTAATGCATCAAATAACAAATGCACACATGGTATTTATCCAGAACCATGTAACAATATATGTGCAAGTATACCCTTGAAATTGATAGACAATAATTAAATGTGCTAAATCATAATTTGTTATAATGCCATGTTCATATATGTTTGGTGCAGTCAACACAATGCATTTCAAACTTGCAATGGTAAAATAGGTGCTCATATAGCAGATGGCATCAGCAGTTGCTCTTGGAACAGATTTAACATCAAGTCCAGGACCACCAAAATAATAAAACAATAATTGATAATAGAAATGCTTAAAATAGGCAAATCGAAGAACATAAAGAACATGATCTTAGTTTGACATATACATGTACATCCAAAATGGAACTTGACTGAAAATATTAAAAAACAAGGTGTGATCACCTGCATGATCAGTTCCCTCTTCATAAACGTCATTTGCAGCTTTTCCATCAAGAGATATTTGTCTATGTGACCTTTCCTTCCATTTCTTGTATATGCCCGTTTTACCAGCCTTCACTTTTGCACCACTATCCGTCTTGATCTATTCTCATACGATTCAACAATTTATAATACTAAACAACAAAGAGACGAACAAGAAACAAACAGGAAGTTTCACAACATAGGATTAAAGACATATATCCTGAGGGATATATTTAAAGATTTGATTCCATTTGTTTTACAAAAAGAATCAAGTTATCAACATATAAATTTTGAATTTTGCCAGAAATAAATTGGATTCATCAAAGAAGTTGATTCATCAAAGAAGTTGACATAAATCTTAAAATTGGTATTATAAATTGCTGACTCAATGCCTAGATCTTAATATTTCGATCAAAGATGATGCCAACTCCCAAGAAGGATACAATGTCCCAACTAGTTACTGCTGACCAATAAGGGAACAAGAGCTAGTGTAGGCTGGATGGAAAGAGATCATGAAACAAAAGAGACTTGTCTGAGTCAATAAGCAGTGGAAGCGAGTTGTTGCAACGTTGGATTTGATAAGTTCCTGTTTTGCACAAGACTGGTTATTGTCAAAAGACTTATTAAGCCATCTTGAATAGCATAATATCAAACTATGTCATGAAGCATGTTCTTAGACATTGAACAAGAGGGAAATCTATGCAAGAAAGCCAGTCTCCGAGGAAGGCATGATGATGGGACGTGGGTCTACACCCGGAGGCGAGCCAGCGCACCCATAGCCGCGCCCCCCCCCCCCACTTGAGCCCAATTGACTCGGTTTCTTATTAGTTGAGGGTATTTCGGTAATTGGGTTTAGATGGGGGATTATTCTTAAGCGAGGGCTAGCCGTCGCTAATCTTTTTATGCTATTATTGATATTTGAGTGATTTCATAAATTAGACGAGTGGGGACGTCCTCATATTGGCGTCTTTGAAGGAGAATACACCTATTTTGTATTCAATTATCTAGATTGGTTCTACTTTTCTCTATAAAAATTGCAACTTTGTTCCTGGATCTATCAATTTGGTATCAGAACACGTGAACGATCCATGGCGGCGATGACGACGAGATCGAAGGACAAGTTTGACACCTTGGAGGATAAATTCAACGACGAAATTGAAGGGGTGAAAAGATCAAACGAAGAGGCGATAAAGTCGTTGACGGATTCCATCAAACTTTTGGTGGCGAATCAATCAAGGCACGAAGAACAATTTGCGAAGTTCATCCTCCAATGGTCGACGAGCAACCACGTCGAAAGAAACCCTAAATCGACGTCAAAGGCGACACCTTTGAAGAAAGGGAAGGAAGAGATTTTTGACCCGGATCGTCCCTTAGAGGAGGAGGAATTTGAGGAAGATGAAGACAAGGAGCCGGAAAGAGTTGATTATCGCGAGGAGGTGCGGCGAAGGGCGGTTGAATCACAGAGGGGGGGCGGCGGCCCTAGCCGCCACTTTCAGGCGGCGCGCCAGGAGATAGAGGGGCGGCCGACCCCCTAGAATCAGCCTGGGGGCCGACCGCCGCCAGATCTGGGCGGGGGCCCTTCCCCGCCCTCGGCGATGCCCGACAGGGCCAGCGGGACCCTGCCGGCCTTCGACAGGGTCCACCGACACCGCCGGATCCACGACAGGGTCTGCCGGTCCTCCGGCAGCCCCGACGGGCCTTGCCGGAGGACGGCCGGGGTCAGGCGACCACCTGGCAGCCGCCAAGGGGGAGGCGGGCACGACCAAGGGCTCGGTGGGGTTTCGGGGACTTTAGGGCAGCAGCGAGCGGTGGAGGCCCAAATTCAGGGCAGAACGGAGCATTTTCAGCGCAGATCGGACCCCGGTGGTTTTCCCGGACAGCGGCAAGGCCCCGAGGAGCACTTCCAGGACATACCTGAGTGGGAGGGACCCAGGCAGGGAGAGGATCAGTATTACGGAGACGGAGGAAGGGGTAGAGACCATTATGATGACGGTGGGAGAGGCTATGAGGCTGAGTTTGGCGATGATGCAGGTTGGGATGACTTCGAGGGCAGTCGTGGAGGTCCCCGAGGAGACTATGATGGCCGCGGAGGAGTGCCACCTAGACAATATGAGACCCAGGACGAGAGATGGCAGCACTATCGCCATCTTCGCCGTCCAGAGGGGAGGCCCGATCAGGGACACTTTGGAGGGGACTGCAGGGTACGGAAGCTGGAGATGCCACTGTTCAGAGGGGAGGATCTGCATGCCTGGCTGTTCACGGCGGAGAGATACTTTACATCACATCACATGATAGATGCTCAGAAGCTAGAGGCGACGTCCATTTGCATGGAGGGTAGAGCCCTAGGGTGGTACCAGTGGAAGGAGAGGAGGCAACAGATTCGCTGTTGGGAGGAGTTGAAGGACCTCATTCTGGAGAAGTTCAAGGATCCCCACCAAGGAAACCTTCACGAGCAGCTATATGCCCTCAGGCAGGACGGACCAGTACGAGAGTACATTGAGAGGTTTGAGACCTTGTCGGAGAGAGTACACGACGTCACAGATGAGTCACTAGAGGGCACCTTCATGAAGGGCCTGAAGCCCAGTCTTTGATCTGCAGTACGACCTTACAAGCCCAGGGGGCTGTCCGAGTTTATAGAGATGTCGCAAATGGTAGAGGATGCACAGACAGAGGAGAGGAGAGTCAGGAGAGGGTACAGTGGCCAGATACAGCGAGACCCACCGTCTGGAGGAGGATGAGCAGGGGTCACCACTGGGGCGGATCAGTCTAGCAAGGAGAAGGCGGGAGAGAGGAGTAGTGCCCCCCAACAGGAGGACAGTTCAGGAGAATGTCTTAAGCAGAGATGAAACAGGCGGGAGTGATTCAGCCTAGTATGAGCCCCTTCTTCAGTCCGGTGCTATTAGTGAAGAAGAAGGATGGAAGCTGGCGTTTTTGTGTAGACTACCGTGCATTAAATAAGGAGACGGTGCCAGACACGTTCCTAATCCCGATGATAGACGAGCTTCTGGATGAGTTACATGGGGCAGCCGTGTTCAGCAAGATAAATCTCAAATCAGGCTACCACCAGATCAGGATGCGACAGGAAGATGTGACCAAGACGACGTTTAGGCCGCACGAGGGCCAATACGAGTTCCTCGTCATGTCTTTTGGCTTGACGAACGCACCAGCAACCTTTCAGTCACTTAAGAACAAGGTATTTCGTCCGTATCTGAGGCGATTTGCACTTGTTTTCTTTGACGATATACTAGTGTACAGTCGGACCTTGGAGGAGCACTTGGACCATCTGCAGGTCGTGTTCATGGAGTTACAGTACCATCAGCTGGTGACGAACATGAAGAAGTGCTTATTTGGGCAGCCACACGTGGAGCACCTAGGACATGTGGTGTCAGCAGATGGGGTTGCAGCAGACAGGGGGAAGATCGTGGCGATGTTGGACTGGCCGCACCCCACCACTCTGAGGGGGTTGCGGGGGTTTCTGGGCCTGATAGGTTACTGCCGCAGGTTTGTGGAGGGATATGGGACGATAGCCTGGCCATTGACCGAGCTACTAAAGAAGGATCAGTTCCACTGGAGGAGGAGGCGACGGGCGCATTTGAGGCACTGAAGAAGGCAAGGACTACCGTGCCGGTCTTGGCACTACCAGACTTTTACAGGCACTTTCTGGTAGAGGTAGACGCGTCAGGACATGGGCTAGGAGTGGTATTGATGCAGGAGCAGTGGCCGATTGCGTACTAAAGCCAGGTATTGACCGCTAGAGCCCGACTGCGGTCAGTCTACGAGAGAGAGCTGATGGCCATCGTCTTGGCCATTCCGAAGTGAAGGCCATACTTGTTGGGGCAGAGTTTCCTTGTATGCACAGATCAGCGGAGTCTGAAGTACTTACTGGAGCAGCGGATGGTAGCAGAGGAGCATCAGAAGTGGCTGCGAAAGCTGATTGGGTACATGTTTGAGATCGAGTATCGACCAGGGCTGGAGAACAAGGCAGCTGTTGCGTTGTCACGGCGAGAGGAGGATGCGGAGTTGGCCGTACTAGCAGCGTCCGTACTCCAGGATTGGGAGCCACTACAGCAGGATGTAGAGTAGGATCGGGAGCTAGCAGACATACGAGAGGCTCTTCTGCAGGGATCGACTGAGTTTCTAGGTTATTCGCTTCAGGATGGACGACTGCTATATTGGGGGAGATTGGTTCTACCAAGGACGTCGGCATATCTACCGGCCATACTTCAGGAGTTTCACAGCAGCGCCGTAGGAGGACATTCTGTGGTCCTCAAGACCTACCAGAGACTGGCGAGGGAGGTGTACTGGAAGGGATGAAGGAGGAGGTGGCGAAGATAGTGGCAGAGTGTGACGTGTGTCAGCGTCACAAGTATCAGGCGATGTCCCCAGGAGGACTACTACAGTCGTTGTCCTTGCCAGATCGAGTATGTGAGGACCTTTACATGGACTTCATAGATGGATTGTCGTTGTCGGGTGGTTATACCGTCATATTTGTTGTGGTCGACCGCCTCAGCAAGTATGCGCACTTCGTCCCACTTCGGCATCCTTACAGCGATGTGTCAGTGGCAGAGATATTCTTGAAGGAGGTCATCAGATTACATGGACCCCTCGAAGTCTATCGCCTCAGACAGAGACACAATGTTCTTGAGTAGGCTCTGGCAGGAGCTGTTCAGGCTGCAGGAGACATTGTTGAGACGGAGCACAGCCTACCACCCTCAGACTGATGGGCAGACGAAGGTGGTGAACAGGAGTGTGGAGACCTACTTGCGGTGCTTTATTTCAGAAAATTCCAAGGAGTGGGCTCGTTGGTTAGCATGGACGGAGTACTGGTACAATACATCATATCACACTGCAGCGCAGACGACACCATTCAGGATTCTATGTGGGAAGGACCCCACATTTACTGCATTACGGGCACGAGTCGACACCAGTATTAGATGTGGAGCAGTATTTGGCGGAGAGGGATCAGATTTTGGAGGAACTAAAGCTCCATCTGGCGAGGTCTCAGCAGGTCATGAAGGCGAGGGCAGACCTACATCGCAGAGATGTGCAGTTTTCGGTGGAAGATATGGTGTACCTGAAGCTGATGCCCTACATGCAGAGATCCTTGGCTCACAGGAGGAATGAGAAGCTGGCACCACGTTATTATGGACCATTCAAGGTTGAAGCGAGAGTGGAACCAGTGGCTTACAAGCTGAGATTGCCTCCAGGATCGGTTATTCATCCGGTGTCCCATGTTTCACAGCTCCGCCAGGCTGTCAGAGACCACACCCGTTCACCCCACCCAACCGGAGACATTGACTGCTGATATGGAGGTGAGGCTGGAGCCTGAGGCACTCAAGGGGGTACGCCGAGAAAACGAGGGAGAGCGCCAAGTATTGCTGCAGTGGAAGGGATTGCCAGAGCACGAGAACACGTGTGAGGCCATGGACGTGATGGCGCAGCAGTTTTCAGACTTCCACCTTGAGGACATGTGTCTCTTTGGGGGTGGAGTATTGATGGGACGCGGGTCTACACCCGGAGGCGAGCCCGCGCACCCATAGCCGACGCCCCTTAGCCGCGCGCGCCCCCACTTGAGCCCAATTGACTCGGTTTCTTATTAGTTGAGGGTATTTCGGTAATTGGGTTTAGATGGGGGATTATTCTTAAGCGAGGGCTAGCCGTCGCTAATCTTTTTATGCTATTATTGATATTTGAGTGATTTCATAGATTAGACGAATACGGACGTCCTCATATTGACGTCTTGGAAGGAGGATACACCTATTTTGTATTCAATTATCTAGATTGGTTCTACTTTTCTCTATAAAAATTGCAACTTTGTTCCCAGATCTATCACATGATAACCAACAATGAATAAAGAATTATCAAGTAACAAATAATCGAAGGTTTCAAAGCATGTGACAATCTGGATATAAATGTCCTTTTTTGTTTTTGTTTTTGTTTTGTTGGGTTGGTTTTGTTTTTTTTGTTTTGTTTTGTTTTTTTTTTTTTTGGGGGGGGGGGGTGCGCAGCAAGTGAAATGGTGTGCTGAAGATGGAGAACAATCCACCATACGTAACACAGAGAAGAATCCAAAGTACAGTCTGTAACTAAGCAATGTCAGAAGCATGAAATTGACTGATAGCACGAACCTCATGCGCAATATTCAGCAAAATGATATTAAGATAGATAAGTCAGGACTCAAGTTGACATATAAAAGGATTTCCAGACACTCATTCACCGCCATTGCCATCTGAGAAGGAATTTTAGGGAATGAAGGGAAAGACCCCAACATTATCCAAATAAACTTGACCACACACCTCCTTATGTAGATGCAGACATACTGTTACTACAAAATCAAGGACGTCAACTAGAGAAACATCAAATGGATTAACACAAAGGTACGAGTATAAACAATTTTGAGAGTGATAACCGATGAGGTTGCAAGGCCTTTCAAAAACAATATGCATTACATGTTTGAATTAGTTATGGGCATGCAATACAGTGTAAGGGTGAGTGGGGTTTGCATTAGAACTGACAAATCAGTAGATGATGCTAGTGCTTTCTTCTTATAGAAACCTAGATAAGCCCAGCAAAATGTCATCACTCCCATTGTTTACCACTGAAGTTATCTATGGAAAATAGGATGGATCTACACCTCAAAATTTTTTGAATGTTACAACCTGGATTTGTTCAAAAAAGAAAAGTTAACTCTTTTATTCATAAGTCTTTTTAATAGCCATATTGTTTTGGTTCTTTAAAAAAATCTCCACATAATCTTCAATTAATAAATTTGTTTCAAGCGAGTTAACTTTAGTTCAATTTCATTTACCCTTTCATACTCCTTTTCTCTCTGTTTAGATAGTATATTCCCACCCAAATAGTTGCATAACCATCCACACTCAGCTACCCTTACTTCGAAAACTAGCATTGTGTCCGTACAAGTGTAACATGAAAAGAAGAGAGATATTCGTGCTGATTATTGATAGTGATGTCTAGAACATTACCTTGCCGGTCGCAGTAACACCGCTCCCCATTATTCAGCTTAATGCACTTTTTACCTTTCTGTCAAAACAAAATTGTAATGTTCAGATTTACTTAAAAAAACTTAGGAACTAGGAATATAAACATACAAGCATACCTTATCCCAGTGATACACAGATTTTTGCTTTTTGTAAACCAGAACTATCATCTGCAACCAAGTCAAGAACTGCATCATCCAATCTGCAATGTACAAAGTAAAAATCATATGAAACGAAGATACCATCTATATGTTGTGTTCATGAATATAAAGGTCATATATAAAGAGTCAGTATCAGATATTGCACATCCAAAAGGATCATTTGAAAAGCCGTAGTGTCCCCCCCCCCCCCCCCCCCCCCCCCCCCCCCCCAAAAAAAAAAAACCCAAAAAAAAAGGAGGGATCTATCATCTCCCCAGCACTGTATGCAAGGACATGCTTATGCTTTTAAAATGCTAAGGTCGGAATGGTTTCTATCAGACAAAAGAGCACCTTCCATGTCATTGATTAAAGGGAATTAGGCGTTAATAATCAAAGAGGTTCTATGGAGAATGGTGAATGAATATGCTCATTGAAATGGTATGGTTTTACAAGCTCCTTGCCAACACACAGTATAAACAGAAAAGAAAACTGTAATGATTAAATTTACAAAGCAATTTGCTTAACTTCTATTCTTAAGCTCTTAGGACCGGGTATACTTTCTCTCTACAAATGATTGTCAGCCAAGAACAGATTAAAACAAAATCCTCTTGACTGCAGAATGATGACTACCTAACAGGCTTCCTTGCTGAAATCACATCACCAGATATATATGATTCTCGACCTGTAAGGCTTAAACTACTCCCAGAATTGTATTTAAAGCTTACAAACTATAGCTGAAACAGTCCCCAGAATAATTTCTTTTATAGTTGGCTGATGAGATCATCACGTGCCAAAGACGGCGACGCAAGACGGTTCATGGGACGAACAATTAGGCCAAGAGCATTTTTGTGAACTTTTTGGGCATTTTTGCAATGTTTGGTTTTTTGAGGGTGGCTTAATGTAATTTGGGCTAAATATGCCCTTATATGTTGGGGAGGGGGTTTCATTTGGCCCTTATACTTATTTTTGAGAGTAAACCCCTAGATTAGATAGTAGAACCCATAGATCAAGTGAAAGTAAGCTTCATCTCTTAGATTCAAGCTTGGAAAGTTGGTTTCCTCGAATGAAACCCTTATCTTGTATTTCCTCTTCTCAATATTTATAAAAATATCATCTTTTGTTCTTCAAACCCTAGAGTTTTATCAAATTGGTATCAGAGCATAAATCCACTATGACAACCACAAGATCTAAGGAGAAGATGGATGCCCTAGAGGAGAAGATTGGAGAAATGGAAGCCATCAAGGAGCATCAACAAAAAATGGATGGTGATGTGGAATCCATCAAAGGGAGCTTGTCATCTTTGGAAAACTTGTTCAAGGCTTTCATGGAGAATCAAGGAAATCGGTATCGCGAGGAGAAAAGGCCTAAGAACGACGAGATCCGGAGTAAATATTTTAGATCTAGGACTAAAGGAGTCAACTTTGAACAAATGAAAGGGACAAATGGTGATTTTGGAAGGCGATCCACCAGAAAATGAGGAGGATTGGCGCTCGTGGGAGCAGTTCCCCCTCCGCCAGCTTGGGGGGATTCGACGGCGCAGGGAAGAACCGTCACCCCTAAAACCCTAACGGGGGGTGCCATCCATAGGCCGTGTCGGGCATCGCATCTCGTCCTCGGAATAATTCCGTAGGCCGTGCCTACCTTAGAATAATTCCGTCCTCGAAATTCTCTACAGTGCAGGAAAAAAGGTAGGGGTAACATCCTCACATCTCATCCTCTCGCTCTCAGGTAGATTCTCCTGGCGAGTCGCGACGCCACATCACGCTGACTAGATCAATACTCCCGTTCCTGAAGACTTTCTGGCGTCGATTTAGGATCTCTACTGGTTGCTGCTCGTATGTCAAGTCCGGACGAACTGCAATCTCCGAATAGTCCACGACATGACTAGGGTCGCTCACATAGCGACACAACTGTGAGATGTGGAACACATTGTGCACCCTCTCTAAGGCAGGGGGCAATGCAAGCTTGTAGGCCACCTCTCATATTCTCTCCAGAATATCAAAAGGTCCAATGAATCGAAGACTAAGCTTTCCTCTCCGACCAAAACGAATCAATCCTCGGTTGGGCGAGATCTTCAGAAAAACATGATCACCTGGCTGAAACTCCAGGTGTCGACGTTTCGCATCTGCCCAATGCTTGTACCTGTCCTGAGCCAGTTGCAGCTTCTCTCTGATGGTCCGAACCACATTCACGGCTTCTGTGATTAGCTCAGGACCAACCAACTCTCGATCTCCTACATCATCCCAACTCAAGGGGGATCGTCACTTCCTCCCATACAGTGCCACAAAAGGCGTCATGCCAATGCTAGACTGGTAGCTATTGTTCTATGCAAACTCCACCAAATGAAGATGGTCTTCCCATGATACTTTGAAGTCCAACATACATACCAGCAGCATGTCTTCAAGTATCTGTATAGTACGCTCTGACTGACCATCTGTCTGTGGATGGTAAGCTGTACTAAAGTTCAAGTGGATTCCCAAAATCTCCTGGAGGCCCCTTCAGAAACGAGATGTGAACCTGGTGTCTCTGTCCGAAACAATGCTGATAGGAACTCCATGCAGCTTCACAATCTCATCCATGTACTTCTTGGCCAACACTTCTGTATTCAGGCCTACTCTGAAAGGATGAAGTGTGCTGTCTTGGTCAATCGATCTACGATCACCCATACAGCATCATTCTGCTTCGTACTCTTGGGTAGCCCAGTCACGAAGTCCATCGTGACATGCTGCCACTTCCATTCCGGAATGGACACAGACTGTAATAAACCAGCAGTTCTCTGATGTTCAGCCTTCACTTGTTGGCACACAATACACTTCGCCACGCTCCGTGCGACGCTTTTCTTCATGCCATGCCACCGGTAATGCCGTCGCAGGTCCTGGTACATCTTGGTACCTCCAGGATGTATAGAGTATGGAGAACTATGAGCTTCCTCCAACAGCTCCTCTCTAATGGCACCGGACGATACACAGATTTTGTCCTCAAACCTCAAGGATCCATCTGCATGAATCTTAAACTCTGGCTCCTGGCCTGCTATTACCAGGTCTTTGATCTTCCGCATCTTCTCATCATCCATCTGAGCAGTCTTGATTCTCTCTACCAATGTCGACTGGATATGCATGCCCATCAAAGATGTAGTCATCTCTGGTAGAATCACTTCTATACCCATGTCCCGGATCTCTTACTGCAACCTCCACTGAGTCGTAAGGGACATCATTACTGGTAGACGACTCAACGCATCAGGTACGACATTGACTTTTCCAGGATGGTACTGAAGGTCAATGTCATAATCCGCCATGAGCTCAACCCATCGTCTCTGACGCATGTTGAGCTCCTTCTGAGTGAAGAGATACTTCAGACTCTTATGATCCGAGAACACCTTCACGTGCTCCCCTAATATGAAGTGCATCCAAATCTTCAATGCAAAAATCACTGCCGCCAACTCAAGATCATGAGTGTGGTAGTTCTTCTCATGGATCTTCAACTGCCTGGATGCATATGCTACGACTCGACCATGCTGATGTAGCACGCATCCAAGTCCTTTGCCAGATGCATCACAGAAGACTTCGAATCCTTCTGATCGGTCTGGAATGATCAAAATGGGTGCAGTCGTCAACCTCCTCTTCAGTTCTTGGAAAGCATCCGCACATGCTTTCGACCAAACAAACACAACATCCTTTCTCGTCAATCGCGTCATGGCTCCTGCGATCGTCGAGAAGTCTTTGATGAACCTCCGGTAGTAGCCAGCGAGTCCCAAGAAACTTTGAATCTCGGTCACCGTTCGGGTGACTGGCTAGTTTTGAACAGCTGCTATTTTTTCAGGATCAACAGAAATCCATTCTACTGACACCACGTGGCCTAGGAACGCCACCTTGTTCGGCCAGAATTCACACTTACTAAGTTTGGCATAAAGCTGGTGTCTTCTCAGGGTCTCGAAAATCTTCCTGAGATGTTCTGCATGCTCTAACGCATTCTTCGAGTAGATAAGGATGTCGTCGATGTAGTGTCTACTACGAACTTGTCCAAGTATTCATATAATACTTGGTTCATGAGAGTCATAAATACCGCGGGTGCATTGGTCACACCAAACGGCATTACTAAGTACTCATAATATACGTATCTGGTTATAAATGCAGTCTTGGGAACATCTTCATCTTTCACGTTTACTTGATGGTACCATGTTCTCAAATCCAGCTTTGAATAGATGCTTGACCCCTAAGCTGATCGAAAAGATCGTCGATGCGCGGTAGAGGATCTTATTCTTCACTATGACTTTGTTCGGCTCGCGGTAGTCAATGCACATACGTAGAGATCCGTCTTTCTTCTTTACCAGCAATATAGGAGATCCCCAGTGAGATACACTGGGTCGTATCCATCCATTCTTCAGTAACTCATCTAGTTGGACCTGCAATTCTTCTAGCTCAGACGGTGCTAAACGATATGGTCCCTTGGACATTTGGTTGTGCTCCTGGCATTAGTTCGATGGCAAATTTGAAGGTGCGATCAGGAGGCAAACATGTAAGATCGTCTGGAAACACATCCATGAACTCTCGTACCACCTCTGATATATCGGGTTTAGCTTCCATTGCAGCTGCTACTGCTTCGGCCGACCTGTCTCTGTACTCCACCGGACCTACCGATCTGCTTCCACTAATGAACTCGAACTTTGGATGATCGGGAATATCAAAGACTACACTCCTTTGACAACAGTCGAGGGTGGCATGGAATGTTCCCAACAAATCCATCCCGAATACAGCATCAAAGTTCGGGATATCTATCATTATGAAGTCATCGAATAGTGCTCGCCCACAAATCACCACGAGGCATAGAGGATACCCACTGGTCGCCTTTATCACTTTGCCACCGGTGTTGACGTTCCAACCGGAAGTTAAAGGTTTGACAGGAACGGTGTGGGTGCGAACAAATCGACTCGCCAGAAAGCAGTGTGATGCTCCCGAGTCGAACAAGGAGAGGGCGGGTTCTCCAGCTACTAGTATGACATCTAGGTTACAAACACTAATCTAAGCAACCAATGATAATGAAAGAATTGGATCACTAACTATGCTAGAAATATACCTTTGATCACTTGACAGGTAGCCTCGGCCTCTTCGACGGTCATGGTGTAAGCCTGGCGTTTCGTGGAGGCTGCTGCCTTGCTTGCTGAAACACCCTCTGCTGTGGAGGTAGAGGTGGACGTTGTGGAGCGTTCCCAGTCGGGGCACACGGGTAGATGGGTCTGGAGCACGTGGCTTATAATGTTGGAAATCCTTAGGCATGTGTCCTGACACCCCGCAAACCAGACAAAGGCCTAAAAGACTTCGACACTCAGACTTGAAGTGTCCAAGCTTCCCACAAAAGTGGCAAACCGGGTGGGCCTGCTGTTGTTGCCCTGGCTTCTTAAACTGAGTCTGCAGAATAGGGCGGTACATCTGTGGCCGTCTGCTTGGCCCAGCATGGGTAGGCGGGGGCCTCACAGAAGCTACCAGTCTAAGCTCGCCCTCCGCTTCCTTTTCAACCATCTCATGGTCACGGGCAATGGTCAGAACTGCAACATGTGTAGTCGGACTAGCAGTGACCAACTTCCTTCGAAACTCAATGTTAAGCCCCTACTGAAAATGATGGGTGCGAGTCAGTGCATCTGCAACCATATCTGGGACAAACCTGCTGAGCCTGGAGAACTCAGCGTCACACTGGTCCACAGTCATCGAGCCCTCCTTCAAATTGATGAGATTCTTCCTCATCATGATCTTTGCCTGTGGCGAAAAGTATTGGAAATTGAATTCCACCCCCAAGTGATTTTGAAAAAATACCCCGCATGAAATCTGATGGAAATTGAATTCCACCCCAAGTGATTTTGATGATGAACACACCAAATGAAGCTTAGTGTACTAACTACACTACAATTAAGTGTGCAGGATATGCGACAAATGAAAAGCTTTATTCATACTCAAAGAAGCGCAATCTACGCTCAAAGACAATGACGAACGTTGCCAAGATCAAATGATGAAGCTCAAAGCTCAAATAGAACAAGAAGCTCAAGTGAAGCTTACATCTACTTCATCGGTTGATCAAGCTTCCGAAGACGTGTCCTAGTCTATAGTGAGTGTGTTGTGTCTTTTTAGGGTATTGTTAAAGCCAAATCGTATAGACAATCACACACACACACGAATGATTTTAAAACAATTTTGAATATCTTTTAAATCATCTTCAAAAAGGATTTTGAGAGCTTTCGCTAGTCGTTTTGTAATTCCGTAGTGAAACTCCATTACACCCTGGAGTTAGCTACTCGTTTGACTAGTTGTGTCGCAGGAAAAACTCCTCTGGGAGTCGACTACCAGCTGAGAATCGAGATTTCCTGTAACACACTAGGAGTCGACTACCACTCCTAGGGAGTCGACTACCAGCTGTCGAAGTTTGACGTTTTGACTTGAATTTCGAAATATCTTTGAGTGATTTTCTCCCATGATTTTCGAGACAAAAGTCAAAGCAATTTGAATTTCAAATTCTCAGATTTCTCCTATAAATACTGGATCATTTTCATTGAGAAAAACAACAACTATTGAATTCAAATTCTCTCGTGCAAACGTTCTAAAGTTCTAAAGCTCTCATTCTCTCTTTAGCCAATCCTGTTTTATTTTTGATCTTGCAATTTTGTTATTATTTTCTGAAGATCATAATCTCGTTTTATTGGCTAACTGTTTTTCAAATCCGTATTATTCTTTCTTTTTTATTTAAAGGATTTTTTTGAAAAACATTAGATCTAGATCATAAAAACTTCATTCGTATCTTTGTGTGATCTAGAATCTTATTCTATCAAGCCACTACACGTAATTTCGTCTATTACTATTTGGCTGTAGAATCTGGGTGTAAAACCAATCTCCACCAATTTATTGTGGTGAATTGGATATCGATTTTTATTGTGTTGTTGGAACCCTAGACAAGTCTAGGTGTTGCCATTGAAAATCCTGGTCAAGACTAGGTTGTTGGAAATCCTAACGAGTGGAGTTATGTACTTGTATTTGCCAAGGCAGATAGTGAAAATCTCGTACCGGATTGGTCGGAGACTGGACGTACCTAAAAGTTGTGGGGAACCAGGATAAAAATCCTTGTGTCTGCGATTGCTTTTCTGTGTCTTGTTATTTATCTCTGCGAGCAACGTTTATTTACTTTATATCTTTGTAATTCCTTGTTCATTTGCGTATTACAAAGATCAAACTTTTAATTCCGCTGTGTAAAGATCTATCTGTGTGTAAAGATCTCTTATCTGATTGTAATTGTTTATCTTTTATAAGATTAACTTGTTGATTAAGAACCAAGCGTAGATCGCTCTACTTAGTTTCTTAGGCAACATTAGAAGGACTTGTATTAACGATCGAAAAAGATTTATTATTTGCACAACACTATTCAACCTACCCTTTCTAGTGTTGTTTGTCATCCACAGGATCCAACACTTGGTATCAGAGCAAGGCTAACAAAGTGATGGCGTCAACATCCCTCCATTCTGAAGGATTGAATACCATGCGACCACCACTGTTCAACGGAACCAACTATGCTAGCTGAAAGATCCGAATGAAGCCTCATCTAGAGTCTTTGGACATTGAAGCTTGGACAGTTACTAAAGTCCCGTACATCGCACCTACCGACGTTGAATTTGGAAAATGGTCTGTCGACGACAAGAAGAGAGCTAATCTCAATGCAAAAGTAATGAATGCACTATTTTGCGCCGTAACAGGAAATGAGTTCAATCGAGTCTCCTAATGTGAGACATCACACCAAATATGGAACACTCTTCAGGTAAGTCACGAAGGAACTGAAAAGGTAAAGGAATCCCGCATAAATATTTTACATTCAAAATTCGAATCTTTTAAAATGGAAGAAGGAGAGAGTATCACCGATGTGAATACTCGTTTTACTAATATTACAAATGAGCTTGCAGGATTAGGAAAGAAATTTTCCGAATACGAACAGGTAATGAAGATACTAAGATCCCTCCGACCCGAGTGGAAGGGAAAGACAACTGCCATTCGAGAAGCTCATAACGTAAAAGACCTCACCATCGAAGAGCTAATGGGAAATCTCATGGCATATGAGATTGAGCTTGAAGAAGATAAGAAGATCAAAGAAAAACCGAAGAAGAAAACTCTCGCGTTTAAAGCCCAAGAAGAAGATTCCGATTACACGGACAAAGAAGACTATATCGCCTTCATCTCAAAGAACTTTAAAGAGTTCATCACAAGTAAGTATGGTAAACGCTTTTTCAGACCCACTAACGGTATCATCTGTTTTGGTTGCAATAAACCAGGGCACGTCAAGAGAGACTGTCCATTGAAAAGAAACAATCGTGATTCCAGAGATCGTGGGAAGAACAGAGACACCAATGAAAAGAGAAACAATGGAAGAAACAAATTCGGACGACCAAAGAAGGAAGCTTACGCAGTCTTCGACCAGAGCGACGATTCATCGTCCGATGAATCCTCAACAGAAGATAACGATGAAAGAAGAGAAACAACACACATGTGTTTCATGGCATCCACATTCTCTAAGGTAAGCTCGCATCATGATTCATCTAGTGACAATGATTCGTCATCAAGTGATGATGAAGACATGGATTATATGGGAGCATATAAGGAGCTATGCAAAATGCATGAAAAGCTCATAAAAGAACATAGAAAAACACTTAGAAATATTAAAAAAGATTCTAAAGAAAAGGACGAAATCATTAAAGAAAATAGTCTCCTTAAAGAAAAGAATTATTCTTTGCAAAAAAATATTTCATTGGTAAATGAAAAGGTTGAGAATCTGAATAATCTTCTCGTATCTGTTAAAGATAAATACGACGCTACGATGAATATTATTGAAAATTTCAACAAAGGAAAAGGGAAGCTAGATAGTATAATAAATAATCAAAAAGCCTCATCTAGCAAAACCGGACTCGGTTATGATTCACATCATACCAAGAAACGGGTTAAGCATACTAGGATGCATCATTCTAACGATAATTTTTTGAGCATCTGGATACCAAAGAAATTCTCCGATCAACGAAAGAAAAGGTACGCTACAGACTTTGTTCAACAAATTCACTTAAACAAAAATTATAAATATGTCGATCATAAAGGAACTAAATCATACTGGGTTTGCCTTCCTAAAGACTAACTCCTTGGACTAAAAAGCCAAAGAGTACCATAAAAACGTTTATTTTTTAGGTACTCTAAAGAGATGAAAAGAAGAAAACTAGATCCAACGCTTCGTAAAGGATCAACATCAAAAGTTTTCTTGTGCGACTCAATTTTTCTTTGATAAATATAAATGATTAAATTTATTTAAATAAATACTTTTTCTCCCTTTATATGACTTTTATATGTTTACGTTATACTCTTAAAACATTTCGTGTTCAAAAAACGCACTCAAACTTGGATAAAAAACCACTCGGGATGAGAAAACGACTCAACCTAGTAGGGAGTCGACTACCTACATGAGGGAGTCGACTACCAGCGAGTGTGCGGATTTCTGGGTTTGGTTTTTTTGACTAACTCCTATTGGGTTCTATAGAGTTTATGAGTTCATATCCACAAAGGCAACTTATACACAATAAGCTAAAATTCTATCCTAACCATCCATACCTTGATCCTAAGGCCCTTATTCTTCATCATCTTTCATCCTAAGTTAAAAACCCCAAGAGAAACCCTAGGGTAGCCGACTACCCCATTCCCCTCTTTCTCTTGAAATTTTTCTTGGTGCTTGGGTTGCTTGGAGCTCTTCCAACTTCATCTCTTTCTTAAATTTACTCAAGGTAAAAACTTTTTACGTCATGAATTTTACGTCATCATTTTACTTCTTGATTTACTTGATTATCTAGTATTGTAAAATTCTCGTTTTTACTCTATCTAGATGCCTATCAAGGGAATATTTTCCAAGAAGAGAAAAACCTCAACTGAATCTGTTTCTGAGAAAGAAACTATCCTACCCTATCTGTTTAGGAGCACCACATATGAACACTTCGTCAAAATCTCTAAGAAACCCATTCTGCATGAAAGATTTGACAAACTTGATGATGTAGTAAACTATGGGATTGATATCATACTAGAATTTCAGAACTTGGCCAACCTATTTTCCTCTGAAAATACTTATCTCTGCTATCCCAGGCTTGTGCACTTATTTTATGCTAATATGGATTACGATCTTGCTAAAAGCCGATTTATCACCAAAGTTCTTGATACGAAACTTGCCATTACCGTTAAACCTCTTGGAGAAGCCCTAGGCATTCCATATACTGGCATGATTCTTGATAAAATAGAAATGACTGAAGGAAGTATTTTAGAGAGAATGTATTTGCCAGGAAGGCATTTTCAGACTAAACTTCCATGTAGCGATCTTTGCTATCCGGCAAGAATTCTGGCAAATATATTATCCTATAATATTACTCAAAAATCTGGAAGTCATTCTATCCTATCTGAGAAGCAGGCCAAATGTATCTATGCTATTTTAGGGAACATCCGCATCAATTGGGCCAAAGTCACCATGGACTCTATTCTTGCTTCAGCCTCTTCAGATAGACCCTCATCCACCTTAGCTCATGGACTTCACCTCACAATCTTGTTTATAAGCTATAATGTGCCTTTGGATCATGAAACCACAATTCTAGAACCGGCTCGAGTTTTTGATGTTCATGCTCTTGGAAGAATGAATCTACATCATGATCTTGATGAGAACGTTCCGGAAGAAAAACTTGCAGCTGAAGGAGGATCATCATCCTCCAGGAGAGGTAAGAAAATTGTTGTTTCAGATTCTGAGGAAGAAGGAGAAGGAGAAGAGGAAATAGGAAGCGAGGAAGAAGAAAAAGAAGCACCGGCATATATCTTTGAACTTCAAGAGATGCTTCTGAAGAAAATTGGGAAATTGAAGGTATCACAAGAAAAAGGCTTTGAAGACCTTAACAAAAAGGTGGACGACCTCAAAGAGCTCGTTGTGAAAAGCAACAAAATGACGGAGGACACACTTGTCATGATCCTTGATGAGATCAAGGAAATGAAGAAGAACGGCGGTCATCCTTAGCTTTTCTTAAAAACAATGGTTTTCAAACAATGGTTCTTAAAACTATGTCTTTAAAACTTATGGTCTGTAATAACTTTAATCGTGTGATTCTTGCTACTATGAACTTTCTATTATGCAATATACTAGTTGCTCTTATACTTACATTTCTCTTGCAGGAATAGAAAATTGAATTCCCCTCCTAAGAATTATATTATGATAATACTTTGTCATTGAATTATTTTTGTTGATGACAAGGGGGAGAAAAATATGAAATGCAAAAATGAAAATAAATTATATACTGTTTTGCTAACGGCTTCGATGCAGGGGGAGAACCGCATCAAAGCAGGGGGGAGGAAGTATACTTTCATGTATTTTCAACTTACTTCATTTTTCATTTGGGTGTCATCATCAAAAAGGGGGAGAGTGATGGAAATTGAATTCCACCCCAAGTGATTTTGATGATGAGCACACCAAATGAAGCCTAGTGTACTAACTACACTACAATTAAGTGTGCAGGATATGCGACAAATGAAAAGATTTATTCATACTCAAAGAAGCGCAATCTACGCTCAAAGACAAGGACGAACGTTGCCAAGATCATATGATGAAGCTCAAAGCTCAAATAGAACAAGAAGCTCAAGTGACCAGGATTTCCAACAATAGTTTCTTTCACTTCAGAAGCATCTCTTGAAGCTCAACTTCAGAAGCATCTCTTGAAGTTCAAAGATATATGCCGGTGCTGCTGCTTCTTCTTCCTCGCTTCCTTTTTCCTCTTCTCCTTCTTCTTCCTCAGAATCTGAAACAACAATTTTCTTACCTCTCCTGAAGGATGATGATCCACCTTCAGCTGCAAGTTTTTCTTCGGGAACGTTCTCATCAAGATCATGATGTAGATTCATTCTTCAAATAGAACAAGAAGATCAAATGACCAGGATTTCCAACAATAGTTTCTTTCACTTGAGCTTCTTGTTCTATTTGAGCTTTGAGCTTCATCATTTGATCTTGGCAACGTTCGTCCTTGTCTTTGAGCATAGATTGCGCTTCTTTGAGTATGAATAAAGCTTTTCATTTGTCGCATATCCTGCACACTTAATTGTAGTGTAGTTAATACACTAAGCTTCATTTGGTGTGCTCATCAGCAAAATCACTTGGGGTGGAATTCAATTTCCATCACTCTCCCTTTTTGATGATGACACCCAAATGAAAAATGAAGTAAGTTGAAATATGAAAATACATGAAAGTATACTTACTCCCCCTGCTTTGATACGGTTCTCCCCTGCATCAAAGCCGTTAGCAAAACAGTACATAATATATTTTCATTTTTACATTTCATATTTTTCTCCCCCTTGTCATCAACAAAAATAATTCAATGACAAAGTATTATCATAATATAATTCTTAGGATGGGAATTCAATTTTCTATTCTTGCAAGAGAAATGTTAGTATAAGAGCAACTAATATATTGCATAATAGATAAGTTCATAGTAGCAAGCATCACACGATTAAAGTTATCACAGACCATAAGTTTTAAAGACAGTTTTAAGAACCATTGTTTGAAAACCATTGTTTTTAAGAAAAGCTAAGGATGACCGCCGTTCTTCTTCAGTTCCTTGATCTCATCAAGGATCATGACAAGCGTGTCCTCCGTCATTTTGTTGCTTTTCACAACGAGCTCTTTGAGGTCGTCCACCTTTTTGTTAAGGTCTTCAAAGCCTTTATCTTGTGATATTTTCAATTTCCCAATTTTCTTCAGAAGCATCTCTTGAAGTTCAAAGATATATGCCGGTGCTTCTTTTTCTTCTTCCTCGCTTCCTATTTCCTCTTCTCCTTCTTCTTCTTCCTCAGAATCTGAAACAACAATTTTCTTACCTTTCCTGGAGGATGATGATCCTCCTTCAGCTGCAAGTTTTTCTTCCGGAACGTTCTCATCAAGATCATGATGTAGATTCATTCTTCCAAGAGCATGAACATCAAAAACTCGAGCCGGTTCTAGAATCGTGGTTTCATGATCCAAAGACACATTATAGCTAATAAACAAGATTGCGAGGTAATGTCCATGAGCTAAGGTGGATGAGGGTCTATCTGAAGAGGCTGAAGCAAGAATAGAGTCCATGACGACTTTGGCCCAATTGATGCGGATGTTCCCTAACATAGCATAGATACATTTGGCCTGCTTCTCAGATAGGATAGAATGACTTCCAGATTTTTGAGCAATAATATAGGATAATATATTTGCCAGAATTCTTGCCGGATAGCAAAGATCGCTACATGGAAGTTTAGTCTGAAAATGCCTTCCTGGCAAATACATTCTCTCTAAAATACTTCCTTAAGTCTTTTCTATTTTATCAAGAATCATGCCAGTATATTGAATGCCTAGGGCTTCTCCAAGAGATTTAATGGTAATGGCAAGTTTCGTATCAAGAACTTTGGTGATAAATCGGCTTTTAGCAAGATCGTAATCCATATTAGCATAAAATAAGTGCACAAGCCTGGGATAGCAGAGATAAGTATTTTTAGAGGAAAATAGGTTGGCCAAGTTCTGAAATTCTAGTATGCTATCGATCCCATAGTTTACTACATCATCAAGTTTGTCAAATCTTTCATGCAGAATGGGTTTCTTAGAGATTTTGACGAAGTGTTCATATGTGGTGCTCCTAAACAGATAGGGTAGGATAGTTTCTTTCTCAGAAACAGATTCAGTTGAGGTGTTTCTCTTCTTGGAAAATATTCCCTTGATAGGCATCTAGATAGAGTAAAAACGAGAATTTTACAATACTAGATAATCAAGTAAATCAAGAAGTAAAATGATGTCGTAAAATTCATGACGTAAAAAGTTTTTACCTTGAGTAAATTTAAGAAAGAGATGAAGTTGGAAGAGCTCCAAGCAACACAAGCACCAAGAAAAATTTCAAGAGAAAGAGGGGAATGTGGTAGTCGGCTTCCCTAGGGTTTCTCTTGGGGGTTTTTAACTTAGGATGAAAGATGGTGAAGAATAAGGGCCTTAGGATCAAGGTATGGATGGTTAGGATAGAATTTTAGCTTATTGGGTATAAGTTGCATTTGTGGATATGAACCCATAAACTCTATAAAACCCAATAGGAGTTAGTCAAAAAACCAAACCCAGAAATCCGCACACGCGCTGGTAGTCGACTCCCTCATGTAGGTAGTCGACTCCCTACTAGATTGAGTCGTTTTCTCATCCCGAAGGGTTTTTGATTCAAGTTTGAGTGTGTTTTCTGAACACAAAATGTTTTACGAGTATAATGTAAACATATAAAAGTCATATAAAGAGAGAAAAGTATTTATTTAAATAAATTTAATCATTTATATTTAGCAAAGAAAAATTGAGTCGCACAAGAAAGCTTTTGATGTTGATCCTTTACGAAGCGTTGGATCTAGTTTTCTTCTTTTCATCTCTTTAGAGTACCTGAAAAAAATAAACATTTTTATGGTACTCTTTGGCTTTTGAGTCCAAGGAGTTAGTCTTTAGGAAGCCAAACGTAGTATGGTTTAGTTCCATCATGATCGACATATTTATAATTTTTGTTTAAGTGAATTTGTTGAACAAAATCTGTAGCGTACCTTTTCTTTCGTTAATCGGAGAATTTCTTTGGTATCCAGATGCTCAAAAAATTATCGTTAGAATGATGCATCCTAGTATGCTTAACCCGTTTCTTGGTATGATGTGAATCATAACCGAGTCCGGTTTTGCTAGATGAGGCTTTTTGATCATTTATTATACTATCTAGCTTCCCTTTTCCTTTGTTAAAATTCTCAATAATTTTCATCGTAGCGTCGTATTTATCTTTGACAGATACGAGAAGATTATTCAGATTCTAAACCTTTTCATTTACCAATGAAATATTTTTTTGCAAAGAATCATTCTTTTCTTTAAGGAGACTATTTTCTTTAATGATTTCGTCCTTTTCTTTAGAATCTTTTTTAATATTTCTAAGTGTTTTTCTATGTTCTTTTATGAGCTTTTCATGCATTTTGCATAGCTCCTTATATGCTCCCATATAATCCATGTCTTCATCATCACTTGATGACAAATCATTGTCACTAGATGAATCATGATGCGAGCTTACCTTAGAGGATGTGGATGCCATGAAGCATATGTGTGTTGTTTCTCTTCTTTCATCGTTATCTTCTGCTGAGGGTTCATCGGATGATGAATCGTCGCTCTGGTCGAAGGCTGCATAAGCTTCCTTTTTTGGTCGTCGGAATTTGTTTCTTCCATTGTTTCTCTTTTCATTGGTGTCTCTGTTCTTCCCACGATCTCTGAAATCACGATTGTTTCTTTCCAATGGACAGTCTCTCTTGACGTGCCCTGATTTATTGCAACCAAAACAGATGATACCGTTAGTGGGTCTAAAAGAGCGTTTACCATACTTACTTGTGATGAACTCTTTAAAGTTCTTTGAGATGAAGGCGATATGGTCTTCTTTGTCCGTGTAATCGGAATCTTCTTCTTGGGCTTTAAACGCGAGAGTTTTCTTCTTCGGTTTTTCTTCGATCTTCTTATCTTCTTCAAGCTCAATCTCATATGCCATGAGATTTCCCATTAGCTCTTCGATGGTGAGGTCTTTTACGTTATGAGCTTCTCGAATGGCAGTTGTCTTTCCCTTCCACTCGGGTCGGAGGGATCTTAGTATCTTCATTACCTGTTCGTATTCGGAAAGTTTCTTTCATAATCCTGCAAGCTCATTTGTAATAATAGTAAAACGAGTATTCACATCAGTGATACTCTCTCCTTCTTCCATTTTAAAAGATTCGAATTTTGAATGTAAAACATTTATGCGGGATTCCTTTACCTTTTCAGTTCCTTCGTGACTTACCTGAAGAGTGTGTCATATTTGGTGTGCTGTCTCACATTAGGAGACTCGATTGAACTCATTTCCTGTTACGGCGCAAAATAGTGCATTCATTACTTTTGCATTGAGATTAGCTCTCTTCTTGTCGTCGACAGACCATTTCCCAAATTCAACGTTGGTAGGTGCGATGTACGGGACTTTAGTAACTGTCCAAGCTTCAATGTCCAAAGACTCTAGATGAGTCTTCATTCGGATCTTCCAACTAGCATAGTTGGTTCCGTTGAACAGTGGTGGTCGCATGGTATTCAATCCTTCAGAATGGAGGGATGTTGACGCCATCACTTTGTTAGCCTTGCTCTGATACCAAGTGTTGGATCCTGTGGATGGCAAACAACACTAGAAAGGGTGGGTTGAATAGTGTTGTGCAAATAATAAATCTTTTTCGATCGTTAATACAAGTCCTTCTAATGTTGCCTAAGAAACTAAGTAGAGCGATCTACGCTTGGTTCTTAATCAACAAGTTAATCTTATAAAAGATAAACAATTACAATCAGATAAGAGATTTTTACACACAGATAGATCTTTACACAGCGGAATTAAAAGTATGATCTTTGTAATACGCAAATGAACAAGGAATTACAAAGATATAAAGTAAATAAAAGTTGCTCGCAGAGATAAATAATAAGACACAGAAAAGCAATCGCAGACACGGATTTTTATCCTGGTTCCCCACAACTTTTGGGTACGTCCAGTCCCCGACCAATCCGGTACGAGATTTCCACTATCTGCCTTGGCAAATACAAGTACCTAACTCCACTCGTTAGGATTTCCAACAACCTAGTCTTGACCAGGATTTCCAATGGCAACACCTAGACTTGTCTAGGGTTCCAACAACAACACAATAAAAATCGATATCCAATTCACCACAATAAATTGGTGGAGATTGGTTTTACACCCAGATTCTATAGCCAAATAGTAATAGACGAAATTACGTGTAGTGGCTTGATAGAATAAGATTCTAGATCACACAAAGATACGAATAAAGTTTTTGTGATCTAGATCTAATGTTTTTCAAAAATCCTTTAAATAAAAAAGAAAGAGTAATACAGATTTGAAAAACAGTTAGCCAATAAAACGAGATTATGATCTTCAGAAAATAATAACAAAATTGCAAGATCAAAAATAAAACAGAATTTGAATTCAATAGTTGTGTTTTTCTCAATGAAAATGATCCACTATTTATAGGAGAAATCTGAGAATTTGAAATTCAAATTGCTTTGACTTTTGTCCCGAAAATCATGGGAGAAAATCAAACAAAGATATTTCAAAATTCAAGTCAAAAACGTCAAACTTCGACAGCTGATAGTCGACTCCCTAGGAGTGGTAGTCGACTCCTAGTGTGTTTCAGGAAATCTCAATTCTCAGCTGGTAGTCGACTCCCTACCTTTGGTAGTCGACTCCCAGAGGAGTTTTTCCTGCGACACGACTAGTCAAACGAGTAGCTAACTCCAGGGTGTAGTAGAGTTTCACTACGGAATTACAAAACGACTAGCGAAAGCTCTCAAAATCCTTTTTGAAGATGATTTAAAAGATATTCAAAAATGTTTTAAAATCATTCGTGTGTGTGATTGTCTATACGATTTGGCTTTAACAATACCCTAAAAAGACACAACACACTCACTATAGACTAGGACACGTCTTTGGAAGCTTGATCAACCGATGAAGTAGATGTGAGCTTCACTTGAGCTTCTTGTTCTATTTGAGCTTTGAGCTTCATCATTTGATCTTGGCAACGTTCGTCCTTGTCCTGGGCGCGAGTCAGTGCATCTGCAACCATCTCTGGGACAAACCTGCTGAGCCTGGAGAACTCAGCGCCATACTGGTCCACAGTCATCGAGCCCTGCTTCAAATTGATGAGATTCTTCCTCATCATGATCTTTGCCTGTGGCGAAAAGTATTGGGCGTTGAAGGTATTGGTGAAGACATCGCACGTAATCGGCAATCCCAAGCGGCCCTCTACCGCTTGCCACCAGTCTCGAGCACCATCAGTTAGTTGCCTCTTGGCGGTAGCCACCCATGCTTCTTCTCGAATTTGAGATGCTCTCAGATCATCATTGATGCTCCTGAGCCATTCCTCTGCTTGAAGATGGTTCTCAGTCCTAGTGAAGGTCTTCAGGCTCATCGCTCGAAGTGATAAGCACTCGAGTGAGCTTTCGGCTCCTAAGAAAAGCATGTCCCAGCTGCTATTGAAGGGAAAAAATACCCCGCATGAAATCTTCTGCCGTCAATGGTGTAGTCGGGGGTGCAGTCGTGTTTGGTCCGTTGGCTCCATTACCAACATCATTCTGGTTGGGACCTCGTTTAGGTGATTGGTCCCGGATCCAAAAGCACCGTCATTGCTTCCTGAAGTGTTCCTTTCCATTGCTTACCTGCGTTTCATAAGGTTTTATCAGTTCCATTGAGTATTTTATACAGCACATTCTGAACTTCCTGTATTGTTCATGTGGTATTTAGCACGGACTTGCATGGGCCACCAAATTTGTAACGACCCACTCACGGAGCTCGTTACTGTTTGAAACATGCGCAAGTCCTTCTAGACACCAATGAAGTCAATACAGGCTCCTTTGCAGAAATATGCCAAATACTCGTACATGAAAATGAAATACAACCTTATTACAAGCCAGCAGCGTACAGAAAAGAAAATACAGTCAGAATACAAATACACAGCAAGCCACACTCTAGAAACGAAAAACATAAGATAACATAACACTCTCATACTCATTGTCAATAACCAGCGTTCTCCTGGTCAAACTCCACCGCAAGCTCAGCGTCTGCCAACTTAGGTGTCACCTCGTCAACCTGTGAGGTATCTGGCGGGTCCACCACAAAAAAGGTTCGGCATGATCAGACGTAACTCAAAGTATCTCTAGTATGGAAATTAAAACAATATGCAAGCATAGAAATCTAGCAGAGACTAGAAGTAAAAGCGCATACAATAATGGGAAATAGAGCAGAAACATAGCTTTGCAGATTTACGACATTCACAATTTATCAGTAAGAAAATGAAACATTAATTAAGATGACAAGGTTATGGAAATATAACTGTGCCGAGCCTAGATTGTGACATATAATACGGAGTACAGTGAGCAACCAAGAGTTCATCTCATACCATGGGTGCGCGTACTCAGGTTAAACCAAAACTGTGCTACAATCCAATACTGTTCAATAATCTGTTATTCGAGTATGTGAATTTGTCACGACGAACTTTGAAGGGGTTGCTAGGACCCGGTCGGGACAACAAAGCCCGAACTAGTGGCTCCCGCACACTTGCTATTATAAGTTACCCCAAAATCCCAAGTGTCTGTGATGTTACCATATTTGCAATTTAGGAGTCATTTTCTAGATTGACACCTTTTACAATCAAGTACGAAACGTAGTCCGATCAAGTCTTTTACGATACCGTGCAGTTTATCAAGCTTCTCTAACCGTTCAAATGAGACACTTTGCTAATGAAATGAAACTAGTTTAGCATGCATCTTTATAGTTTTTAAACCCCATAGTTAGGGTACGATGAGTTATCGATACGCCGTGTCGTGAAAGGCACGGTTCGATCCACGGTAGCGATACATGGTTCACATGTGTGAGTTAGCTATACAAAATAATAAAAACATAATACTACATAACTAGCATAACTAGCATATTATTAACTGAAAATAATTTATAATAATTTAATATAAAATTAACTCTTCATATAATTATACACCAATTTATAATACGATAATATAAAACTAACTCTATATATTAATACCTTTATATTAATACCTTTATACGAAAATAGATTGAAGTAAAAAAATACATAACTTGAACTAATATCTAATATAAACTATTATAAATTTATAGATAGCTTATTTCTCACCCTCTTCCTGTGTCTGTCTCTTCTTTTCTTCTTTTCTTCCTTTCTTTTTTTTGATGCATGGATGGAGCTCTAGGGGAGATCGGCCTGGGGATGGGAGGGGGAGATCGGCCTGGGGATGGGAGGGGGAGCTCGGCCTGGGGAGGGGGAGCTCGGCCTGGGGATGGGAGGGGGAGGGGGCTGTCAGGGGGGTTCTGGGCGGCGGGGCACGTGGCAGGCAGGGGAGGGGCGGCAGGGCGCGGAGGCGCACGTAGGGCAGCAGCCACACGGGGGCAGACAGGGCGGAGGCGGCACGCGCGGTTCTGGCAGGGCGGAGGCGACGCGCGTGGATCTGGCGGTCAGGTAGGCACAGGGCAGCGGCCAGGTGGCTGGGATCTGGGCGGCAGCGATCTGAAGTGGGGGATGAGGAAGAACGGGAGAGGGAAGAACGGGAGAGGGGGTGCTTGAGGTTGATTGAGAGAAGAAAGAGGAAGGAGAAAAACAGAGAGGGGGATGGGGGTTGTTGATTGCTGCCTTCTTCCAATGAAGATGTGGGTGATGCTTAGTCTGTACGGAAATAGCCTCTTAATATGGTAAGAGAGAATAAGTAATAAGTTTGAGATCCGAAATCTTCGGATCTCATCTGCCAAAGGGAGGCGTTTAAAGAGTGTGGGGTTGGCTAATTAAGTAGGAATTAGAGTAATTAGTTAGGGATAATAGTAATTATTTGAGCTATGATGAAAAATTTCCAAAAAAATAGAGGTGCGCTCGCGTCGACGCGTAGGAAGTAAAGAACACTCGGTCAACTGAAGTAAAAATACAGGCACACATGCAATCAAACACGCTTAAAACATAGGTCGTTACAAAGAGGCTTCAAAAAATAGATGGAGGTCTAATAGATAAGGCATATCTTCCAGTGTAACAAACGAATAGGCAGTACCTGTCCGACCTGCATGAGCTACTCTACCCACTCGATGGACAAAAAATTTAGGCTTTGGAGGGAAGTCCCAGTTCACGACATTATCGAGCAAGGGAATGTTAATACCCCTTGCAGCAACATCCGTCACAATGAGAAGCATAGTCTTCCTTGATCTAAACCTTGATATATGGATTTTCCGAGCATCCTGGTCCATATCACCATATGAAACAGAAGGTTCAATGCCATCTTCTCTGAAAAGGATGTTAAGAAACTCAACATGAAACTTTGTAGAGACAAATATAACTGTCTGCTGGTCCGAGCTAATATGCTCCCTAACTAAATACAGCAAGGCTGCAACTTTCTCTTCGGAGCGTACTGTAAAGAATGCCAGAGAAAGATCAGGGCTGATTCCCTCATCAATCCGCATGAGTTCTGGATCTCGAAGACCGGCCTTAGCAAATTCAGCAAGGGCTTTAGGCATGGTAGCACTGAACAGTAAAGTCTGCCGGCTTTCACTCAGCTGCAAAAGTATCTTATGCAATTGTTCAGCAAAACCCATGCCAAATAGGCTATCAGCTTCAATGAAAACTACATATTCTACCGTGCGAAGAGACATCCCATCGACCTCTGCAAGATGATGCATTAGCCGACCAGGGGTTGAGATAATTATGTCTGGACTCTGCGCTAGTTCTTCAAATTGGTCTTCCATGCTATCTCCACCCACCAAAAGACTGGTGCGCATATCTAAAGACATTATCAAACTACTCCAATTACACACCCACCAAAAATACATATATATAGTAGTAGTGTACATTATTAAGTAGTGTGATATTGTTCACTGTGTATTTCATTGCACTTTTAGGATGAAACCAAGACAAACTAAGAGAGTTTTATTTTGTGTAAGCGCCTCTTATATATAAGACATGATCAAAATGTAATCAACATACAAAATAAAATTAGGGTTAATGACATTAAAATACCCTAACGATTGGGCCATTTTCACTTATATACCCTAACGTTCATTTTGGTAAACTTTGATACCCAAACGTTTGATGAAGTGTAAAACGTGATACCTTTTTTAAGTTTGCCATCAGATTAGTTGATCACGTGATATCACGTGATTGAAAATGGACAAATATGCCCCTCAGCCTCCATTAAATATTTCCCACGGGGGAAATAAAGAATTTCCCGCCATTTTCAGTTGCTTCATCAACTAGGGCACGGAGAGGGAGAGAGGGAGGAGCTGCTGCAGGGAGGCAGTGACGAGCTGCTGCAGGGAGGGAGTCAGCGAGGAGTGGCGGCAAGGAAGAAAGACAGGGAGGACTGCTGCAAGCAAGAAAGCATACGGGTAAGGAAATTTTGTAAGTTAGAACGAGTATTTGCCAAAAATTTTGTACTAATTAAATGTTTCGATGTTATTGGAAGCAAGGAAATGAGTGTTGAGGATAGCAATAGTGGGAGATCACGGCAGAGTTTTGGGGATTTTGAAACAGACAATGAAGATTTCAAGTACTGCAATTGTGGGTTGCGGACGCCAAGGAGGATGTCATGGACAAGAGCAAATACATGAAGAAGATTTTCGTCGTGTCCAAGTAGGGATAAGGAGAAGAACTGCAAATTCTTCATATGGAAGGATCCAACCCACTCGGATTGGTCAAGTATGGTGATACTACACTTAATGGATGTGAATGACAGCAGTAACAAGGTGGACAGTTCTTCACTTGCATTGACGGATAGAAGGATGATTGAGAGAGAGAGAATAAGTTGGATACAGCAATAGGGTTGTGTGAGGAAAGCAATGTTAAACTTCAGCGCTTCTTAAATGAGTGCAGATCAATTAAGTTCTATGTGAGCTCACTAATTGGTCTTATAATTATGGTTGTAGTGATGATGTATATGTTACCCTAAACAAGGTTAATATCAATGTTAAACTTTTATTTAATATGATGCAACATGTATCTGTTTTGTTAACATCATGTATTCATGCAACATGTATTCATGATTCTTAGAGAAACATGTATTTTGTAGGGAAACATGATTCTGAGAGAAACATGATTCTGAGAGCATCATGTATTCTGAGAGAAACATGTATTCATGCAACATGTATTTTGTTAACATCCAGTGCTTCAGCTAACATGTATTCATGATGCAACATGTATTTGTGTAGGCAACATATTATGGGAAATGTCATTTAGAATGTGGACATGTTGGGCTTGGTATGCACAGTACAAGATACATGATTCTGAGGAATGTTTATACACAGTACAGTACAACATAATATGGTAACATATTATGTGTATACATAATTCTGAGAACAACATGCTTAATGAACAAAATACTATGGAGCAACATGCTTAATGAACAAAATACTGGTAGCACAATATACACATTACATTGCAGCACATCTCTAAAACACAATGTCAGACCATCCATTGTTCATACACCACATTGTACCCATAAACCACCACAGTAACACCATGACATAAACTCCATGTCAGACCCTCCATTGGGCATACACCACATTGTACACATAAACTACCACATTGTACCTATATTACACCCCAGAAACACCATGTCAACAACTCCATTGTTCAACACATTTTCATACACTAAAAACTCCATTGTTCAACACATTTTCCCACCATGTCATAAACTCAATTGATCAACACATGTACAGGAAATCACATCAGCTTCTGGAGGCTGCACTGCGGTCTCCAATTTCTTCACTCCCTATTGGATAATCTGCTCTTGACTTCTTCCTACATCCTCTATGGCTCTGGCCTTGATGTGGTGGAATTGTCTGTAATGAAATAAACAATCATATAGAAAAATGAATATTGCAGTTAAATATGCCTAAAGTGAACAAGTTGGAGGGGATAAAAGTGAACTTACAATATGAGGAACTTGTTGCTGTGGCACACTACTGCCAGCCCCAACTGCCACATTGCTAGGAACATTTTTTCTTCCACATCTGTGCCTCTGGCCTTGCTGCTGTGGCGGAAGAACTTGCTGCTGTGTCATACTACTGCCAGCCCCAATGCTACATTACTAGGAACATGTTTACTTCCACCTCTGTGCCTCTGGCCTTGCTGCTGTTGAGGAAGAACTTGCTGCTGTGGCACACTACTGTCATCCCCAACTAAATTATTTCTAGGAACATTTTTTCTTGCACGTCTGTGCCTCTGGCCTTGCTGCTGTGGAGGAACCTGATGGCCTTGCTACTGTGGAAGAACCTGATGGCCAAATATATACATACATATATCAATATGTGCACTACATGAGAAAACTGACATTTAAATATGACTCAAGTAAAAAATCTAACTGACAACTGGAGGAACCTGATAGACAATTGGGCTTGGCCTTCTACCCATGACATTGATCCCAGCACCCATCAACAATGACACAAAATCTGGCTGACTCTCTTTGCTAAGCTCCTTAGTTTGAGCTGATGGCCTGCCTCTAGGAAATCCAGTTGTTGTAGAGGGTTTTGGTACCACTGCATTCTTACAGCTCCTCTTGTTGTGACCTACTTCTTGGCACTTCTGACATGTTTGGGTCGGGCCCTTTCTAGAAAGTTGGCTTGAGCTAGACCCAGTTTCAAACTGTCCTCTTTTCCTCTTCTTGACAGGCCTACCAGTCTGCTTGGTAAATGCCAAGGTTTGAGGTCTCGGTTTCGGTCTCGGTATCGCTCTATCGAAAATTTAGGTTTCGGTATCGGTATCGTCCGTTTCGGTGGTTTCGGACGTGAGTTTCGGTTCGTCCGTATCGGTAGTTTTAAATAATTAAATACCTATCAAATACTACCAAATACTTTATACTAGATACACATTTTGCGAAATATATAAAAATATATTACATTAGTTGCTAAATTTGTTACATGTAAAGAATGAATGGCAAACTAGTAAATAAATTTGTTTGTAAACCGAGCAAAATCGTCTGTACGCATAGCAACTCTTCCCCCAAAATATTAGGCATATCAAATAGTGTTGTACTCATATCAAATAGTGCTGATATTCACATTACACATGTTTCTAAACACACACCATTTATTTACAAGCTTTGCCATACAATGGCAAACTTGTAATATGTTTGCAATCTTGTAAATAAATGCAATATGCTATGTACGTGACTGCAGCACCTATTAGGGCTAGCTCCTTCTTGTTGTTGGAGGCGGCGGGAGCCTGGAGACGTGAGGTGGATGGCGGCTAGAGGTGGGAGGCAAAGGTAAGTTTCCTTTCTCTCTCTCTTTTCTTCTTCTTCCTCTTCTTTTTTTGTTCTTCTTTTTTTTGTTCTTCTTTTTTCTGCAGAATTTGCTGTTTTTTTTTAATTTTTTCTTCATGATTTGATCTCCTTCCTCCTACTTTTTCTCTTTTTGTTATTTCTTCTTTGGTTTCGGCCGGAACGTGGCCGGTTTCGGCCGGTTCCGGCCGAAACCGGCCGGAACGGCCACGTTCCGGCCGAAACCGAAACCAATAGGCTAGTTTCATCTCACTCTCATCCGGTACCGGAACGATACGGCCGAAACCCTAGGGTTTCGGCCGAAACCTAAAACCATGGTAAATGCTGGGGGCCCTAACTCTGAATAATTTGTCTTAGGCCAAAATCTTGAATCTGGAAGGGTTAGATCATGCCGCATATGCTTGCAAATATGTAGTCCTTGTGTAATATCTATGCACATAATTTTCAGGCTGTGTATTTTCAGTCATCAAAGCTGCACATGCATAAAAGCAAGGATATCCCTGTCTTATCGCAATATCTGCAATCACAAGTCTTAGTCATAACATTCAAAGTGTATACACCATTATCAGATCTTACTTCATATTGCCCCTCTCCAGCATACACCACAGGCAGAATAATACTTTTCCCTTTGAACTTCAAAATTTTCTTAAGAATCCTAGGGCATGTCTCTGCACTCCAATTGCCAGCACTCGTTTTCTTCTTTTGAAACCTTATCATCAACTACCTCCTAATCATTTCTAAGCATGCTATGATAGGTTTATCCCTAGACTCCAAAATAAACTTGTTAAAAGATTCAGAAATATTGTTGACTAGTAAATCACAACTATTATCTGTGAAGTAGCATCTACACCATGCCTCCATCCTCACCCCCACATATCCACTTCACAGCTGCAGGAGAGGTCTTATAGAATTCCTCAATGGCAGCTACACAGTCTTCTTCCACATAAGATGTTGCAATCTTTCATAACATCTTCCTATATAGCGTTGGCCTGAAATCCTTTCTGAAATTATCATACATATGCCTTACACAAAATCAATGGTGTGTTGTAGGAAATATATCTTTAAATGTCTCGAACAGTCCCTAAAAAATCCACACATAGAACATAGTTACAAAAAACTTGATTGTATTCTATTACTGCAATATGCATAGTAATATAGGTATAGTAATTGTACCTTCTGTCTATCTGAAATGAATGTGAACTGATGATCATTGTTCACATCAAGAGCCTCAAGCACGCAAGTCAAAAACCAAGTCCATGTGTCTTTAGATTCATTTGTGACAATGGCTATGGCAAGTGGAAACATTTCATTGTTCCTATCACGACTGGTTGCACTCAACAAAATTCCTCCAATTTCGGTCTTCAAAAAAGTTCATCCAGGCCAATGAAAGGCATACATCCCTCTTTGAAACCCTTGAAATGACATGTGTATGTGATAAAAATGCCATCAAAAATTGGTTCCTCCTCATTCTCCCTTGGCTTTGACCTAATCTTGTAATAAGTCACATGGTTTCTCTGCAAAAGTGCATGGGAGTAGTTCCAAAGTTGTTTCAACTGTTTCTTATATGATCATTCTATATATGCATTTGCAAATCTCCTTGCCCTGTATAACTTGTTATCTTGCTTAATATCAAGGCCAAAGTTTCTACTCGAAAACTTTCTCAACACATGAATGGGCAGCTGGGGTTGGTCTCTGAAGTGCTCCACATACTTATTGGCAATCCATGGGGAGGTCACTTGAGAATTGATCCTAACAACATGGCACTCTACATGTTTTGTAAGCTTCTTCACTACAAAATGCTCTCTGTTGCTATCCACTGATACTATCCCCTGATACTGAACAAACCCAAACACACTTGTTAATGCATTCTACACTTATTCTCCAGCCCTCATTCTTCTTGAATGTAAAGTCATAGCCAATTCTAATGGTATGCTCCCTCAACAACTCCCTAAATTCATTAGTTGTGGCAAACTTCATGCCTAATTCCAATTTAGGGTTATCCAAATCCACCTTCTGAACAAAATTGTCCCCTCTGTTGTGCATCTCATCATCACTCCCTTGCATGCTCCTAATCACATCAGAGTCATCTGAATCTGTTGCCCATTCATTATGAGGTTCATATTCCGGGCCTCCAAATACATGCATTCCATCAGTCTTCCTATGTCTGGGATGCACAGTGTTTTCAGCCTTCTCTTCTGACAATATTTCCTCCTCCAATCCTACATCATCTTCACTGCTTCCACCTTCATCATCTGCATCATCCTCATCTGTCGGTTCATATTCAGAATCTGTCTCTGACTCATTGTTGTGTTCTTCATGTATTCCATCCATTGGTGGCACAATTGCATGTTCAATTGCCCCCTCAATAACTCATGTTTGGGATGGCTCAGCCCTTACATCCTGAATCTCTGCTTGTGATGGCCCATGCAATGTACCCTCAGTCATACAATGTGATGTCTCCTCTGTTGCATTAGCCCTTGACTCATCATTATCTGCTTGTGATGGCTCCAGCATAGTACCCTTTCTGCAACACTGTGCTGCCTCTTCTGTTGGCTCATCCAGTTCTTCAACTAACTACTCTTGTTCTGTATGTACTGTTGCATCATCCATTGCCTCATCTAACTGCTGTTGCTCTGTATGTAGTGTTGCATCATCCGGTCCCTCATCTAACTGCTCTTGTTTTGTATGTACCTCATCCAGTGCCTCATCAAAATCATTTTGAAGTGAGGATGGAAAGCTAGGGTTAACTTCAATTTCCTCACACATTTCAGCATCATACGTGTCTGTAGTTTGCATCATACTTGGCCCAGTTTCAGCCTCGTTTCTCTTACCAGTTTCCTCTGTGCTTCCCTCCTCATTTGGTACTTAATATGGAAAGACAATACCATGTTCAAAATATTTCTGTGCTTCCCTCCTCCTTTCCCTTCCCTCCTCATTCCCACCATCCGTGTCCTCCACATCTGACTCACTCAAGTCTACAATGTCATATTTTGCAGGGTAACTGTCTTCTATTTGATGCCCTTCAAGTTCATGTGCAACATACAAGTCAACAGTCCTACTCCCCTTCAAGTTCAAAATTGTTGATGCATTCTCCTCCTCATCTATTCTCATGCACCAACTAAAATCCTTTCTCCATGGCTTGTAGTATATGAAGCACCTTCAATTATGACCTAACTCCTTTATCAACATTTTTAAATTGTCCACTGACAACAATCCAACAATACAGTCCGTGTAAAATACCTCCTGCCCACCTTCATAACCCCTTTGATAACCAAGTCTCAGCACTCCACCAGGATGTATCTTCAAATTAACTTCGTGGCTCTGTAAAAAACATTTAACATGGTGCATAATTGGCATAATTTAGCATCATAAATTATTGTGCACATATAGAAAATTATTGTGCACATATAGGAAATTATGTGCACATATAGCATGGCTTCTGTTGCATGTTGCCTAATTAGCATGTTAACCATTGTGCACATATACCATGGTGCATGTTGCATAATTAGCATAATTAACATATCAAATTATTGAAAACTATTACTTATCTCACTACTAACCCATCTTTTAACTACTTACCATACGAAGCTAACTACTTTGATGCTTGGCAAATTCTACTACTTAGCTAACTACTAACATCATATGTGCTTTAATTAACCTATTTAACATGCATAACTAGCATAAAAATTTACAATTCACTCAATTTCATCTAGCTTCGATCACAAAAAATCATGATCTACCAAGCCTCTGAAATTTTAACATAATCCAACCCTATAAATCATTTCCCTTTTTATATTTACACATTTGCGAAAAAATGAAAATTTACTCACCATCGTGACCTTTATCACAATCTGATTCACCTCTCTTCAAGCTTCTAGCCCAGACCTCCAGCACCCCCTCTTCCTGCCCGCTGTCGTCTGATGACCTCCGATCACCGCGTGCTTCAGCGATTTCTCTTCAGTTTCTGCGATTTCTCTTCAATTTCTGAGCTTTCACCCCATATCACCCCAATTTTCACCCGAGCTTTTACCGCGGTTTCCTGTTTATACGGTGAAAAATGAAAGAGTTAATTCATTTGCCCCTTTTTGTTTAAGTCAGGGTCATAACGGTCAGAAGTTTTGAGAAACTTTTCCTGTTAGCCAAATTTAGTTTTGGGTATCAAAGTTTACCAAAATGAACGTTAGAGTATATAAGTGAAAATGGCCCAAACGTTAGGGTATTTTAATGTCATTTACCCATAAAATTAATGTGAATTACATTGCATGAACCGCTAAAAACACTACACTTGCGGTTAAAAAGATGAAAAATGCCTGGGAAGTCATAAATAAATTGAATTTCAATCCAAATCTAATAATCTATCCTATTTCTCCACAACAATAGTATTTCATTTATTTTTCTTCTCATAAAAGTTATCAGCCAGCCACCTTATAAAACAGTGAGGAAAAAAACTAAATAATGAATAGAAAAGTAGATAGCTGACCAGTGTATTTGCCGAGATCCTTGGTGAACTTGAGGGTTTGACTAGCCAAATCACGGGTGGGGGACAGTATCAAGGCTCAGACGCCAGATCGGGGGACGTGCTGCCGAAGCTTCTGGAGCACGTGGACGAGGAAAGCGGCTGTCTTTTCTGAACCGGTGGGGGCCATGGCGGTAACATCAGCACATGCAAGGATCTTAGGAATGGCCTTGCGCTGGATCTTGCTCGGGACTTTGTAGCTGTTAGAACCCAGAGAGGGGAAATGGCGGAAGTGCCGTTGGGTGCTGCCTGGAGGTAGAAGATGGGAAGGAGTTTGGCGGGTTGGGAGCTGCAGAAGCTTTGAAGTTAGTCCGTTGGATGAAGAGCTGAAGTAAGATCGAACCGTTCGGCTGGGGATTGATCTTACGCCGTTGATGAATAGCGGGAGGATCATGGGCGTCCGTTTATGGTGGATTGCAGGGCCCACCTTTATAGCCGTTGAGGTTTAAAAGTTCGTTTCAGCTGTAGGGGTGCTGCGAAGTGTTCGACGAATTGTCTTCATCGTCGTCGTCGTCCGACCAAGCCGTTGGGCCGTTGCAGCGGCCAACTACTCTGGCGACGGGTAACGGTGGCGGTTAGACCGTTGAGGCGCGGGTGGAAGGTTGTTAGATTTCGTTGGTTGTTGAAGGGGAGCTATAAATAGCCCGAATTGTAATAAAGATTCTATCGAAGATCAATAGAGTTTTTCCCTCATTTTTCCTTTGTTTTCGTTGTTCTATACAATTTCATCTTCCATTAATAAAATTCTATCGATTCCACCATTGTTGGTGGAATCTTGTTCTTGAGATCTCTTGGTGAGCATCGGGCACTCATCAATTTGGTATCAAAGCTTGCTACGTTCTCATGGGAAAGAGGAGGCAAGAGGTGGGATTCAGCCCTAGACCGTCGGAAGGGGATCAAGTGCAGAGTTCTCATCCTGACCTGCAACAAAATGAGGAGCGCGAAGGTGACCCTAATGCATGGAAGTTTCAACAAGAAGATAGAATTCGGGCCATGGAGGTCCACGGTCAGTTGCTGGAAGGGAAGTTGGGAGTTCAGATCCAACAGCTGACGTCTCAAATACAGACATTGGTGGAGACTCAAAGACAATCCCAAGAACAACTAAGGACGCAAATTCAGATGCTGTTGATGAGCCAAAGCAAATCTGATGAGAGGTTTCACAATCAAGAAACTCAAATTCAGTTACTGAGGAATATTCAAAGTCGATTGGATGCACGCGTGAACAACACCGAATCGGGGCCCACAACCACCGAAGAGAAGGAGATGTGGATCTTAATGGCCATGGGGATAGAAATTCGGAGAATAGGGGCGTGCATAACGAAGGGCCTACACATATACAACACATAGTACTGAAGCCTGAGTTTCCTATTTTCAGAGGTGAGGAGGATGCCCTGCCGTGGCTGAGCCAGGTACAACAAATCTTCGCTTATTATTCAACCCCCTATGCTAATTGGGTTACAACTTGCTCGTTTTATTTGAGAGGAGTTGCATTGCATTGGTTCGAGTGGGGGGAAAGTCAATGTGACAAATTTCTTGAACTGGGAGAAATTTAAGGAGGAAATTGTGGTGAGATTTGGCCCTACTCAATTGGACAAACCCTTTGCGGTTTTTTCCAATTTAAAACAAACAGGAACAGTTAAGGAATACATGGGTAAGTATGAGCAGATTGTGGGTTTACTGCGTAAAATGCCTGAAGATTATGTGCTAAATAAATTCATCCATGGGCTTAAGGATGAGATACGCTTGGATGTGATGGCTGCCAGTCCAAAAACATATAGGAGGGCAGTTCAACTAGCTAGAACATTTGAAGAAAAATTAGTTTTGGCTAGGAGAACAAAATACTCCTCAAGACCCAGTTCATTTAGTAAATATCACCAACTACAACCTCCTGGAGTTGCTAAGGATTCAGCTATGGAATTAGCTAAGGATATAGTTCCTTTTATCCCTAGAGGGAGTGTGATGACTCAAGAAGAAATCCAGAATAGGAGAAGAAACAACTTGTGCTTTACTTGCAATGAGAAGTGGGAAAGAGGGCATAAGTGTAAGAAACAGCTATATATCCTAGATGTGGATGAAGGAGAACCAGAGGAGATTGAGCAGGACTCTGGGGATATGGTAGAGGTAGAGGCTCAAGAGTTGCAGGAAATGGCTGTAGAGGATTTTCCTTCAATTTCTATTCATGCACTGACTGGCATACCTACAGCCCAAACTTTAAGGTTGAGGGGAAGTATTAAGGGCCAAAATATCAGTATCTTGGTTGATACGGGGTCTACACATAATTTCATCCATCCTAGGTTGGTGAAATCCTTGGGATTGGAGGTAAGACAGTCTGATGCTTTTGATGTCATAGTGGCCAGTGGTGAGAGGTTGCAGGGTACTGGAGTCTGCCCAGGGGTGCAAATCAATTGCCAAAATACTCAAATATCAGTTAATCTGTTAATATTGCCTTTAGGGGGTCAACAAGTAGTGTTGGGAAGTGGGAACACAATGGTTGAGGCAGCTGGATGATATAATCTTCAATTTTAAGAAGCTACAAATGAGGTTCAATTTAAAGGGGAGGGAATGTTTATGGCAAGGAGTCCTGCCTCCAAATTCTCAGGTAGTGGATGAGAGGGGAATACACAAGGCTTTTAGACAACAGGGAGAAGGATATTGGCTTCAACTCAATAGTTTGGAATTGGAGACAAGCCAACATGAGGAACAATTATTGCAGCTGGAGTTGGGACAATTACCTGAAGAAGTAAAGGAGATGTTGCAACAATTCCCTGGAGTGTTCAAGGAACCTGAGGGGTTACCTCCCAAGAGGACTTATGACCACCCGATTCCTACTGAAGGGGAGGGCTAAACCTGTGTGTATTAGGCCCTACAAACATGCATATGCCCTTGAAACAGAAATTGAGAAGCAAGTAAATGAAATGTTAAACTCAGGAACTATTAGAACTAGCTCAAGCCCTTATGCATCTCCTGTTGTGATCGTGAGAAAGTCAGATGGCAGTTGGCGCATGTGTGTAGATTATAGGGCATTAAATCAGCAAACTATCAAGGATAAATTCCCTATTCCAATAATTGATGAATTGTGTGGGGCTCAGTTCTTTTCCAAACTGGATTTAAGGTTAGGATATCATCAAATTCGTATGAAGGAGGAGGATATACACAAAACTGCATTTCGTACTCATGAGGGTCATTATGAATTCCTTGTTATGCCATTTGGGTTAACCAATGCTCCTTCCACATTTCAAGCTCTCATGAATGCTATATTCAAGGCTCACTTGAGGAAGTTTGTCTTTGTGTTTTTTGATGATATTCTAATATATAGTAAAAGTTGGGTTGCTCACTTGGACCATTTGAAAACAGTGTTACAAATACTGGCAGGTCAACAGTTGGTGGTGAAGTTGTCTAAATGCTCTTTTGGGCAAAAGACCATAGGGTATTTGGGGCATGTTATCTCCAGTGAAGGTGTAGCCATGGAGCCAAAGAAAATTGAAGCAGTACAAAATTGGCCCATACCCAAGAACATCAAGGCTGTTAGGGGATTCTTGGGACTTGCTGGGTACTATAGGAAATTCATTAAGGGCTTTGGAGGCTTAGCGGCTCCCTTGACAGACCTGTTAAAGAAGGATGCTTTTGGGTGGACTGAAGCAGCTCAGCAAGCTTTTGACACATTGAAAGAAGCGTTGTCTACTGCTCCTGTATTATCCATGCCCAACTTCAGTGAGAATTTTATTTTGGAGTGATGCATCTGGGAGGGGTGTGGGAGCAGTCTTAATGCAGCAAGGAAGGCCTATTGCCTATTTTAGTACTAAATTGACTAGCAGGAATTTGCTGTTATCAACATATGAAAAGGAGTTGTTGGCCATAATTCTGGCAGTGACTAGGTGGAATCAATACTTGATGGGAAGGCAGTTTACCATCTGTACGGACCACCAGAGTTTGAGACATTTGCTAGATCAAAAGGTGCAGCCAGGGTTGCAGGGAAAGTGGTTGATGAAATTGCAAGCTTATAATTACAGGGTTGAGTATAAATCTGGGAAGAGTAATAAAGCAGCTGATAGTCTCTCAAGGGAAGAGACAACAGTGGGAAAGTAGATGTAGATTTCTGTTCAATATATCATATTTCTTCTCCTCGGTGTGATTGGATTGTTGAAGTCAAGGACATGGTGAGGAATGACCCCTATTTTGAAGAGATTGATAGCAAGCTGCACCACACAAATACTGGGACACCCAAGTACTCCAAGGTAGATGGGGTGTATTATTACAAGGGAAGAATACTGATTAGCCCAGGGTATAAGGAGCTACAAAAGAAGTTGCTTAAAGAATTCCATAACACAGCTATGGGAGGGCATTCAGATGCCCTGAGGACATTGCACAGGCTAAGGAAATCCTTTCATTGGGTAGGAATCAAAAGAGGGGTAAGGCAGTTTGTAAAGGAGTGTGAGACTTGCCAAAGGAATAAAGCAGAAAATGTTGCATATCCCGGCCTCCTTCAACCCCTACCTATTCCTAACCAAGTGTGGGAGAGCATCTCTATGGACTTTGTGGTGGGTTTACCGGCTTGCAAGGGATACAGTGTGATTTATGTGGTAGTTGACAGGCTAACTAAATACTCCCATTTCTTCCCTCTCAAACATCCTTTTTCAGCAAAAGAAGTAGCTCGAGTGTTCTTTGAAGGGTTTTCAAGTATCATGGGGTTCCGTCTACCATTGTGAGTGATCGAGATGTTATTTTTACTAGTCAATTTTGGAGGGAGTTGTTTAAATTGCAGGGAACTACCTTAGCTCACAGTTCAGCATATCATCTGCAAAGCGATGGACAAACGGAGGTGACCAACCGTAGCTTGGAGTGTTATCTTCGATGTTTTTGTGGGCATAAACCTCAAGAATGGGTGAAGTGGCTTCCATTGGCAGAATTTTGGTTCAACTCATCTTGGAAAAGATCTACACAGATGACACCATTCGAAGCGTTGTATGGGAGAGCTCCTCCGACTCTCATATCCTACTTACCCCCACACATCTCAGGTGGCTGAGGTAGATAATGCATTGTTTACAAGAGTGGTGGCTTTACAGTTGCTCAGGGACAACCTTAACAAAGCTCGGGAGAGGATGCGAAAGTATGCAGATGAGCACAGGACCGAGAGGCAATTTGGCGTAGGGGATTGGGTCTATTTGAAATTGCAACCGTACCGACAAATAAGCGTGGCGATGAGGAGGCTCACAAACTATCACACAAGTATTACGGACCATATCAGGTGTTAGCTCGCGTCGGGGAGGTGGCGTACAAATTGTAGTTGCCAGCGGCTGCTCAGGTCCACCCTGTGTTCCATGTGTCTCAGCTCAAAAGGAAGGTGGGGTCTCGAACCGTGGTACAAGACAGCCAGCCGAGTTACACGGAAGAGCTGATAGATGAGCCTGAGTTGATACTGGACCGTAGGGTGGTTAAGGAGAGGCGGGCTTTGATTTCACAGGTTTTGATTAAGTGGCAGCAAAGGCCGATTGAAGATGCTACTTGGGAGTCGTATTGGGACTTGGTGAAGCGTTTCCCTTCGTTCGACCTTGAGGCAAGGTCTCGTCAAGGGGGAGGGAATGTTAGAACCCAGAGAGGGGAAATGGCGGAAGTGCTGTTAACAGATGGGGGCTGCCTGGAGGTAGAAGATGGGAAGGAGTTTGGCGGGTTGGGAGCTGCAGAAGCTTTGAAGTTAGTCCGTTGGATGAAGAGCTGAAGTAAGATCGAACCGTTCGGCTGGGGATTGATCTTACGCCGTCGATGAAGAGCGGGAGGATCATGGGCGTCCGTTTATAGTGGATTGTGGGGCCCACCTTTATAGCCGTTGAGGTTTAAAAGTTCGTGTCAGCTGTAGGGGTGCTGCGAAGTGTTCGACGAATTGTCTTCATCGTCGTCGTCGTCCGACCAAGCCGTTGGGCCGTTGCAGCGGCCAACTACTCCGGCGACGGGTAACGGTGGCGGTTAGACCGTTGAGGCGCGGGTGGAAGGTTGTTAGATTTCGTTGGTTGTTGAAGGGGAGCTATAAATAGCCCAAATTGTAATAAAGATTCTATCGAAGATCAATAGAGTTTTTCCCTCATTTTTCCTTTGTTTTCGTTGTTCTGTACAATTTCATCTTCCATTAATAAAATTCTATCGATTCCACCATTGTTGGTGGAATCTTGTTCTTGAGATCTCTTGGTCAGCATCGGGCACTCATCAGTAGCCCTTGTTCATTACACCGCGGAACACCGGCAGGATCAGCCCCATGGACTGGAAACCCCCGGACTTCGACTTTGCCTTGGATTTGCCACAGCCGCCAGATTTCGCCGTGGATACAAAATTAAACCCGGTCGCCACTAATACCTGCAATTATAAGTGCATACATGCAATTGAAACCATCGATAATTACCAATACAAAATCTTCACCGTGGGTCCGTGATGAACACTGGCAGTAGTTTCTAGCATACAGTCTACGATTTTAGGGGAAAGTAAATTAGAGTAAAGTAAAATTTTCAAAGATTTTCGAGGATTTTTCAGACTCTAACCTGTAGAAATGATGAATTTAGCGGGATTCTTGGAGTTTCTTGAAGAAGTATCAGTAGAACTCAGTTCATGCGGCGACAGGGACAGGCGGAAGGCCACCGGAGACAGCCGGCGACACCCGGTGGAGTAACGGCGAAAGAGGCCAGTGAGGGTTATTGGGAGAGGCCGCGGTCGGGGCTAGTGAATGCTTTCCTAGTTTTTTGGGGCTATGGAATTGATTTGCTACGAGCACCTACCGCTATACTCTTGCGCACGACGGCTCATACCACTAATGTACAAGGTTGACACTAAAATTACTGATTATGTATAACCGGATCAAATTTTAGAAATTGCTTTTAGGTGTGCTAAAGGCTGAACGGCAACATGCAACTATGCCTTCTCGTTCTCAGACAACCATGTCCACCTCTCTACTCCTCCTCCACAGCCCACATATTCCTTCCCCACTACTCCTCGTACGACATGGCTCCCCGTCGGCCCTTCATCCGACCTCTCTGGTCCATTCATCGCCTTCTTCTTCGTCTCATGCTCCACCACATCATCGGACAATTCAGACCTACCTCGTTTCTCGTCTAACTTCCCCAGCACCCATATCTCTCTTATCCCGCCTCCTTTCCCTCCGTCGCTCTCCCAGCACCACTTCTCCTTCATCCGACCTCCTCATCGTACCTGTCCCATCCTCTTTCGATAACCCAGCCCTCTCATCTAGCCGACAGGATAAAAGAGAAATAATGACGGACTTGTAAATAAGTTGTTTGTGCTCTGTTGCAATGGCAAACTTGTAAATAAGACAGTCATGCACAGAGTAAAAACGGTCGTGCGCGTAGCAGTTCCCCAAACCTTTTCCATATCGCAAAACAAACCCAAACTCGAACACAAACCCTAGCAAATCAATTAGAAATGGACGCTAAGGACATCCTCGGGCTCCCGAAGAACTCGTTCCCCTCGTCGCAGGAGAAGAAGCCTCGAGCTCCGAAGGAATCGCACAGGAAGCCCGATGGAGTCTCCCGAGAGGTATACGCTCTCACCGGAGGCAACTTGCCTCCTCTCATGCCCACCGTCGATACGTCTCACTTCAAGCGCCGGCCAAACACTGAAAACAAAGAAAAGGTCCGCACTTTAACCTCCAATTTGAAAAATCTGGTTCTTAGGGTCTCAATTGTTTCATTGCTGAAATTTTCATTAATTCAAACTCCTACAGGTCACATGGCAGTGGCTTCCCTTTACGTCCTCTGCTCGAGCTGATAATTTACAACTCTATCACTGGGTATGCAATTATTCTCTTTGACTAGTATGAGAGAGGTCGCAGCAATTAACAATTTTAAGTTTTTCATGTAATATTTTGTAGGTAAGGGTTGTGAATGGAGTTCCTCCAACAGGTGATTATTCATTTGCTAAGTACAACAAGGTAAAAAGAGAGAAATAAATGAGAAACTCGAATTGGCATTACATGCAGACTGTTTCTTGTTGCTCACTTGCTCACTGGTATATGAATGCAGAAAATCGACATAATGAAGTACACAGATGAGGAATATGACAAGCATTTGACTGATCCTGTAGGTACTAGGTACTGCATATTTCAATAGTTTCGTGAATTTTATTATGCATTATAATCTGAGTGATTTTCAATCATAGAATAGGTTTTATTGCCACGATTATGTATAACGATGATTCCTATCTTGATTTATGACCAACCAAGATGAACTTTGAGGGCATTTGTTAAATCATGAGTTTGGGTCCCTTCAACGGAGTTTTTTTATATCTTATCTCAACATAGCATCTCGGTTGATACAATGTGTTATGCTGATCTCTTTATAGAGTAAATTGTTGAATACATACTTAACAATCAGCATCTTGTTTCACATAGTTTGCAAGGTTTGGGCAACCATGACAAAATTTTGATGGCCAATTGCATGAATGAAAAAGCGCACAAATTGCATGGTATTAGATCAATTGCAATGTTCTAATGGCTATGTCAGGGAAAACTCCAAAAGGTGTATTATTAAACCACTAGATGGCTGACATGCATGCACCATTAAAGGGATAGAAAAGCGGTGTAGTATGAAATGCCATAAATACACGACTGAAGGGCCATAGATTTGAAATTGATGTCATAATCATGTACATAGAAAAGCAAAAATATGAGCTGTAAATGCCGGCTTGGTTAAAAGAGCATTTCTCAAAAGGCTTTCATGTTGTTGGTAACAAGGATGCTTTTTCCAGACCTCAATTTCATCCTGTCATATGATAAATTTGGAAGTTACAGAATTTTTTTGAACCTCTTCAACCGGTTCGAAAGAATGCCATTTGCTGCTGGCTTATGCTTGGCTTCGAGTGGTCCTAATGTAAGTAGAAAGATAGTCCGCAACGTGAAAAAAGATTAATTTTCTCAAATATCTACAAGGATCCACTCAGGCTGATAATATTAGAAGCCCTTGCATCAGCTAAAAAATCTAACTTGGTCTTGAGGAGGCATGTTCAGACATCATTCCTAAAATGATGTGACAATCTTAGATGACATTAGCCTTCTTAAGAATGAACTTGTTTTAACGTTGAAGGTGACACGACTTGCAAATCCTCAGCTAGTCTAACTTATTGGTGCTGAGTTACATTCGATGTTTTTCTCAATTTTGCTTTTATTTAATCAAAATTGTATTGCATCTATTGCTTTCATTTTATAGTTTTACACTTAGAGGAATTTTTTATGTCACTTTGATTTCTTGTAACCTTCCTATCTTCCACATGTATACGTCATATGGAAACCCTGGATGATTTAAAATATCCGCCATTATCTCTATTGTTTTATTTAATTGCAAGACTAAATATTTTGATAATTTTACGAGATCTTGTAGTTGTGTTTATTTTATATATTTCCCAGACGTGGACCAAGGAGGAAACAGATCAGTTGTTTGATTTGTGTGAACGATTTGATCTTCGCTTTGTAGTAATAGCTGACAGGTTTCCAACATCGCGAAGCGTTGAGGAATTGAAGAGTCGGTATTATGCTGGTATTATATGCTTGCCTTCTATCTTAATTCATTATTATTGCTCAGTTTTGTTTACTTTACAGTTCATTTGAGATTCCTTAATTCTACATTGCCAATTGGGCCTTTCTGTATATTCAAATTGAGACGGAAAAGTGAATTATTGTAATATTGCAATCATGTGGCATGTCTGTAAAACTTACACATCATCACCATTAAATGTAAATTTCACATGGAATTGGTCTCTCTATTGTCTCATGATGTTATCTTCAATTCATTCCTCTGCTGAGATATTCTGTGATAATGTTGTAACTGAGAAATATATTATCTTTTAGGGTTTTTCGAATATTTGTCCCTTAAATCTTGCCTATTTTGATATCTGTCCATCAAAAATCATATTTTCTCTCAAGTCCCTCAAATCTTAAACTTTTAAACTCAATAGTCACTCTCACTAACTTTCTATTAAAATCTAACGGAAATGGGAATATTCCATTAGGGTTAAGGCTTAACGACGTTGGGGGGTTGGGGGGTCTGGTTTTCTGGGGTGGAGGAGGTGGAGGAGGAGGCGCCTCCTCCACCAACTCCACGTCTGAGGAGGGGGGGAGGGGGCGCCGACCCTCCCCTGGCGGCGGCGCCTCCCCCTCCCCCCTTGGGCGGCGCCGCCTCCCCCTCCCCCCCCCCCTCCTCGTCTGAGGAGGAGGGGCGGCGCCGCCGCCCCTCCCCTGGTTTTCTTGGGGGGGAGGCGGCGGCGCCCCCTCCCCCCTCCTCCTTAGAGACAAGGAGGAGGAGGAGGTGCCGCCTCCTCTCCGGATCTTGTAGTTGTGTTTATTTTATATATTTCCCAGACGTGGACCAAGGAGGAAACAGATCAGTTGTTTGATTTGTGCGAACGATTTGATCTTCGCTTTGTAGTAATAGCTGACAGGTTTCCAACCTCGCGAACGTTGAGGAATTGAAGAGTCGGTATTATGCTGGTATTATATGCTTGCCTTCTATCTTAATTCATTATTATTGCTCAGTTTTGTTTACTTTACAGTTCATTTGAGATTCCTTAATTCTACATTGCCAATTGGGCCTTTCTGTATATTCAAATTGAGACGGAAAAGTGAATTATTGTAATATTGCAATCATGTGGCATGTCTGTAAAACTTACACATCATCACCATTAAATGTAAATTTCACATGGAATTGGTCTCTCTATTGTCTCATGATGTTATCTTCAATTCATTCCTCTGCTGAGATATTCTGTGACAATGTTGTAACTGAGAAATATATTATCTTTTAGGGTTTTTCGAATATCTGTCCCTTAAATCTTGCCTATTTTGATATCTGTCCATCAAAAAATCATATTTTCTCTCAAGTCCCTAAAATCTTAAACTTTTAAACTCAATAGTCACTCTCACTAACTTTCTGTTAAAATCTAACGGAAATGGGAATATTCCATTAGGGTTAAGACTTAACGACGTGGGGGGTTGGGGGGTCTGGTTTTCTGGGGTGGAGGAGGAGGTGGAGGAGGAGGCGCCTCCTCCACCTCCTCCACGTCTCAGGAGGGGGGGAGGGGGCGCCGCCCCTCCCCTGGCGGCGCCGCCTCCCCTCCCCTGGTTTTCTTGGGGGGGAGGCGGCGACGCCCCCTCCCCCTCCTCCTCAGAGACAAGGAGGAGGTGGTGGTGCCGCCTCCTCTCCGGCGTTTTCGGTGTGGGGGTGGGGGATGGGGTTAATGGTTAATTAGGGGGTTAATTTTTAATCAATGTAATTTCTTAATTAATTAACTGTAAGTGTTAATCATTAATTAATGTAATTAAGGTTAACTTTTTAACAGAATACTGGATAGAGAGACTATTAAGGTTAACGTTTAACATTTGAGGGATGTGAGTGCAAATACGAATTTTTAAGGGACAAATATGAAAATATGCAAGATATAAGGTATGAATATGCAAAAAATCCTATTTTTTAATGTAATAGGTAACAGTGCAGATGTCAATACTTTCAAGGACAGGCTTCCATGTAAAGTTAGAAATGTCAACCATTTGCTTGTTTATGGTGGAATCAGGCACTTGATAGTTTTTTTTCACATGCACAGGCATGGTTTACGGGTTGGAATATTGAATTCATAAGAACATATCTGCTAACTTCAGAGTAATTGTACAGTTAATTGTAAGTTCATGGTAAGTGATTATGTTCTGAGAAAGCTTACCATTACCAGGAATTTCTGGAGGAACGTCTGTACAAACTACTAAATCAATACCATTGAAGTATAAACTTAAGCACAGGAAGGGAACATAGCTCTTATTTTAGCAAGTTAGTGGGGATTGTCTCGATGTCTCATATAATGAAGCGGGATCCTTGGCTTGTAAATATTGTGTCACATGAAGGATATCATGTAGTGAAGTAGTTCATCAGCCTCATTGCCGTCCATGATTAGCCATGTATGATGCCCTTCTACATTGTCAGAATTCTTCTCTTGTAGGTCCTCATCTCCTTCAAAGATGATGTGGTGTACCCCCCTCCCCCCCAACAAAAAAAAATAGTGAATGAGAAAATGAAAAAGGAGGAAGGAAAAAGAAAAGTTAAAAACTATTAATTTGAATTTTATTCCCAACTTTCATAATGCATGTCATTTTAATGGGCATGGGTACAGTGGCGTTTCAACAATGGACACCATGTCACAGCTGGGCATTTTAATAGCTTATGGGCTTGCGTAAACTGCTGTGTTGGCAAGGACCACCTTTGTGGTTGCTACATTACTTCGTATAGCCAATGTGGTAGTAGCTGGGGAACTATATTAAGGGGATGGTCATGTGCGAAAAAGACTTTTTGTGATAGGTACACGGGAAAAGACTTGAGTGATTGAAAGTTTTTTGATTGCCTTTAAAGCTGTAAGAACTTTATGATTTATATGAAAGTTTTGCTGTGAATGGTTTATGGTTGTTGGAGTTATTTTAGAATTAGAATAAGAAAGAATTAGTTTCCCGTTCAGAAAATATGAATTATATATCTTTAGAATTAGGGTAAAAATAAAGAGTCAAATATGAATTGTTATCATATTTGTATTCGTCTTGCATTTTTTTGTTATATAAATATCAGTGATATCTCAATTTGGGGTGTGACCTTTAGTCTGAATAATATTTTATATTTCAATTTTTAACATGGCATTAGAGCCACCACTCAATTTTCTCGCTTCTCCTTTATGTTTACACGAGTTTTAGCATCAAGCATCAAAACCATACCCAAATAGGGCCAAAACTGTACCCTAACCCCTCGGCTTCTCCTTTGATGTCTATCCTTTTTTAATTCTAATATAACTTAACAACGGTGCATAAAGTTTTATAAAATGCTTGTTATTTAGTTCCTTAGTTTGTATTCCCTAAAGTATATTACAGTAATTAGTCGGAAAGTATTTACAGTTGGTAATTGTTTGCTACAACTTATGAAGGACAAATTTAAATGCTATTATGTTGGGTGCTATTTATGTTTGGGCTAATAGTGCTAACAAAATACACAAACTTCAACATTGCTGGAGTCTTCTATGTTCTTAATACAATCATTCTTTGTTAGTCAAATCACAAGGGCTGTGATCACTAGAAAAGAAAGGGAAAAGAGATAACGGTGAAACTAACACACAGTGAGCTTCTTGTAGTGATTCTAGCGGCGTTTAATCAAATTCAGAATTAAGTTATACTTGGTTATATATTAAACATGTTTTTTAAGCCATCGATGTTATAATGCTATCGTCATATCCTCCTCCTATGTAGATTGCCATGTTCATGATTTGTTACCCTTATTTATAATAAAGCTAATCATAGTATAATATGTCTAATGTTGTTTCCACTAAACAGTATCTCGATCACTTTTGCTTGCTAGAGCCCCGTCTCCTGGTGATGTATCTGGACATCCGTTGGTTAAGGTCTGATCATTTCCTGCTAAACGGATAAAATTGATCATCATTTCCTTGTATTCTCCACTGGTAGTCACCGTGATTGTCCTGCTGGCTTTGTAGGAATCTTACAACATGGCACATGAGATTGAACGCAAGTCGGCCTTGTCAGCACTGCTCTCTCAAACGAAGCAACACGAACGAAGAGATGCGGAGGTACAATTCTTGTGTGCACCTTTAGGTTCATGTCAATGTTTCTGAGATAACAAAAGTCCCACCTTATTAGACATGTTATGTTCCTAAGTGTTTTTAAGATAATTATGGTTGCCAATATTTTGGAGCTGGCATTAGTGCACTTTTTTTGCTTACAGGTTCTTGCTGAAGCTAAACGTATAATGGAGTCACGTATGGCTAGCAAAGTAAGTGCTGTTACACATTAGTTCCTCTCTCATTCTCCATTCAGCAATGAAACGTATGGTTCCTATTATTTAAAAGTTAAATTTGGGAAGTCCAATTTGTTCTTTGATGGTTTAATAGCCACTATGACTTACTTACATAATCTTCACATGCTTTTTTTTTTGCATTACAGTTATTTTATGCCTGCTCGACACAATTTATTATTTCCTATGATAAATTTCTTATGTTTACTTATTGTCATTTTATGTTAGTTGCTTATATTTCATTTATTTATATAGTAATTGAAATATCTTTTACCAAGTCAATTTAAATTTCTTGCTTATCACTTTCAATTTCCATTTATCTATTGCTTGTTCTTTCTTTTTTCCTTTTCAGTTACTTTTCTTTTCTCTGAACAAGGTGGTTCATGCATAATTTAGATCGATTGCTAAGAAGTTAAGAGAAGGTTTTATCTGAGGACAAGGTCACAAGCCTTGTGTTGCCTGTACTTGTCTGATCCATTCACTCTCTTGACTGCATTGTTACTACAATTTGCATTCTGTTTCTTTGCATTGTAGCTATATTTTACGTATGAAGGCAGGTCTCTTACTTCACTTTCAGAAACACATCAAACTAATGACCCTTTCACCGAATTCAACTGGAAATAATGTTATGGGCATTGCCCTCACGTTACATTGGCTTGATAGGCAGTTGGAATAGCTGGACAGCTTATGGCCTTGTCCTAATAGTATTTGTGGGTCAATCTAGTGACGTTTGGTTTTAACATGAAGGGATAGGATTGTGAAATAGGAGGTTCCAGTGTCAGATAGACCGAGCCACATCCTATAACCAAATCAAACCCCACCCACCCACCCACCCACAACCCCCCCCCCCCCTCCCCCAAAAAACAAACAAACAAACAAAACAAAAACAAAAACAAAAACAAAAAAGGCAAAAACAAACAACAAACACACCCCCACACACAAGGAAAAAAGAAAAAGAAAAAAAAGATTCTGTAGGCTCAAACCTAGAACCTAGCAACTTAGCTGTCTGGAATACAAAGCTGCAACATAGCAATCTATTTGGGATCTTACTTGTTCTCTAGAAGTGGAGGAATTCCAACACACATAATGAAAATGAATAATGAACATTATTATTTTACAACCTAGGAATCAAGTCTGGTTAAAGTGGGTTTATGAGCATAACATGGACCTTGCTTGCTGAATATACTGTTTAGGATGCCCCCATTAATTTATGAATTATAACTCTCTCTAGCTAGTGATCCCTAACTTTGTGTAGGCTTGTTGTTGGGATTGGTTTCTTCTTTCTTATTATAAAATTTCGGATTTGTTTCTTTTAAATTGGGAGTTGTGTTAGCTTTAGGTTCAAGCATTGGTGTAATATGAGCCTCAGGTTTAGAATGTAGGAATTTTTTGTGCTTGTCTGCGGTCGGTATTCACTTTCTTATGCAACTACCATTTGCTATCCCAAGTCCTTTCTCATTTGTCTTGAAATATTCACATTTGATGTGAAGGATGATCATTACCCGCGTCCTCTTCTTGACATCGATTTTTTCCAAATATTATATTAGGCCCAAGTCTCAGTATTGGCCTATGGTTTATAATATTGGTATTGGTTATTTTGGAAGTAGTAGGTGATTTGTATCAGATGTATTGGATTACACACACACACACACACACACACACATATAGCGATCTTCCGTTGCGAAAACCCCATGCGAAAACCCGTGCGAAAACATTTTTTTTATTTTTTTGAAATTTTTTTTCAAATTTTTTTTGATGTTTAATCCATACAAATATATACCCCAGGGAAAATAATGGGTGAACCCGTTGGGCATTAGAGCACCCATCCACCCGTTACAAATTTAATGGTCTCAAAACGTGCGAATTTGATGAAATGCCTTGATCGAAGGTCAAATGACATTATTTCTCAACCATTATTTTTTGAGGGGGTATAACAACTTATAATGAGGGTGGAAAAAAGAATTTTTGAAAAAAAATTTCAAAAAAAACTAAAAACATTTTCGCACAGTGCAAAATGTTCTCATTCGAAAATTTTAATATGTTGCGTTAGCTAAGCTTAGTTGTTGGTTGTTGGGAATGGAGATTGTGACCACAAGGGTGGCAATTTTGTAGTTTTGGGGACCAAGGGGGCTACTTTGTAATTTGGGGCCCAAGGGGCAATTTTGTAAATATGGAAAGTTGGACCCTATAAATAGGAGGGAGGGGCTTATCTTAGGGTATGAAGAAAATGGAGAAGAAAACTAGTGTTTAGAATTAGGAGTTTAGTAGCATATTTCTAGTGTAGATCCTGGAAGAGTGGTCCTCCTCTCGAATTGAGGCCCATGTCTTGTATTTCCCCGTTTATTAAAAGAAATCACCTTTTCCCCACCACCTTTCTCATCAAGTGGTATCAGAGCTCAGATCCTCATCAATTGGGCAAGATGCAATGATGCGAGCAATGTTCGCGGAGATACAAGTCATGAGGGCGGAAGCAGCGAAAATGTCGGAAGCTCTACAGAAGATTTCATCGCCATAAAATTCTGTGAAGCAACTCTTTCGGGAGTGGAGGAAAGCCATGGAAGAAGAAGAGGACGAGGAAGTAAGAAAAGTGGCGGAACTCCCAGATCTGAAGAAGTTCGGGGAAACGACTTAGATCTGACGTCGAGGGGGGCGACGAAGCCGATCTGGCCCAGTTGATCGCCGCAGCTGCGGCGACCCCCCAGAAGACTGTTGCAGCTCGACGAACCCCCAGGAGGCCTCTCTGGCCATGGTGACCCCCAGAGGGCCGCAACAGCTCCGACGAGCCCTCTGGGGGCCTCTGCGGCACGGGCAAATCCTCGGAAGAGGGCGACAAGATGTAAACAGCGTCACCGGCGGCGACTCCGACGACGTCTTGGACCGCCACCACCACCAGCTCACCCCCTCCTCTGGGCGAACACATAGCTGCCCTCTGATGCGGTTCGGCAGGTCCAAGAGGCGGGCCGTGCGGATGCGGAGGGGGCTCCGGTTCGGGTCTATCAAAGGAGGAGGCGAGTTGTGTCCACCACGGACCCGGTCCAAAACTTGTAATTCCGCAAGAGAAGGGGAGGGCTAAAGGGTAATTCAACATTCGCTAATCCCTCCCCTAATAAGGGGCCGGCCGGCCCTAGCCATTGGTTTATCGAAGAATTGATGAGGTATTTGCTTTTCCTTAGAACCCTAGTTTAATTCTTTAGCTAATTAATTGTTCTTTAGTTTAGATCTATTATTTTAGGATTTATTATATAAATTCAGATTAGTTCGTCGTTAAAACCCTAGATTAGGAAGTCCAAAGCCACAAAAATCACACCTTTGATCTCCACAAAAAGCCCTAATCGTATCAAATTGGTATCAGAGCGATCGATCAATGGCGAGCACACGATCCAAGGAGCGGGTCGAAGTTTTGGAAGAGAAGGTTGAACGGATGGAGGCCCAAATTAGCAAGGGCTTCATCGACGTGAGAAAGGAAGACGCCGAGATAGCCGCGCAAATCCAGGGAGAGATGAAAGAGATAAAAGAGAACCAAGGGAAAACGGAGGCAAAATTGTCGAAATTGACGGAAGCTATAGCGGCGTTGACCGCACATCTCGTACCAAAGGCGGATCCAAGTAAAAAGGAGCCACATTTTGGCCAAGGACAAGGGCAAAAAGACGGTTTTTTAAAGATGGTCCGGATCGAGAAGAAGACGGAGGCTTCAATCAAGGAGACAACGCGTGGGGGATTCACCAAGACCACGCGCCGCCACGCCACGAAGACAGAGGTGCCGGAGGGGTGATTCCGGCCCCCGGCAGCCCTCCGGGTGGTCGCCGACCCCCCAGGGAGCTCTGGGGGGCCCGACGAACCCCAGAGGGGCGGCCGCACCTGTCGCCCCTCCCTGCGCAGGCGGCGGGCCCAGGAAGCACCGCCTGGGGGCCGTCGACCCATTTTCAGGGTCGGTCGCCCCCCGCGACGCCCTGGGGGCTTCGGCCGATCCCAGGGGGGTCCCGAGGGCCGGCGGACCCCTTGGGGGCCCCACCGACCTTCCAGGACGTCCGACAGGCTTTTCCGAGCATTTCCGGGCCCCCGGGGGTCCCGCCCGAGGTCCGTGGAGCACAATTTGCATGTTTTCAGCCTTTTGGGGACCCGGCGGAGGATTTCAGCAGCCTGGAGGGCACCACCAGATCACAGGAGGCCAGTTGACTCAGTCCCCACTTTTGGGGGAGTGACGGGAGATTGGAGAGCGTAACAGGAGTTACAGGACCCACCAGGAGGCCACCCGACGGAGTTTGGACACCCACAGGGTGACTGGCAGGGGCATGGAGCAGAGGGAGGTTTTCACGATCGAGCTGAGGCTTATTTTTCCGACAGACGACAGGGGGTACCAGCAGAGGGGAGAATTCCAGCAGCAGGAGAGAGGTGGTTACGCTGGCGAGAGACGTCTGAGGAAGCTTGAGGTGCCCATCTTTGAGGGAGGAGATCCAGATGACTGGTTGTACCGGGTGGAGAGGTACTTGGAGGTGTCAGCGGTCCCAGGAGAGGAGTGGCTTCGGGCGATATGGGTTTGTTTGGAGGGGGATGCCTTAGGCTGGTTTCGTTGGACTGATCAGCAGCAGCCCTTTCTGACATGGACGGAGTTTACGACGCTCTTGACGGAGCGATTTGGTGCAGGGCAGTCTGGTTGCGTGTTCGAGAGATTATACTCTCGAAGCAGGAGGGGAGCGTAGGGGATTATATCAGGAAATTTGAGTCGCTCTGCCACCGAGTTTGGGGGGTATCTGAGGAGTCTTTGGAGGGCTGCTTCATGAAGGGGCTGAAGCCTATGGTGAGGTCGGGATTAAGGCAGTTCAAGCCAGTTGGTCTGCGCGGGATGATGACGTTGGCGAGGAAGGTGGAGGATCATCAGGAGACAGAGCGGCGAGCCCGCGGGACGTGGGGAGGCGCCTCATTCAGGAGTCAGGCGGCTGCTACGGGACAGAGGACTGCACCTTCTTCAGGGACCACGCCTAGTCAAGGGGCTACAGCCGTTGCTGGGAGCGGCAGAGACAGGAGGCAGGAGCCCCGAGCTGGGGGGCAGGTGCGGAGGATGATAGATGCCGAGATACGGGAGAAGAGGGTGAATGGATTATGCTTCCGGTGTGATGAGAAGTTCACCCCAGGACACCGATGCGCGGATCAGACTCTCCAGATACTGATAGCTGGTGATGATGAGGGAGAGGACGAGGTTGTCATCCTAGAGGCAGGAGCGGATGAGGAGGTAGAACACCAGCACTTGGACTTTGCGGAGGTGTCCCTCAATTCCGTGGTAGGGTTCACACTGAACCATACCATGAAATTGGTGGGACAGGTGGGCAGCCAGGAGGTGATAGTGTTGGTCGACAGTGGGGCCACCCACAACTTCATTTCCAGCAGGTTGGTGGAGGCACATGGATTGCAGCTGAGTGGCACGGGGCAGTATGGAGTGATGCTGGGCACGGGACAGGTGACACACAGCACGGGTGTCTGTCGCGGGATGATTGTGACCATTCAGGGAGTACAGATTATCACAGACTTTCTTCCCTTGGAGCTAGGGAGTACCGATGTCATCCTGGGGATGAAGTGACTGCAGACCCTCGGGGAGACCAGTACAAATTGGAATATGCTGAGGATGGAGTATCAGGATGGGGGAGGACAGTGGTATTGCAGGGGGATCCCAGCCTCTGCCGTTCTTTGGTGTCTTATAAGGCCATGTCCAGGGCGATCCACACGGCGGGAGGAGGTTTCTTGGTGGAGCTGCAGGCTGTGACAGCATCGGTGCAGAACGAGGATCAGACACAGGTGGTGGTATCGGAGGTGGAGCAGCTGTTGGCTCAGTACGAGGAGGTTTTCCAGACATCGCAGGGCCTGCCACCACACCGAGATCATGAGCACGCCATCGTCTTGAGGGAGGGCGTGTCCCCCATCAGTGTGCGGCCCTACAGGTACCCACAGGTACAGAAGGATGAGATAGAGAGGCTGGTAGAGGACATGTTGCAGGCAGGAGTGATACAGCCGAGTACTAGCCCTTTCTCCAGTCCGGTTTTATTAGTAAAGAAGAAGGATGGCAGTTGGAGATTCTGCGTGGATTACAGGACCCTGGATAAGGAGACAGTTGCAGATAAATTCCCCATCCCTGTGATTGATGAGTTGCTGGATGAGCTCCACAGGGTAGCCTGCTTCTCTAAGATTGATCTGAAGTCAGTGTACCATCAGATACGGATGAGGGCGGCTGACGTGCCCAAGACTGCTTTCAAGACTCATGAGGGGCACTATGAGTTCCTGGTCATGCCCTTTGGCCTGACGAATGCCCCTGTGACATTCCAGGCCTTGATGAACAAGGTATTCCGACCCTACATCCGGAGGTTCGTGCTGGTATTTTTGACGACATTCTGGTGTACAGTCGCAGCATGGAGGAGCATGTGGGGCACCTGCGAGCAGTGCTGCATGAGTTGCAGGAGCAGCAACTGTGTGCTAATAAGAAGAAGTGTCTGTTTGGCCAGCTGCAGGTGGAGTACTTAGGACACGTGGTGTCTGCAGAGGGGGGTGGCAGCGGATAGGGCCAAGATTGCAGCCATGTTAGATTGGCCGATACCTACCACCTTACGGGGGCTGCGGGGCTTCTTGGGCCTGACAGTGTACTACGGCAGTGCCATCGGCGGACACTCCGGGGTACAGCAGACGTACAGGAGGATGGCGAGAGAGCTATATTGGCCCGGGATGAAGAAGGAGATTGCCCAGCGGATAGCAGAGTGACGTGTGCCAGCGTCACAAATATTTGGCAATGGCTCCAGCAGGACTCTTACAATCGTTGGCCTTACCAGAGAGAGTCTGGGAGGAGATCAGCATGGATTTTATTGAGGGGTTGCCGCAATCAGAGGGTTACAGTTCTATACTAGTGGTGGTCGATCGGCTTAGCAAATATGCCCATTTCATACCCCTCAGACACCCGTACACTGCAGTTATGGTGGCAGCAGCATTTATGAAGGAGGTGGTTCGCTTGCACGGTTTTCCCGCCTCCATAGTGTCAGACCGCGATAAGGTGTTCATTAGCAGTTTCTGGCAGGAGTTGTTCAAGGTGCAGGGGACCAAGCTACGGAGGAGCACTGCCTATCACCCACAGACGGATGGTTAGACAGAGGTGGTGAATAGGAGTGTGGAAACCTACCTGAGGTGTTTTGCGTCAGATGCGCCGAAGCAGTGGGCCAGATGGCTGACATGGGCAGAATATTGGTACAACACTTCGTATCAGTCGGCAGCACAGAGCACTCCTTTTCGGATCCTATACGGTCGGGAACCGCCCCAGTTGATACATTACAGTCGAGGGGCCACACCTGTGTCACAGGTAGAGGAGCATTTGACCGAGAGGGACAAATGTCTGGAGGAGTTGAAGGCACACCTATTGAGAGCCCAGCAGATTATGAAGACCAAGGCTGATGCACACCAGAGAGATGAGCAGTTTGCGGTGGGAGACCGGGTTTACCTGAAGCTCCGACCTTATAGACAGAGGACCTTGGCCCGTCGGAGCAATGAGAAGCTAGCAGCCTGCTACTATGGACCTTTAGAGGTGACAGCTCAGACCGGAAAGGTGGCCTATCGTCTGCAGTTGTCGGCCACCTCCACCATTCACACAGTGTTCCACGTATCGCAGTTGAGAAGGGCCATTGGGGATCACACACTATCACCTACCTTGCCACTCACTTTGACAGAGGACATGGAGGTGCTTTTGGAGCCTCGGGAGCTGACAGGGATCCGACAGGCTACAAACGGGACACAGGAGGTGCGCATTCGCTGGCGGGGCTTACCAGACTACGATGCTACATGGGAATCGGCCACAGTGATCCGCAACCAATTTCCGGAATTCCACCTTGAGGACAAGGTGGCACTTTTGGGGGGAGTAATGATGCGGTTCGGCGGGTCCAAGAGGCTGGCCGTGCGAATGCGAAGGGTGCTCCGGTTTGGGTCTATCAAAGGAGGAGGCGACTTGGGTCCACCACGGACCCGGTCCTAAATTTGTAATTCCGCAAGAGAATGAGAGGGCTAAAGGGTAATTCAACATTCGCTAATCCCTCCCCTAATAAGGGGCCGGCCGGCCCTAGCCATGGATTTATCGAATAATTGATGAGGTATTTGTTTTTCCTTAGAAACCCTAGTTTAATTCTTTAGCTAATTAGTTGTTCTCTAGTTTAGATCTATTATTCTAGGATTTATTATATAAATTCAGATCAGTTCTTCGTCGTTAAAACCTTAGATTAGGAAGTCCAAAGCCACAAAAATCACACATTTGATCCCCCACAAAAAGCCCTAATCGTATCACCCTCGTCATGGCCATCGGAGTCTGATGTCGTCGGAAAAAGCAAAGGTTGACGATGGCGAGATTTTTCGAGTGGCGTTGGCGACTTTTCGGACGGCGACCACCCCCATCGTCTTTGCCTCGGACAGGCGAAGCCATCGGCCCAAGTTTCACCGGCAACGGCCGACGAACTCGCCGAGAAATTGCATCGGCGCCGGCGAGCCGATGGCGGCTCGGGAGTGGCTCGATCCAGCCGATCCCAAGCCGCAGCTGTCGACTCGGCTCGAGCCGATGAACAATGCGGGTCAACAATTATTTTGGATTTTTGGTCGAATTTCGAAGAATTTTCTGCGGTGCTTCTGAATTTTGACGATTTCGGGCCCATTTGGAGTCCAAATTCAGGACGGAAAGAGGCACTGTGTAGAAGACTCAGTTGCGGACAAGCTTTCACTCCTGCAACAACGTTTCGGGAAAGATGGAGCTCGTGAGTGGCCTTTTGATCCGGGAGGAGGTAAGAGACCTGCTCTAACACTCGGAAGAACGCACTAGTGGACTTCATGCACCACCTTGAGGACAATGTGGGTTTTTGGGGACGGAGTAGTGATGGGAATGGAGATTGTAACGACAAGGGTGGCAATTTTGTAATTTTGGGACCCAAGGGGTAACTTTGTAATTTGGGTCCCAAGAGGCAATTTTGTAATTATGGGGAGTTGGGCCCTATAAATAGAAGGGAGGGGTCTCATCTTAGGGTATGAAGAAAATGGAGAAGAAAACTAGTGTTTAGAATTAGGAGTTTAGTAGTAGATTTCTAGTGTAGATCCTGGAAGAGTGGTCCTCCTCTCGAATCGAGGCCCCTAACTTGTATTTGCCCGTTTATAAAAAATAAATCCCCTTTCCACCCACCACCTTTCTCATCATTGGTCTAGGTGGATCTTCGTCTTCAAATATGTGTTTTATCTATTCATAGATCATCCCTATCGTTGATGACATTTTCATCTATTTTTCTATCCTATATGATAAACCAGACAATAGTTTGAACCTTGATTTTAATTGTTAAATGATAATCTTTTTACAATTATATGAAATAAAATCAAACTTACAAATTTTGGTACTTCAAATTTTGATTATCCTCTTATATTAGTTGTTATTAGTTAGTATCGATGGTATCAATAAGTTTTAGATGTATCATATTCGCAGGCTTGAAAACCGATGCAACTTTATTGGTCGAGATTTCAAACCTTGCTTAGGACTAACTCTAGATATCTATGACTTCAGCTTCAGCAATATTCCCAAAATTTGTTCAGTCACACACTCGTACGCTTTTGAAGCCTCTTTTAAATCATGTTGAACAACCTGCAATGTAACTTTGTGGACTTTTAGGTGTGGTGTTTTTAGGATCAAATATGATATGGTCTATAAAATTTTATTTATTTTTTCCTTAAAAAATTTGTAATATAGTTATCATATTTTCAGCTCTATGCTGGAGTGGGTACTTGTGAATTAAACCATATAAAAGCAGGTTAACTTTCTACATATTATCTTTGGTTCTCTGATGTTCTAACCTCCCATAATCTTTAGGGTGCTGAAGATGTTGAATCTCCCATGATCGCCACTGGTTTAGAAAGTACAGAAAAGTCTCCTGCACCTGCCGAATCTGCATCACCGTCATCTAACGTGCAGCCATCATCTACTGCTGGGCCTCTAACTGTGGCAACAGAGAATACTTCGACCCCAGCTTCCCTCCGCATGGTACATCTGATGTTGCTCGTCTTTCCCTTTTTTTATTTTAATGTAGCATCTGTACTGTTGCCACTGTTTTTGTTGTCTCCTTTTATATTATTTGTTGCTAACTACTTGCTTTAATGATCTGCGTCCCTTTTCTGACTTGTATCATACAATAAAATATGCATGTTAGAGCTCTCACTTTTTTGATTCCTTGTCAAGGTTTGCATAAATTTATATCCACATACCTTATACTGATACCCTCAATTAAAAGTTTTTATGTCCAAAATCTTAATGGCAAATCCACAGAGAAACTATCTATTAGAAAAGCAGCTGACTTCCATGACTCAATTAATACTTCAAGGTAAGACTCTACATTGTAGCTAATCTATGTAATCTAATAAGACTGAAGCTACTCTTAACCCATGGTTTGGGGCCCGGGAAGAGACATAATTTATATGTACTTCACCATGATCATCTAAAAAGAAAATGTCTTCATCAGGTAGGAGTCTTTGGACATTTTGTTCTTTTCCTAGGAGATAGTTTTCCATCCTGGGGTCTGTTTGTGTGCTGTTCTTTCGGTTATTTATCTGTTTATGTTTTTCTTTGTCAACCTTTCTTGAAGAATGTCAGTCACCACAGTCTAGCTTAAATGAAATTATAGCTTTTCCTAACTTATTTATCACAGACCGTGTAGCAGAATGGTGAATAATATGGATAAACATAATCCATTGGCTAATATCATTTAGTGGCATAATCCTAAAAGGTACTACTGTGAACGAAGTCATTTAATACTCCGTGCTTTCTAGGGATGCTTAGTTTCAGTTAAGCAGCTCTTAAATTTTCCTTTTGTGCTGATGAAGATTTTTTATGCATTGAATTGATTATGATTTGTCATCATTTTAACTGATATGAACAAAATTTTCAGTTACGTGTGTATTTGAGAAGTCATGCACTCGAGCAAATGGTTCAGTCAGCAACTTCTACTTCCGGACTCAGAACCATCAAAAGAGTTGATCAAACTTTACAAGACCTTGGGGTTTGTCTCCCTTACCTCAACCTTCAATATTGTGTTACATATATTTGTTGAACTTTTTTCGCGAAAGAATGGGGGAGGGGGTATTCATTTATTATTATTTAGGGTTTGTGCGTGTGTGTGTGTGTGTGTTTGGGGGGGGGGGGGGGGGGGGGGGGGGGCATTGTGGGTGTGGGTGTGGATTTTCTTCTTCTTTGGAGTGCGGCTATGTTTAGCTAGATGGTCTGTTATCGCATTGGATATGACATCTATCTTACTTCCTCCTGCATTTATGTTGCTAATATTAACATAAGATTATCCATTTCATTTGCAGGTTCACTTGAAGCCAAAGGTCCCGACAAAATCAGTTTGTGCAGAACACCTTGAATTACGTAAAGAAATTCTCACCCTTCTTAATTTACAGAAACAGGTTCTTGTTCTAAACATCTGATTCTTGTATCTTCTGGTGTGCTGCTATTCATTTCATATTTTCTATCTGATATATGTGTTGGCTAACTACACATTTTATTTTGACCTACACTTGATTTCTCTACCGCTGTTCCTTCAAAGGTTATGTTGTTATTTGTGTGGGTGTTGGTGACATTTGAAATATTTGACATCGGCTTGTCCTAGTCAGCAAGGCAATTCAAAAAAAGTCCTCAAATGTAATATAGATGTTTAAGGTTGACTCAAAAACACTATCATGACTAATTTACGGGTTGCCCACTGTTGGTCACCAATGGTAAAAAAATCTCTATCAAAATACATGAATGACATCCATATATTTCATTTCGGAACTGACAATCCAGAAAGATTTGAAGCAATGGCCAGTTGATTATGTACTCTAAGCAATGGCCAGTTGATTATCATGACTAATTTACGGGTTGCCCACTGTTGGTCACCAATGGTAAAAAAATCTCTATCAAAATACATGAATGACATCCATATATTTCATTTCGGAACTGACAATCCAGATAGATTTGAAGCAATGACCAGTTGATTATGTACTCTAAGTATGTTTTTCATTATGATGTGTACTTCAACTGCATGCAATACATGTGTCAACTTTGAAGATATCATTATTTTTTGCTTCTTGGTGCTTGCTCTTTATTATTCTTTTTTATTTTCGACATGCCATATGAAAGGCAAGTGTTATGATGAGTAAATTGACTAAAAGCATATTGATGTCTCAAGTTGAAGTAATTACATTGATTATAGATGCCCTGCAATCAAAGGATGGCATGTGAAGCTCTTGGTAAAGGGCAGAATGATTATATGCATCCCTATCAAACGCTGTTTTGTATGGTGTCGCTTGGCTGGTCGGGACATGGGAGCTCTGCTGACTAGATGAAGGGCTTAAATATGACTCCTGTTTGTTTCGGTTTCTTTTGGGTTTTCTAGTCTCTGGGCGTGTGGTTGTTTATACTAGTCACTGTGCGGTCTTTTCTTTTCTTTTCTTTCTTTTTCTTTTTCTTTTTTTTTTTTTTTTTTTTTGGGGGGGGGGGGGGTGTTCACGGGGGTAATACAATATTTAAAACTGAATACAATGCTTAAAACTGGTCCTCATGGCTCAATCCCGTCCCTTTACCACCGGGCAAGTCCACCCTGACCCAGCTGTCAGTTCTGGCATTTCTTGAAAATACGTTTGTGTTTTCCATATTTTCAATATTGGAGGGTTGGTATTTAAAATTCTATTTTGATTGGTTGTGTAGTTTGGTTATTGTGTTTCCTTCATATAATGTCTCGGCTCTGGAGTAATTCATTTTTGCCATCATCTTACTGATAAAATTCAATTCATTTCTGTATATATATTTTCTGTTCACAGACATAGAAAGATCAGATTATACATCTGGCATTTGTTTTACTCCATTCTTGTCTATTTATCTGGTATGTGTTTGGCATGTGAGCAAACCTAGAAAGGAGCTACAATAAGGTGAGATTAAGTTTTAAACCTGTTAGATTAAGGGTTTTAAAGGTATTTTCCCCCCATTCATGTTCTAGGAGTTTTAATCAGAGCACTATATAGTATAGACCTTATATAATATAGACCTTACAGTGTCGTCTAAAAGGAGTTGAAAGCATTACATGGATAAATCAAGAAATTTACCATGCTATTTATTTAATAGAGAAGCTGTAAAGAAGTTATTTCTCCCCTCCTGGTTGTCATAATATTCGAAATGGAAATGAACGGAAAGAAACATACAAGTGATGCTTGTTCTGCGTTATTTGGTCTTCAGCTGTTCACTGTATGAATCTGTATGATCATATGAATCGAGAAACAAAACTTTTACTTTCCACAAGTGATTGTTGCAAGAACCAAGGTTATGCCTGCAATTTTCCCTTCATCTTTTCCTGAACTCTGTTTGATCTAAAACAGCTTCAAAATCGAGAGGCAGAAGCTTCAGGAAACCGTGAAAGTTCATATACCGAACCACCAAGTACTTCCAAGGTAAATGATGTTAATGGTTCCTTATCTTTAGGAAAGTCAACTACAAAATCGTTTGGGTGATCCATGCATTTTGTTTTTGTTTTTGTTTTTTTGTTTTGTTTTGTTTTGTTTTTTTGTTTTTGTTTTATCCTATTTAACTCACCAATTTTAATTCACAACACAGCCTATCAATTTGATATTTAGTTTATTCCTACTCAGAATTTTTCTTCTTCTGGTTCCTCTACCTCAATAACTTAATTTTTACGTCAAAAAATGAATTTTCACGTGCCAGGAGATTAGTTAAGTAAATAATATGGTAGCACAATCTGAGAGTATGCAAACCATAATATTTCCCCTGCATACACCATTTCAATTGGCTTGCTTTCAGACGTGGTATGCCATTTTCAAGGATTTTGCTTGTATTTTTTAAAACAGCAATGACAATGATAAATTCGTCGTTATCAAACTGGACCCTTCAGACTCGTATATATCTGCTTCTTGACTATTTGGATATATGCATATAGAAATACCCTTCTGTCTTTATTCAGACGGCTTAGTTTCTGATTTTGCTGTCAGCGTTCCTACCGTGGTGAAGTTGATCGACCATTCGTCCCTGAATCTGTTGGTTTTGGAGGTAACACTAGAAAAAAAGTGTTGGAATTGATCGTCTTTATTTGCGTTGTCTTTTTATGATTAGCGATGGCAAAATGGCTAGTACACGCGCTGACGTATTTGAACTGGTGTTCTAGGTGAACGAGCAGGTAAAAGGGACCATAAGCGCAAGGTAGCTCCGCCACCCTCTCTCACGCACGCACGCACTCATGCGTGCATGTACACGGAGGTTGTTATCTAATTTCAAATACTGACTTTGTGATTTTTTTTTCAGGCCGCTGGAAGATTTGCAGATGCACCACCGTCGCCTCCCCAGTCTAAGAGGCCAAGGAAGCTGAAGACTTCAGATTGATGATCCGAGTCTTGCGCTGGTGGGCATGTGAGGCAAAAATCCTTGCATCTAGGGGCATGTCGCTTGCAACATCCCCATGGGTTTTGTAAATTATTTGCCATCAATGTAATCATGTAGTAATCCTGCGGCAGGGATGCACTTCTCCTGCCGTGGCTGAAAGGCTTGGGTTCAAGCTTGTTCCCCTTAGTTGTGTTGTTATTCGCACTGATACTGTCACTTATTTCGACATTTGTTCATTTTGCAGATATTTTTGCAGGGGAAAAAAATTCGAGAGAACCGCCGTATTACTTTCCTACAAGCTTTATGTTAGTCATATGCAGCTTTGCACTCAATGTTCAATTTTAAAGCCCAACTTTGCATCAGCAGTCTGAGAGCATAAATTGTTTGTAGACTGTTTAATTCAGGGCATCAAACATTGTAATTAGGGATTTGTAACTCCTTTTGCAACTTAACAAATATTAACAAATATTGCAAGCCATTTTTCATGCTGATATTTGATGCACATCTCTGCTTACACTGCAAATGCATTTAAAAACATCCAAACATGATTAATAGATCGAGTTATGATTTATACTTGTAAAAAAGCATGCTTAAACATGCAAAAACATATGCCCTCAGGTTGAGTAAAATTCAATATTTTTACTTGGGAAAAATGCAAATATTCAACCTTCTTTTGACGGTACTAAAGATTGGTACAATCCGAGGAGTTCAACTAATGGATTAGATGTAAATTTGCATGTTAATCCATGTTTTAAGGATTCATGCACATAAAATAACATCAACCTTTTGAGGTGGGTATCAGTGAGATCAGCTTGAACCATAGCAAGCAGCAACATGCATTCTTTAGTTTATTGGCGGGAAGCAGTGAGTTTGATTTATAAGCAATAAAAGCATGGGTTAAGGGGCTCAAGAAACCCTAGACCCCTCCCACCCCAAAAAACTAGAGAGGGAAGTAGGAAGTAGTACTCAGAAGGGCACACCGACGTGTTTAGGTGATAATAAGGACAAAATAACTGCATTAAAGGGAAATTTGGGGGAAAAGTCTGTAAAATCAAAACCGATTTTAAAGAGAAAGGGCCAAAACAAATTATTAAGCACGAGGAGTGAAAGACTGCAGACAGGAAAATGATGAAAAGAGTGATCGAGAAGGGAGCAGTGCTGCAACAAGGGGGAAGCAAGCAGCCAAAGTTGGATCACGGCAAACCTTGGCCCAGCTTGGCTGTATGTGTTGGTGATTGTTACTAAAAAAACAAAAATATAAATTAAAAAATATTTGAAAAATAAAATCAGCTTCTCCTCACCGTCCTCAATTTTAAATAACTAAACAACAAACCTAATCTCTAAAACAATTATTTAAAAACAATTCAGCAGCTGGAGAAAGGAGTGCTTCGTCCTTTTCTTTCACGCACACCCTCTCTGTTATAACCACCACCGCTCCCCATTTTCGCTTCAATTCTTTGCACCCTTGTTGACTTCTGACAAATAATAATGGTTGCCAAGAAGCCCAGAATCGTAATCATTGGCGCCGGCGTCGCTGGCCTCACCGCCGCCCACAAGCTCCACACCTCCGCCGGCGACCTCGTCGACGTCACCATCTTCGAGGCCGGAGACCGCGTCGGCGGCCGCATTCTCACCTCCGAGTTCGCCGGTGACCGCGTCGAGATGGGCGCCACGTGGATCCACGGCATTGGCGGCAGCCCCATCTACGCCCTCGCCGACAAGATCGGCGCCCTCACCACCACCGACCCCTACGAGCGCATGGACGGGTTCCCCGAGGATCCCGTCACCGTCGCTGAGGGCGTCGGTATCCTCACCCCCTCCTTCGTCGACCCCATCTCCTCCCTCTACAAGAACCTAATGGACGCCGCCAGGGACGGTAAGGTTGCCTTCGGCCCCAACAAACCCACGGGAGGAGTCGGCTCTTACCTCCGCAAAGCCCTGGAGGAGCACCGTGATAAGCTCAACGCCGGCGGCGGAGGATGCGGTGACTGGACCCTGGACGCAGTCTTCGCGATGAACGAGAACACCGAGAGGACCTTCACGTCGGCCAACGACCTCGACGACCTGAACCTCGCCGCGGAGAGCGAGTACAGAGAGTTCCCCGGCGACCAGATCACGATAGCCAAAGGTTACTCGCGGGTCATCGAGACGCTCGCCGCCGCCCTCCCGAAGGATTCGATCCGCCTGAACGCGAAGGTCCGCAGGATCGACTGGTGCGCCGGCGACGGCGGATCGCCGGTGAGGGTCCATGTGGACAGCGGCGTCATCGTGACCGCGGATCACGTGATCGTGACGGTTTCGCTGGGGATGCTGAAAGCGGGTCTGAAGAAGGAAGCGGATCGAGGATCCGCTCTGGAGTTCTCGCCCGCTCTGCCGGCGTTCAAGAAGGAGGCAATCGGGCGTCTGGGGTTCGGCGTCGTGAACAAGCTATTCATGGAAATCGATGGGGAAACGGCGCCGTTTCCGTTTCTTCAGATGGCGTTTAATGCGAAGGCGGGGGAGGAGAACGGACGCGTGGCGAGGATCCCGAGGTGGATGAGGAAGACGGCGTCGATATGCCCGATCTACGGCGGGTCGCACGTGCTGCTCGCGTGGCTGGCCGGCGAGGAGGCGGTCCAGATGGAGGAGCTCGACGATGACGAGATTATCAGCGGGGTCCACGCAACGCTGGAGGGATTCTGCGGTAACGTGGGCCGGCGGTGCAACGGGGGCGGAGGAAACCACGGGAGGATCAGGAGGGTAAAGCGGAGCGGGTGGGGGAGGAACCCGCTGTTCGGTGGGTCGTACAGCTACGTGGCGACGGGATCGAGCGGGGACGATCTGGACCTGATGGCGGAACCGCTGCCCCGAGGGGCAAGGGAACGGGAGGTGAGGCCGCTGCAGCTGCTGTTCGCTGGGGAGGCGACGCACAGGACGCACTATTCCACTACGCACGGGGCGTATTGTAGCGGCGTACGGGAGGCCGACAGGCTGCTACACTACTATCGCTACGATAGCAGCAGCAGCTGTCAACAATAGTAGATTTCGGGGTGATGGCTGCGCTTGTGGGTTTGTGTATTTTGGACTCGCTTTGGCTTAAAACAAGGGGTTTAATTAAGGAAATTAGAAGAGTTGCTTAGAGAAAACACATGATAATAAGATTATGCAGCCAGGGCCCAGCAAGCTCAAGGATCCAATAATGGACACATCATGAGAGCCGAAAGGATGAGTCATGTCAGGTAGCAAGCTGGCTGCCTCATCATCCTCCCCGCTGTCCATTATTGCTTTGTCCTAGCAGATTTGTCAAGCCCAGTACAGCTCATACGTCCACGTCATCAGGGCCCACCGCGGGGGTGGCTGCTGAACAAACAACTCTAGGTTATGTTGGCAGCAGACACTATCGGTTCGAAACAGCCTGATTCATGTCTCCCAGGGGCATCCTTGTTACTGGGCCAAGTCCGATCAAATTTGGGATTTGGTTTGTTGCACGAGCCCACCACATACAAGCAATCATATTTGTTAAATACGAGGTCCTACCCGGGGGTGGCAAACGGGTCCGGCGGGTTCGGGTCGGGTCAGATTTGACCCGATCTGAATAGGGGTAAACCCTAACCCGACCCGGATTGAATCCGGGTAGGGTTCGGGTTAACCCGTCGGGTTAAGATTTAACTTATACACTACTGCTTCTTTTTTTATATCCAGCTATTTATTAAGAGCCACCGACAATTTATTAAGTGTTGCATAATTTTCAGTAGCTCGTCGCTTAAACCGCACTGATGACAGGAAGGAAGTATAATTAACGTTACAATTTTATTAACGAAAGTAATAAAATTAACAAAAAAGTTGTATGTAAAGAGAATTAAATCCAAGACATCTTAAAGAAGAGGACAACAATTTAAATCGTATAAGCACAACTCCCATTGCAACCGTGTGTTGAAGTTATTATATAAATTCTTATATACATAAAGAAAGTAAACCGGGTTGAATTCGGGTCATCCGGGTTGACATGCCAAACTCATACCCGACCTAGATTTTATCCGAGTCGGGTCGGGTCAACCCGTTTCTTACTTGTCCCGGATTGGTCCCTACCCATACCCGGTTAAGGGTGCCGGGTTCGGGTCGGGTCGGGCTCATTTTGCCACCCTAGACCTTCCAGCGACATCCATTAGATCAAATTTTGTTTAATTTGAAATCAAATTTAGCTGAAAATAAATGTTGTAATTTAAAAGCTAATTTAAACTTAATCTAAATTAATTCTTAATTAATTCATGATTGAAGATTAATAAATTTATTAAACTTAATCTTTAGTTGTCTGTTTGTGTACGAAGCATTTGAAAGTCATGTCATTTAGTATCTGTGTGCTTGATTGCATGCCAAAGCAGATTTGGTCACTTAAATAACTTGGTGGAGAATTTCACCATGAGTCGACGGAGCAACAAAGTAATAGATTCTAATAGAGTACATGTGTTCAATGTGGTCGTAGCAATCGAATCACACGAATGTGAAGTGATCAAGTCTGTTCGAATAGCTGAGCCTTTTGGTATGAATTGCATGCGTGCAACGAGGGGCTGTTGCGATCAAGCCACCATGGTTAGTCATATGTGCATGATCTGACTGAGTGGAGCATGTAATATGGTTTAAATGCTAAGCATACTGCGCTTAAAATGCTAGCAATAGGAATGAGTCTTGGCCCTTCCATGAAGTGAACAAAGAAAAAATCAACAATTTCTAGTTAAATTTCTAGTCATACAGTTGTCTTCGTAAATAAATCTTCTTTCTGCTCACTCAAGGATCACTGAAGACATAACAACTTTATGGTTACATACATCAACTTCAGTTGCATTGCCATTAGCCTTCCCTCTCTTGTACGCTACCGAAAAGATATCCTTGCAGCTTAAATGTACTATACATACATGTCATGTGCTTCCACTGAATATTATTGCTAGGATCCTACAGCTGGCTGTGCAACTCCTTTCGCCTTGGCAGCCGCAGAAGCGGCGGCAGCTGCGGCGGCTGCGGCCGCCGAAGCAGCGGCTGACGGCGGTGCCGATGCCGTTGGTGTTGTCGATGGTTGTGCCGATGTCACCACCACCGGCTGCTGTTGCTGACCACTCACTTGGGCAAGCAAACCCTTAATCTGAGCCCCTGTTAGGGTTTCATGCTCCAAGAGGGCATTCGCAAGGGCATGCAGCTCCCTGTTGTGCGTGGTGAGTATGGCCTTCGCGTTGTTATATGCTCTCTCGAGAAACTCCTTCACCTCCTCCTCGATGAGAAGCCTCGTCTCGGTGCTCATGCTCTTTCCATTGTCGTCATAATTGTGAGTGACAAGGCCGACTTGCTTGCTCATCCCATACTTGGTCACCATGGCTCTTGCTATACTAGTTGCTTGCTTGATATCAGATGAAGCACCGGAAGTCACCTCGTTCTCACCAAATATCAGCTCTTCAGCAACCCGGCCGCCCATGCACACATCGAGCCTGGCAAGCATTTGCTTGCGCGAGATGCTGGTCTCATCCTTGTCCGGCAATTGGGACACCATCCCAAGGGCCATCCCACGAGGCACAATCGTGGCCTTGTGAACTGGAAGGGCTCCCTCCGTGTGGATTGCTACCAGAGCATGGCCGCCCTCGTGGTATGCTGTCAGCTTCCTCGATTCGTCGGATATCACTGCCGACTTCCGTTCGCTGCCCATCATGATCTTGTCCTTTGCATACTCCAGATCAGCCATGCTGACGGCTTTAGCCCCATCCATTGCTGCCTTGATCGCAGCAATGTTCACCAGGTTTGCAAGGTCTGCACCTGAGAACCCGGGTGTGCCTCTGGCTATGATCATCAGGTCCACATCCTCTCCCTTGAGAATCTGCACATTTCAATGAATTAATACAACTTCACTTGTAAAGAATGTAACTAGAGGAACACAGCCAATCAAGGTTCTAAACTTTTAAGAGAACCATTCGATAACAAAATAAAGACTGGATATAACATGAATCAACCACAAAAAGCTTGAGATAGCTAAAAGGCAGTGAATGATGGAAGAAACACTGGATTCGAAAGTACATAATAAAGAGGACATCAATACCTGGGACATGTGGGTTTCCATGATCTGTCTTCGACCTTCAACGTCTGGATTGGGAACAACAATGTGGCGGTCAAAACGCCCAGGTCTCACCAGCGCTTTGTCCAGTGACTCGGGGAAGTTAGTCGCAGCAATGACGATAATCCCCTCATTCTGCTTGAAACCGTCCAGCTCAACCAGCATCTGATTCAGTGTCATCTTCATGTACTGCTGGTCCTTGGGATTGCGGCTCCCACCAATCGCATCAATCTCATCGATGAAGATAATGCAAGGGGACTTTTTTTTGGCAGCAGCAAATAGATCCCTCACTCTCCTCGCTCCAACACCCACAAACATTTCCTCAAACTCGCTTCCACTGCACGAGAAGAAAGGAACGCCGGCTTCCCCTGCAATAGCTCTTGCTAACATTGTCTTTCCCGTGCCAGGTGGGCCAACAAGCAAGACACCTTTTGGTAGCTTTCCACCTAAACGAGTGAATCGCTAGCAAAACAAACAAACAAATAGGCATAAGAACACATGCAGCAGTCACAAAACTGATTTTGAAACTCCACTTTTTTAAACAAAGTAATGTAACTCAAAAAGGAAAAACACTGGCTGATAAACCATACACAATACCAGTTGCCACCAAACACAAGGCAGCAACTTCGGTTACATAAGTTTATGATGAACGCCTGCCATCACCAGTACAGAGAGAACATCAAATGCAAACAAAGTGTAATGGGAATAAACTAGAACAATCAATCCATGAAGCTCAAAAAAATTTAAAACCAAAGGGCATGCAATTTGGAAACATTGACAGTTGCATGTAGAAACCTGGTACTCGATATTACCGAAAAAACTACAACACACAGTAATATTGATCTTTTTTTAATACTACATTATGTGGTTGGCCGCCTATTGGTCTAGTTTTCTCTGCACATCACACTGGAAAAATTGTCATCACTTTCTGAAAACACACAATGTCGTTTGGCAGTTGAAGTCCAAGCTCCAGGTGCATTTTTCAAGAGATCAAAAGTACAGAGTGCTGGAAAATTCGAAATAATAATCTATCAATGGATGATAACATAAACTGTATACGATTGATTGGCTTCTTTCAGGTTGGTAAGAATTAATTGGGAGGGAACTTGGAGCAACGGGTAAAGGGGATATAATAGGATCTGTGCAACCCCTCATATCCCATGACCTGGGCATAGAGTTACCTCATTTGCAAGCCATATCGCAAAATGTAGCAATCCAAGCGATCCATGTGTGTGTATTTATTTATATATTTCTTTTCCGGTGTGGCTAACAAAAAAATCTATTTTTTCAATTTTTAAAAATCCGTTCCGTTGGATTGGTTATACACATTCTAAAACCCTAAAATACAGAATTTGAATTTGTGATGAAGCTTAGGAGAGTTGACCGTTTGACCATAAATAAAGCCATAACAAAAGTTCTATGATTCTATGATTCTGAATCCTTTCGCGTGCATCTTCGTCTTTTCGGTGTCTATATCCGAGAGATAACTGATGATGTGGCCCACATGTTGTGGACGGGGGTTTGTGGTATGTTTGTTTGCTTGGGATAAATGCCCCCCCTTTTACCCTTATTTGCAAGCATGCCATCCTTTTCATGGTGGGGTTTTTTTTGCATCATGCCCACACCCATACCCACATTTTTTCATTTTGCCCTCGGTTCGACCCGAAATTGTTTTTTAACCCCTTGACGATACCGGCACACGCACCCACATTTCTCACTCATTTTCGACCGAGGGTTTTTCCTCCGTGCACTGTGTGCACGGGTTAGCCACAATATCCGAAGGCGCCCACGCCGAAACTAGATTTTTGTTCGTTTAGATTTCGGAGGGTGCCCGCGCCGAAGCTAGATTTTTGTTCGTTTAGATTTCGGAGGGGGAAATAATTTTTGGAGAGAACAAAGATTTTGAGGGGATATCTTAAATGAACCGTGCCCGAAGCACGGGTCCGCGCCTCCGCGTCGAAGCTACATTTTTGTTCGTTTAAAGTTTGGAGAGGGAAATTTTTTATTTGGGGAGAACAAAGATTTTGAGGAGATATCTTAAATGAACCGTGCCCGAGGGCACGAGTTATGACTAGTATATAAATATAAATACACACACATACACACTAGAAATAACCTGTGCACATGGTGCATGGTGACTTAACAAAAACCCACAGTGGATGTAGCGCCCGCGCGCAACCAAAAAAGAGAAAAATGTGTGTGTGGATATCATCGGGGATAAAAGGGGTTAAACCATAAAAAACTTTGGGGGGGCAAAATGCACAAATTCCACCCCCAAACAACAAGATGGGCAAATGGGAAAAATCAGACGTCCAAGTGCAAAAAACACAGGGAGCCCAAAGTGAAAAAAGACCGATAGCAAATTTGTAAATATGTGGAATATGGAGGGACATTTGGCTTTTATAAAATGTAATGGCAAGCTTGCAAATAATGAGAATGAGTAGGCCTTTGTTTGGGTTCTCCACACCCACACCCCAAAGTGCACCCACCCCCTCACCCACCAGGTGGGGGATGAGATGGCAAGCCCCTCCACCCGTCACATGGGACAAATCTGATGTGAACATAATCCTGCCAACTGGGTTTGTCCCAGTCAGCAAAAACCTCCCCAATTTGTATCATATATACATATACACTAGTCATAACTCGTGCCCGCGGGCACGGTTCATTTAAGATTTTTCCCAGCGAAATCTTTGTTCTCCAAAAAATTATTTTCACAACCAAAATTTAAAAGAACAAATTAGCGTAAAAATATTGAGCTACACGGACACCTTTGGCGTGGATGCCTTAGGCACGAAACAACAAATACGACGTGGGCGCCTTCGGTGTAGAACAACAAATTCGGCGAGGGCGCCATCGGTGCGGAACAACGCGCGAGCGCCTTCGGTGCGGAACAACAAATTCGGCGCGGGTGCATTTGACGCGGAACAACAAATTTAGCGCGGACGCATTCGGCGCGGAACGACAAATTAGCGTAAAAAATTTAACGGAACAACAAATTCGACGCGGAACAACGCGCAAGGGAGTTCGATGCGGAACAACAAATTCGACGCGGGCATCTTTGGCGCAGAACAACAAACTAGCGTAAAAAAATTGTGTGGGCGCCGTTTATTGGCGCGGAACAACGCGCGAGCGCATTCGGTGCGAAACAACAAATTCGGCGCGGACGCCTTCGGCGCTGAACAACAAATTAGGGTAAAAAATTTAGCGGGCGCCTTCGGCACGAACGCCCTCAGGGTATTTTTCGGTGATGGTATTAACTTAAGTTTTTTTACATTAATTTTTTTACTTTATTTAATTTAATGGACCATATTTCTCCCCAATCTTTCACAAGATACTTTTAGTTTCAAAGTTTAGGTTCCCAATACACTTTTTCCCTAAAATTTAATCTCCACACTCTATCCCAATACACTTTTAATTTCAAAGTTTTGGTTCACAAGACACTTCTCCCCAAAATTTAAGTTTTTCCACTAAAATTTTCACAAAATCCAATCTCAATCATTAGTTTACCAAGATCAAATCTCAGACACTTTTTATCTTGTCCTAGTCAGGCGTAGAATTCAAAAAAGGTTGTCAAATGTATAATAGATCAAAGTTTTGGTTCCCAAGACACTTCTCCCCCAAAATTTAAGTTCTCATTAAAATTTTCACAAAATCCAATCTCAACCATTGATTTAACAAGATCAAATCTTAGCCACTCTTTATCTTGTCTTAGTCAGCCCTAGAATTCAAAAAAGGTTATCAAATGTATAATATATATATATATATATTACAATGGCTTGATCAAGGGTCAAATAACATCGGATTCTTTTTAAATTTTGTATACCAAAATCTTATAACATATAAATCATGTCCAAAGAAATTTTTTTAAAAAATAGTTCTTACAAGTTTTTGAGGTCGCCCATACCAAGTGCTTGGTGTGGCCTGGTATCACTTGAAAATTTGTCTATATATATGAGAAAAATCAGTATCAGGTAACTAACGAGAAAATTTCCTCCTTAGTTAGAGTCAAAACCTCACCCCATTATCTTTTCTAGTGATTTGATCTGTTCATCTTCATCTTCATGTTCTAAAATCGCAAACTATTAATTTTCAACTGAATCCAATATGTTTTGCTCATTCATCAACTCGTCATAAATTTAACAATTTCACAACAGACCTTACAATAACTAGATGAACGAGCAAAACCCATTAGGTTCACTTGAAAATTGAGTCTGATGTTTTGGAATATGATTAAAATGAACGGACCCGATCATTGAAAAAATATGAGATAAGTGGTTTTTAATGCTAGCCATGGAAGATTCCTCCTTGGCTAGCTAACCTCCTTGTTGCTATATATTTATATATATCAGAATAATAGAAAATGATGTCAGCGTTGGAAAAATTCCTGTGCTGACAATCATCTCAATTGTTTTTTAATTTGTAAAAAATGGGATTGGTTTACACCTACCCAATTGGTTAATCCCTCCCTATTTATCCCATGATCTGATTGTTAAAAATTTAACAATTTTCAAAATAATAGAACTTTTTGTAATTAACCGATCAAGTGTCAAACCCCCCTAAGGTTCACCCATATTTGGGGGTTTGAGATTGTAGAATAAGTACAACATAAAATATTTTAAAAACAAAAAACAAAAATGATGAAACCATGTTGCTAGTGCATGAATTTTCATGTGTTGTATATACATACATACATACAACTTTGTAATTTTTTTGTATAATTGTTAATGGATTAGTTGGTATTTTAGTCATATGAATTTACATATTTTTAGTTAAATAATGATCTATATATCCCTTTCTTGTTCGTAAGGAAAACATGATCTACAATTGTTAATAGCTATCTACAATGGATAGCATGGCGGGCAATCACGGAACATCTTATGGCTCATTTGCTCTGTTCATCTTAATATATACACAATAGTTAGCATATGGATGAAACATCAAGCAATTTTTAAAATATGATTTAGATGTAAATCAAGTGCATAAAAATATGCCCTATTTCAACCGTTAAGTAATAGAATAGTTTTTAAAATTGCCATCAAAAAAGAAATATAATAGTTTGATACACTTGATGCAGATGTAGATGATATCCAAATCACTTGATATACTTTATACATAGAGTTTAACATGTGTTGATTAAGATCCATGGGATGACCTACTTTGTCTCCACTTAGCATCCATTGTAGATAGTTTATCTGCAAGGCCATTATAGACCCAACAAACCAAGGAGAAAGGTATTAGCCAAACCTTATAGGTTTCGGCCGTTTTGTGTCGGTATCGGTTCCAGTGTCGGTATTGGTTGGAACTGATATGAAACTAGGGGAAAGTTTCAGTTTTAGCTGGCACGTTGTCGTTCGTTCCAGCCGAAACCCAAGATGTAAAAAAATGAAGAGAGAGCAGAAGAAAAGGAGAAGAAGAAGCTCCAAACCAATAAAAACATAAAAAAGAGAAGAACAAGAAAAAGAAGAGGAAGAAATGTACTTATGCGTTCACCTTCCGCCACGGCCACTGCCTCCCACTGATCTTCGTCGCCTTATGAGGAAGATGAGGAGCCATCCTTTCAATTAGGGCTGGCTCCTGTTGTGAGAGCAGCAGCTAGTCACATTACACATTTATACCAACATTTATTTACAAGTTCGCCACTGACAGATTTATTTACAAGTTTGTCGCTGACGGATTTATTTACAACTTTGCCACTATCTGGTAAAGGGAATAGCAAATATGTAAATAAGGTATAGCAAACTTGTAAATAAATGTAATAAATGTGTATTACACAGCTAATTAATATTTATTTCACATTACACATGCTAGTTAATTATTGATTAAAAATACACATGCTAATGTGATTAGAAAATGTGTAATTTGAGTCTAGAAAACGAAACGAAACGAACGGAATGAAATTCAACTCCGAAACCATCAAAACGAGTGAAATCTGACCAAAAGCTAAAATTCCCAAACGACTAAAACCGAAACCGAAACTGAGACCTCAAACAACCCAATCATATAGTGACGGCAAACAACTGACTCAACCTACTCCCCTCATTTCACATATCAGTTCAAAGTGTATGACGAACCAGGTACCACTGCATGCATCTTGCACCAGTTTCATCAAAACCAAACCACTGTCATTCCCAGTATCAACTATCAAATACAATCTGTCTAATCAAATATCAAAGATGATGATATATGCAGGCTAACTCAGCTGATTCCATATTGTAGTATGAGCAAGGGAAATTTGGGAATGGTTACTATGTATCTTTACTGTTAACCCAACATGAGAAGCTGTAGCAAAATGGGGCCTTCAGGTCTCAATCTCCAATTGCAGGATAAAAACAACAAGCCTACTCTCTTGTAAGTTCAGTTTGTTGGGTTATAAAAACACAAGGTAGATCAGGTGACATGTAAATGTCAACATCAGTAACATCGGTGCCTGTTAGCAGTAATTTCACCACTCATATGTAACTAGTTATTACATTTGTTAACGTTAAAGACCATATGAAAATGAAAAAGGATCTCAAAGATTCTAGGAGTAACACGCCTAAAGTTAGCACCTTATTGCATTATTTTCTAGGAGTTATACACCTAAAGTTAACATGTTATTGCATTATTTTCTCATATGGCATCATATAAGGGCGTCAATTTTCTACCGCTGGGATGCACCACACATCCAAACAACCTAGACTGTAATTCCAAAGGTTAAAAGAGGGTAAAAGCTTTATTAGAACGCTTAGTGAACCTAAAATTGAAATAAGGGTTATATGTTGAACAATCCTAACGTTTTAAGTCGACAGCACTTATCACTTTACCTCAGCCATTTTTTTGTTGCACGTAACACCCCCCCCCCCCCCCCCCCCCCCCCCCCCCAACCCCCCCCCAACCCAAACCCCAAAAAAAAACACACACACACAACGGGGGGTGCGTTATCACCAACCTGATCTATTTAGAATGAATTGTTTGTGAACTCTTTTGCCTTCATGACATTAAAAGAGTTCATCATAATTCTTTCTGTCTGAAAGAGAACCCGCAACAACCCATTAAAATTCAACCCCAAGCTCCCTCTCCCTCCCCTCAACCTTGCCCTCCTCCCTCTCACTCTATCCTTCTTCACCACACTCAACAACAACATAAAATTTCTGATCAAAATACCTTCCTTACGTTAAAATCAACCAAGTCCATGAAGAAGGATTTACTTTCAAGTTTCTCATTCCTAAATGATTCTTTTCATGATGAAAATTCTTATCGTCGGTCTAGTTCACACATAATACATAATACACTGTTGCACGAACACGACATGTCAATACTCAATAATACAAACCACAAGGTTGGAGGTCTTGGTCTCGGTCGCAGTTTCGGTCATCCAAAATTTTTAAGTTTCGGTAGTTTCGGAGTAGAGTTTTGTTTGTTCGTTTTGTTTTATGTAGACTCAAATTACACATTTTCTCGTCACATTAGCATGTATATTTTTAATCAATAATTAATTAGTACTTGTAATGCAAAATAAATATTAATTAGCATGTGTAATACACATTTATTATATTTATTTATAAGTTTGCCATTCGTTTTATTTACATTTGCCATTACCTTTAACACATAGTAGCAAACTTGTAAATAAATCTATAACAGCCCATCTCTCTCCCCCCCTTTTTTCTTTTTCCATTTCTTTTGTTTCTTTTCGTGGCCCGCTCCAGGCCCAAGCTTACCGGACTTTTCCCCCTTTCCCTCCCCCTTTCTCCTTCTCTCACCCTCGACGAAGGCCACCATGGCTTCGCTTCGTTTCATTCACCCCTGCGCCCCCTCGTTTCGTTCAACGAGAGACCTTAGGGCTTCGACCCTCACTCTGCTCTCTCTTTCGACAACATCGCCACCCCCCCTTTCCCTCTCTCACACGTTCGCGGTGACAGGGCCTTCGTGGGCTTCCTTCGACGCGACACAGCCCCTCCGACCTTCTCTTGCTGTTCGTGGCACCCCTTGCTTGCCGATTAGGGTTTGTGGCCCCTCTTTGCTTGCTGCATTAGCCCCTTACTTGCTGATGGAGTACGGTTGCTCCTCTTACTTACAGTATGTCCTTTGCTTGTTGTTGGGTTCGTGGTTCCCTTTTTGCTGCGGTCTGCTCCTTTGCTTGCTGCTTTGAGGGTTTCGGTGGTTCCTTGGTTACAGCTTGGTCCTTGCTTGCTGCTTATAGTGTCGCGGCTCCCTCTTGCTTGCGTTCTGTGGCTCCTTACTGGATGTTGCTTATGACTTGTTTCCTGATGTCGTTGGGTTCGGCTGAGAACTTGGTTTACTGTTTTGGGTTTTCGTTGAGGTTTGATCTCCCCTTGCTTGCGGGTTACTCTTTTCTTGCTTAATCTGGGTTCGACTGACTCTCCTACTTGCATGTTTTGATCTTCTTGCTGTTTAAGGTTGCGGTGGTTCTTCTGCTTGCTTGCTCTCTGTTCCTGCTTGCTGGATTGCTGGTTCCGGTGGCTCTCCTTGCTGACAGATTTGGGATCCCTTGTTGCTGATGGTTGCCGTGTAGGCTTCTGCTAATGATTGGGCTTCGGATCTTAACTTCCTCTTGGTTCTTCGGCATCGGTTTCAGATAGACTCTATCCCATATACTCCAATTTCGATTCCTTTGCTTGTATTGGAGTTTGGGTCTTATTTGCTTACAGGTTGGGCTCTCCTACTTGTGGGTTTGAGTTGTATCTTGCTTGCTGTTTTGAGTTCGTAGCTTCTCTTGCTGCTCTTGGGTTGGTTGGCTTCCTTGTTGTTCTGTGCTTCATCGCTTGATGGAGTTGGTGGCTTCTCTGCTTGTGGCATGGGCTTCCCAGGCTGTTTTGAGGTACGGTGACTTAACTACGTGCAGTTTAGGATTTTCTTGCTGTTATGGGGTTAGTTGGTTCCCTTGCTTGTGACTTGGGCTCACTGCTGGTTGTTGAGTTGTGGTTGGCTGTTCCGTTGCTTGTTGGGCTTGGCTGAATCCCTTATTGTTGTTTTGGAATCCATGGGTTGTCGTTGGATGGTGGCTGGCTCTTCTTGCTGGATGTGGGTTGTGTCTGGCTTATTTACTTGTTTGAGTTCTTTGCTTGACATGTTTGGTAGATTCCTTTGCATGCTGTCTCGGGTATCTGGGTTATTGTTTGTCTCACGGCTTTTCTTTATCAAACATTTATCAAGGTTTTCCTTCTTTCTTGATTCATTGCATGGAACAGTTGGTGTTGCTTCTTTTCAGTCCAGCTTGGGATATCTTGCCATGAGAAACATCCATGACTTTACTTTATTGCATGCCAGTTTCATTATCATTTTGTCTCTTGAGTTTACTAGTACATTTAAGTTAAATATTGTGTTAAATTGTGTAGTCTTGGGTTGTTGCTTGAGATTGCACTTGTACTGTTTGACTAATCTATCATGACAGGTTGCTATTGCATGCATGGCAGGATTTGAGGTGGACTATTACTATTGCTGTGGATCTCAGATCTCCATTGACTACGTAGTTTAATCAATATTGAACATCACGACACAATAACTAATAAAATGATTACTTCTGCTTTACTCACCGGGTTTGGAAAAACTTATGATTGGGGAGTACGGAAGCGACTGGGACCTGATCTATAGCCCACATGCAGGGGGGACGTCCATCATTTTCGATGGGTCCTGAGTCTGGGGGGCAGACAGGGACGGCCATCTTGATGGGTCCTGGAACCCCACCACAGGTCACAGTGTCACAGCTCTTACAATTTCACAGCTCTTTCAGTACTGTACTTCTACTTTTGGACTCTGTCCGGGGTCGCACCCTCTCGGTCAAAGTAGCTTCCAGATGTACACTGTATTCCCCTCATAAGTCACGGCCTAGTATTGGTTCACTTTAGCTAGTCCTATCTTTACAGTAGTTTGTGCTTATTTTAACCATCATAACATGTCTCTCTTCTGTACCCTTTCTAGCTACTGTCACATCGCCTTTTTATACCTTCTTACTCTTCTGTTGTGTGGGTTTGTTGATTACCAGGTCAGGTTACTTCTTTGTTAAGTACTATCATATCTGTGGCTGTCTTGTTTCCTTTTGTATACAGTTACTTTTCTTGTCTCTTATTTTGATATTGTCTACTCTATTAAGCGTGGTGTGACTTCTGCTGCCACTAGGTACGACGTACATGATCACACAGAGGTGTTTGAGTACGAGAAGTTGGAGCTTTCGGTACAGAACCTTGAGAGGAGTCAGAACTTCTAGTGCAGGACTGTTTGAGCCTTGACGTTGCGGCAAGTACGTGTTCTATTTACATTTCAGCAGTAGTGTAGCTTTTACTTGTCTCTTTCATGTTTAGTACTGTATTACCTGTTTTACCGTCCTTACCTGTTTGTTTATTGTCTTTTCCTTATTTAGAATTGTGTTACTTGTCATATCTAGAGTGTCCTCCTTACTTTCTGCACTGCTCCATATTGACTTCACTGACACCTGCGAGACCTGCACACTCTTGTTTCACTTGTAACAGCACCAGCCGGGAGGTGGGGCGTTACAAAATCTATCGATGGTAAACTTGTAAATAAATCTGTCAATAGCAAACTTGTAAATAAATCTGTCGGTGGCAAACTTGTAAAAAAATGTTGGTATAAATGTGTAATGTGACTAGTTGCTGCTCTCACAACAGGAGCAAGCCCTAATTGAAAGGGCGGCTCCCCATATTCCTCATGAGGCAACAGAGATCGGCGGGATGCAGCTATCGTGGCGTGAGGCAAACGCCGTGTATATTTCTCTCTTTTCCTCTTCATCTTCTTTTTCTTGTTCTTTTTTATTGGTTTGGAGCTTCTTCTTTTTCTTTTCTTGTTCTTTAACTTCTTTATCTCTTTGTTTTTTTACTTTTTGGGTTTCAGCCAAAACGTTGCCCGCCAAAATTGGTTGGAAGGACAACGTTCTGGCTGAAACCGAAACTTCCTCCAGTTTCGTATCGGTTCGCACTAATACGATACAAAATGTATCGGCCGATACCTTTCTCTTTGGTTTGCCATGTGTTATTTTCGACACACATCCAACACCACGCATCTTCATGGTTGAAGCATCTTCACTAATTTCATCTTTAACTAGAAGCATAATTCTAAAGGAATTTACTTTACTTGAATGTCTACTTCTCCACATCATTTTGTACACGACTATAAAACGGTTCATCAACTGCCTCTCCACAGTTTGGCAATAAATCATTGTTGATTCCATTGTTAATAAATAATAAGCTTTTACCAACTCTGATATGGATTATAAGCTGTGAACACTTAATTCTCTAGAATGCATGTTTTCTGCCGTGGTCCAAAAACTTAAAAACAAAGAATATAATAACTATTTTATTCCGTGTTCCATGTACATTACATCATACCAAACTTAAGTTATTTACAATTAAAATTATTAATTAGTGTAAGAACAATGTCCCAAGCGCAGCCTAATCAAATTTGTTCCCTTCATACTAGCGGATAATAATCCAATTTTCTCTTTTCATACCAACATGCTCATAATGATTGAGTAGCACCGCAAGAGAGGTGGGGGTTTTTTTGTGGTTTTTTGTTTTTTTTGTTTGGGGGGGGGGGGGGTGGGTGGGTGGGTGGGTGGGTGGGTTTAGATGCATGTGAAAACATGATGGTACTGAGTATGCTAGGAATTGGGTGGCTCTGCTTTGGGGGGCCTGGTGTGAAGACTGCATAGATCATTGGGATTTTGGGAGAGTGAACAAACTATTAGCCCATTCGAATTATATGTTTTAATTCCAAAAATAGTGTTTATGTTTGGCTTCACATAAAAAGCGTTTTCAAAAAATATAGAAAATAAATACCAAATTCACAGAGATTCAAATACAAAGTTTACACAGATTGAGAAGAATAATAATAAAAAGGAAGCAAGACACTGAGACGGTCAGATCTAGGGTGCATGGCTCAGGCTGAGGGAGAGGGGTTAAGTAGGTGAGAGCAATACGAGGTTGGATTTGGTTGGGAAAGCTTGGGATTGTCTGATTTATGGGTTAAAGATAAAGAGGAGAAAGGAGAACAATATAATGGAAAATGCATGTAGATGAAGACAATGGTTAGAATGGTAAAATGGGGAGAATTTCAATAAAGTATTTTCTGTTAAAACAGAAGATGTGGGTAAATGCTAAAAAAACCTCATAACGCTATAAATCAAGAGCACTGTATCTCCATGCCGTTATTTTTGTAAGCATTCAATCTCAAAGGGCTCAAAAAATAACGGCATGGAGTAAAGTGCTCTCGACTTTACAAGGGTGCTGAGCATTTACCATGAAAAATAACTACAGGAGTTAAAAGTGTTCTTGACTTAAAATGTTATGAGGGTTGTGATACGATCATCACGTATCATCGGCATCGACGGAGTAGTGCAAAAGGAGGAGAGGCACGCGCGGACCAAGGGGCAAATGCACAGACAGCCAGCGCGACCTGAGGGTGCGGTTTGGTAATTTTATGAAGGGAGTGGCCTTTTGGTAATTTGGGGAAAGAAGGGGTTTTGGCTATTTTAGGGCCGGCTGGCCATAGGATTTCTGCATGCTAAATTTGATTGGAAAAGACTCTTAGTGTTAGTTCTTCGGGGGATTTATACCGTGTTGCATCAACACAAGGTAGTGGGAGCGGATCCTCTCCTAAAGGGTCATTATCTTGTTGCTTTATTGTTTTTATTAGTCGTTGTCCACTTTATATTTCTTTATCTTATATAAAAATCAGATCTTTTAGTTGTTTATCTGCGCAAGTTCGTATCTAATGGTATTAGAGCTAGCCCCATGCTACGACCCACGTTGCGGAAGGGACGACATGGGGAAGAAGCAACCTAAAAGGGGACGACCTGGTGAGGCCATGGTGGGCCACTTAGAGTGGACACCCCAGAGTGGGCCGTCATGGCGGTGGTTGTCAAAAGCGGAAGGGGCGACCTGGGGAAAACGCGACCTAAGAGGGGGCGACCTGGGTGAGGCCAGAGTAGACCACTTAGAGTGGGCACCCCAGAGTAGGCCGTCGTGGACGGCGTGTCGGAAGCGTGTTGGTATGTTAGGATCCCGAAAATAGTCCCACATAGAAAGTGCAAAAGAAAAGGTAAAAGTTTAAATATTAGAGGGCCTCTCCACCTAATACCAATTGGTTTTGGGTTGGATGCTCAATAATACTTAACAAATGTGGTGTGAGCCAGGTGTTATGGGCCTAGTATGGGATGTGCCCTTAGCATGGCTATTATTAGAAGCCTAGTATGGGATGAGTTTCTCACAAATGGGCTAGTGTTGGAGGCCTGGTATGGGATGTGTCTCTATCAATTGGTATCAGAGCTGTAGATCCGCATGGCGAATACCAGATCCAAGGAGAAAATCGACTTGCTCGAGTAGAAGTTTGATGCAAAGATCGAGGAGGTTCGTGGGGAGATGATTTCGTCTCAATCCAAGACGCAATCCCAACTAGAAGACATCATCAAATCTCAACAACGGACGGATCAAACCCAAGCGCAACTCGTGGAAACCCTAAAAGAGACACCTTTATTCAAAGGAAAGGGGGTCAAAGAACGAATCACGTAAGAAGCGGAAGATTCGGAGGCGGCTTGGGACATCGGTGGGGCAGGGGCTTCAAACTCCCCCAAGGCAGCGGCGACAGCCGACAGCGGCTGGGCCCTACGGAGGGGCAAGCGAGATTTCCGCCAGGCATGGGAACCCCCCATGGGGCAGGGGGAGCAGGGAGCTTCCAACAACCCCCCGGCAGGAGCGACGGCAACCAGCGGGCCTTCCTGGGCCCCGCAGAAGGGCATGCGACCCTTCAGTGCGGCGCAGGAACACCTGCAGGGGGCCAGTGGGAGGCGGGGAACTTCCAGCAACCCCGGCTTGTTCGGCAGTGGGCTGCAAGGTCCCGGGGGCCTACAATGCCTCCGACGAACCTGCAGACAATGGCGGGAGGCTGGCCAGGCATGGGTCTACCACCCGGGCGAGTTTTTGGTGGTGAAGGTGCTAATTGGGCAGGTCGGCAAGGAGCAGCAGGTCGACCGGCCTTTCCAAGGGGCGTGGGGAGATTTCGACCCCTCCACGAAGGTGAGGAGCAAGGACAGAGACCCCAGGATGGTCGACAAGCAGAGGAGAGGCCTCGGTGGCCCCAAATGGAGTATAAAGACTATGGTCAATACCATGAAGCCCCCCGAGATTGGCCGAGGGAGGAGGACCCCAAGGATTTGGAACTATACCGGACCAATGCCTACATGCAGGTCAATGGTGGTATAGGCATGACCGGCAGCGTGAGGGGGGTATGCAGGGGGGCATAAATGCAGATCGTCGCCTACAGAAGCTGAAAATGCCGGTCTTCGAATGGACTGATCCAGCGGGATAGATATATCGAGCTGAGAGGTACTTTGAGGTGATGACGGTAGCTGAAGTATTAAGGGCAGTAGGCATTTATTTTGAGGGGGAGGCACCGGCATGGTACCGACGGCGTCAGAGGCAGCGTCCCATGCAGACGTGGTGGGAGTTGACGAGGGAGATGCGGATACGCTTCCTAGAGGTGCACGGGGAAGACTGTTTTGAGCAACAATATACTCTCAGACAGGAGGGATCAGTGAGAGAGTACATCAAGAAATTCGAGGTATTATCGGGACGAATTTCGGGGGTGTCGGAGGAGTCATGAGAGGGAACTTTCATGAAAGGTTTGAAACCTTCCATCCGGGCAGAGATGAGGATGCAGACTCCGAGGGGGCTACTGGATAGGATGCGTCTGGCGCATATGGGGAAGAGAAGCAGGCTGAGAAGCGACGGACTTGAGGAGCATGGGGCAGTACCAGTGGCCGCATTACCGCACCACTGTCGGGCCAAAGACCTACGGCTGGAGGATCAGCCCCGGCGGCGGAGAGTGGCAAGGCTCGTTCTGGAGGGCAATTCAGACGCATGACAGATGCGAAGGTGAGGGAGCGGTGAGCTAAAGGTCTCTGCTTCAAATGTGATGAGAGATTCACGCCAGGACATCGTTGTGAGGGTCATCTTCTACAGCTGACAATAGTACCAAACGAGGAAGCCCAAGAGGAGGTAGTGGAGTTGGTAGCTGGCGAGAAGGAGGACGACGGGGAGCACTCCCATTTAGACATGACAGAGGTATCACTTAACTCCGTGGTGGGGTTCACACCGAACCATACCATAAAGTTGGTGGGGAGATTGGGAGATCAGGATGTGACTGTGTTGGTTGACAGTAGTGCAATGCATAATTTTATATCAGTAAGGGTGGTGAAACGTCATGGATTACAGCTGAGTATCATGGACAAATTTACGGTGTTGTTGGGAACGGGCAAGTTAGAGGAGAGCAAGGGCATATGCAAGGGCCTGTTGGTGACGCTACAATGCGTACAGGTGGTAGAGGATTTCCTGCCACTAAAGTTGGGGAATGTGGACATGATTCTGGAGGCGCAGTGGCTGAAGAAATTAGGGGATGTGAAGGTGAATTGGAAACTCCTACGGATGGAGTTTCAAGAGGAGCGGACCGTGGTATGGCAGGAGATCCCAGCTTGTGTTTTTCTATTGTGACATACCGGTCCATGGCACGTGCACTACAGAGGGCTGGCGGTGGGATATTGATGGAGTTCCAGGGCATGGCAGTGGAGAGAGGACACAGCGAAAGAGATTCTGCGGGAGGTAGAGCAGTTGCTGGTACAGTTCGACCAGATCTTTCAGGAGCCCCATGGCCTTCCGTCGGGCCGCAGTCATGAGCACGCTATCGTCTTAAGGGAGAGGGCGGTACCTGTCAGTGTTCGACCCTACCGCTACCACCATGTGCAGAAGGATGAGATTGAGAGGATGGTGGGGGAGATGCTGCAGGCCGGGGTGATTCAGCCTAGTGTAAGCCCGTTCTCTAGCCCAGTACTGTTGGTTAAGAAGAAAGATGGGAGCGGGAGGTTTTGTGTGGACTATAGAGCCTTGAACAAGGAAACGATGCCGGGCCAGTTTTGTATCCCAGTCATTGATGAGCTGCTTGACGAGCTCCACAAGGCGACAATGTTCTCAGAGGTTGACTTGAAGGCGGGATACCACCAGATTCTAATGCGAGCAGAGGATGTCCCAAGACGGCGTTCAGGACGCATGAAGGACACTACAAGTTTTTGGTCATGCCTTTCGGGCTGACCAATCACCAGCGACCTTCCAGGCCTTAATGAACAATGTTTTTCGTTCTCACCTGCAGAAGTTCATATTAGTTTTCTTTGAAGATATTTTGGTGTATAGCATGACTCTGGAGGATCATGTGAGCCACTTGGAGATGGTTTTTCGGGAGTTGCAGGCCCATCAACTTTATACCAATCGGAAGAAGTGCCTATTTGGCCAACGACAGGTGGAGTACCTAAGGCATATTGTTTCAGCAGAAGGGTGACGGCGGACAGATCAAAGATTTTCGCAATGTTGGACTGGCCCACTCCTACATCCTTGAAGGCATTGCGAGGATTTCTAGGTCTGTCAGGTTACTACATGCGGTTCATCCGGAGTTATAGCACTATTGCGCGGCCATTGACGGATTTGTTGAAGAAAGATGGGTTCAATTGGAATGAGGCGGCGACTCAGGCTTTCGAGGCCTTGAAGGCAACGATGTCCACCACACCAGCGCTAGCACTTCCAGACTTTGGTATGCCATTTGAAGTGGAGACAGACACGTCAGGATATGGGCTTAGGCCTATGTTGATGTAGAAGGGGCGGCCAATTGCTTATTTCAGCCAGGTACGTTCAGTTCAGGCACGGCTGAAGTTAGTTTATGAAAGGGAGTTAATGGTGATTGTTTTGGCTATTCAGAAGTGGCAGCCTTATTTACTGGAGAGAGCTCGTGGTGCGGACAGACCAGCGGAGCTTGAAGTATTTGTTGGAGCAGCGCCTGGTGACTGAGGAGCATCAGAGATGGCTGTCTAAGCTAGTAGGGTACCGGTTCAACATTCAGTACCAACCGGGACTGGAGAACAAGGCGGCAGATGCATTATCACGTCGGGAGGAAAGCCGTGGGTTGCGGGCGTTGACTGTCCCCATTTTACGTGATTGGAGGCCACTGTTGGAGGAAGTAGAGGCGGACTCCGGGCTTCGAAACATTCGGGAGGCAGTGTTAGGAGTATCTACGGATCACCAGGGGTATGAGGTGGTTGTTAGTCAACCTTTGTATCATGGGCGGTTGGTTATTCCTCGGGCTTCGACGTACATTCCCCTTTTATTTCAGGAGTTTCATGGTAGCACGATGGGGGGTCATTCAGGGGTACAGCAGACATATATGCGGATGGCCAGAGAGTTGTACTGGGTCGGTATGAGGAAGGACATCGCGCAACGGGTGACGAACTGTGACGTCTGTCAACGTCACAAATACTTGGCCATGGCTCCTGTCGGTCTGTTACAGCCACTCGCCCTACCAGACAGGGGGTGGGATGAGATCACGATGGACTTTATTAAGGGGTTGATGAGATCAGCTGGATACTCGGTCATCTTTGTGGTGGTGGATAGGTTAAGCAAATATGCCCATTTTGTAGCCTTGAAACACCCTTACACAGCAGTTTCAGTGGTGGCAGCCTTTATGCATGAGGTGGTTAGATTGCATGGATACCCAGAAGCGATAGTATCAGATAGAGGCCAGGTATTCATGAGTACCTTCGGAAGGGAGTTATTTCGCATGCAATGGACGGCCTTGAAAAGGAGCATAGCATGCCACCCTCAGACAGATGGGCAGACTGAGGTGGTCAACAGAAGCATTGAGACATATTTGTGTTGTTTTGCAGCAGAGACCCCGCGGCAGTGGTCGAGATGGTTGGCTTGGGCTGAATACTGGTATAACACTTTTTTTCATTCATCAGCCCAAACCACACCTTTTCGGATTTTGTACGGCAGAGATCCTCCGCATATAGTCCACTACGGCCATAGTTCGACACCTGTATCACGTGTAGAGGAGTATTTGGGTGAGAGAGATAGGGTGCTGGAGGAGCTAAAGCGACATTTGACTAGAGCCAAACAGGTGATGAAAACGAAGGCGAATGGACATCGGCACGATGTGCAATTTGCAGTGGGGGACAAAGTATACTTGAAGTTGAGGCCATATCGACAGAAGTCTCTTACCCGTCGTAGCAATGAGAAATTGGCGGCAAGATATTACGGACCATATGAGGTAGAGGCCAAGGTTAGGCAGGTGGCGTACCGACTGAAACTCCCACCGTCGTCTGTCATACACAGTATTTCATGTTTCACAGTTGCGGCGAGCGTTGGGAGATCATAGTTCGTCACCACTTCTTCCGCCCACTCTGACAGAGGACATAGAGGTGATTATGGAGCCTATAGATGTCAAGGGGGTGCGTCACGGACCGGGTCGGGCTCGGGAGGTGCTTATTCATTAGAGAGGCTTGCCAGATCATGACGCCACGTGGGAACTTTTTGAGACCATCCAGCAGCAGTATTCTGACTTCCACCTTGAGTACAAAGTGGCACTTTTAGGGGGAGTAATAATACGATCATCACGTATCATCGGCGTCGACGGAGGAGCGCAAAAGGAGGAGAGGCGCACGTGAACCAAGGGGCGGACGCACAGACGACTAGTGTGACTTGAGGGAGCGGTTTGATAATTTTATGAATGGAATGGCTTTTTGGTAATTTGGGGGAAAGAAGTGTTTTTGGCTATTTTAGGGCCGACTGGGTCACTGGCCATAGGATTTCTGCATGCTAAATTTGATTGGAAAAGACTCTTAGTGTTAGTTCTTCGGGGGATTTATGCCTTGTTCCATCAACACAAGGTAGTTGGAGCAGATCCTCTCCTAAAGGGTTCATTATCTTGTTGCTTTATTGTTTTTCTTAGTCGTTGTCCACTTTATATTTCTTTCTCTTATATAAAAATCAGATCTTTTAGTTGTTTATTTGCGCAAGTTTGTACCAGGTTGTCAGCATTTACCCCATTAAACACAGGAACAACTTTGAATTGTTAATACCACCTGTATACAAATTAGATTCATTCTCCTTTACCTTGGGATCGCGAAGGTAGTGAACAATTTCCTCTAATTCAGCTTTAGCCTCATCCACTCCTTTGACATCATTAAATTTAGTACTGGAATCCATGATCGGCTGCACCTCCTCATGTAGGCCAAGGCCTGCAATGGTGAGTAGACTGAAATGTTGAATCGTCTAGAGTTTGAAGCCAAACTCTAATGAATATAGACAATTTAGTAGCAAATCATATTCGAAAAGATGACAAACCTTTACTAATTCCTCTGTCCTCAATAAGTGCACCAACACCAGAAATCAGAAGAAAGGTGAGCGCAATTGTGCGGACAGTACGCCACAACTGCTCTTTAAAATGACCAGCTTCTGATGTCACCATGTGAATTGGAGCACTTGCAGTGCCAAGAACTCCGTCTTTGGTGATTTGGCCAACATTTTTTAGAGCAGGTACACCGGTGAAAATTTCCTCCTTTGACAAATTAGCGACGCCTATATTATCAAGAGCTTATGGAGTCAAAACAGTTTGTAAATTAGCACATAGACATAAAATGATGAAAGTGACAAGGCTACTATAATTTCATCACATCCAACAGACGACCTTCTCAACATGGGTTCCAGCTTATGATGCAGGACTCCAATAAAACTTTGGTGAAATTTCACAAGCAGCTATTGTCATGACTAAACCCTCTTTTCATTAGTGTCATCTGAAAGGGAGTTACTTTGCGCACCTGCCGTTTTACTCAAGCGCACTTACCAGTTATTTACAAGTTTGTCATTCAATTACATTATGCGCACATACCACGTATTCCTCTTTTAACCTCGTATGCCCCCCGACGAGAACTCCGACCACGATTTACTAGGGTTTGGAATGGGTGGTGAGGAAGTGGGTGAGGGGGGCTGTGGAGGTCAAAGGAGGCGGAGGCGGAGGGGGTTTGGGGAAGAGGGAGAGGGGGCTGGAGAGGTCGGACGAGGGGGGCAGCGGAGGGGGCTGGGCTGGGGAGGTCGGCGGAGGGGCAGAGGGGGCTTCAAAAATTTGGCTATAAGAGTGTGCAATGATCAATTTCAGTGGTAAACTTGTAAATAAGTGGTATGTGTGCAGGAGTAATGGCAAACTTGTAAATAAGTGGTATGTGTGCAGAGTAAAACGGTAGGTGCGCAATGAAGTTACCCATCTGAAATTCTTGGCTAAGAAAGCAATGAAAAAAAAGATTTGCTAAATGAAACAGTTAGATAATAAAGGTTGGACGGAGAGGAACTCAGATTTTTTCTATACGCATAATGTAACCATATCCAATTATGGGCCACAATAAAGCCAATAGAAAAAATGAATGGATTCCAAATCTACCCTACTATACTCTCAATGAGCAAAAACACGCATGCACGCACAGTGGCCAACAACATTACATGTAGCTAACCATGCCCCCCCCCCCCCCCCCCCCCCCCCCCCCCCGCGAAAACAAAAAAACATACAATTAAAATAAACCACAAGCCAAAACTGACAAGGCAGAATCTCAACATCTTGAGTTCAACAAATATATGTGGATAAATTGTGAAATTTAGAATAAAAGCTATCAAGGTTGGATTTCATTTAGTACATTGATCTCATTATTAGATATTGAGATGCCCCTAATGTAATTTTGATGATGATCAAACAATTAAGTCTGCTAATCAAGTTGATGTGTGTGCATGTATTAAAGAAAAATTTGCAAAAAGTGACGAGTTCAAAGCAAGGATGATGATGATTCGCATCAAGACTCATGAAGCTCACCGAAAGATCCATGAAGCCATTCAAGTTGGAGAGCTCATAGTCAAGATGATTGTGAAGTTCAATCAAGGCACCCAAAGCTCAAGAATCAAAAGACAATGAATTGATCTTCAAAGACTGCATCAAGATTCAAAATTATAAGATTCAAGATTATGGTAATTTTAATTAAATTTTATTGTGTCTTTAGATTCATTGTAAAAGCCTATGATTGAAGCTTCACACACTTAGGAAACCACTCTAAATATTTTAAAATTATTTTGAAAGAGTTTTTTCAAGCTTTCTATGCCATATTTTTGTTTTCAGAAAAACTAGTCGACTAGTTGTTTTGTTTGAAATAGGCTAAGGAAATGTAAAAAAATAATCGACCATAGTTATGAAACTAGTCGACTAATGGTTACACTGTGGTCGACTAGTTCATGAAATATGGTCGACTAGTAAATACAGAGAACAACAATTTCTCTGGACATTACCAGACTAGTCGATCATAGTTCACCAAGTAATCGACTAGTGGCCAGCTAGTCGACTAGTGGATAAACTGTAGTCGACTAGCAGCTAACCATTGGACTATAACGGTAACATTTGTCTAACCGTTGGAGAGCAGTTTTGTCAACCTGTTTAGTGCAGATTGAAGGCTTATAAATAGAGAACTGTTGTGTGATTTTATTATGCATTGAATAATCAATTTTTTGGGCAAAAACAAGTATTTTAAAGCCCTCTCTTAGCCCTCTTAAAAGATTTCTTTTGCCAAAAGTTTCAGTTGTTTTACAAAGCTTTTAAGCATCTTTCTCTTGGCCACTAAGTTGTGATCTCCTCAATATTTCATGTCGACTTACTTGAGATCATAGCTTAAGTTTTTTCTTAGCCACTTTACACACCAAAGCTTCAATCTTGGCTATAAGAAAAGTGTACTCTCCATCAAAGCAAGATTTGTGAACATCCTTAGTTGTGAGGTGGTAAGCTTTCACTGTTGTAATTGTTTGGTGTATTGCGGATTGGCATTGTAATTAGAAAACCACACTTGTGGTGATGATTTGTTGGAAGTCCTCAAGTTATGAGGCAAGTTGAGAAATCCTCTAGTTGTGAGACAATTGGAAACTTCTTAAGTTGTGAGGCAAGTTGGAATCAACTTCGTGAGAGGGTGTGATTAGTGGAACTTCAAGTGGTTGCTTGGGACTAAACTAGCACAAGGGTTGGGTTAACCAGTATAATTTCTACGTGTTTGCGCCTGCTCTCATTGCCTTTTGCCTCTCTCTTTATTTGCATATTGTGCTTATATTTTCGTTGCATATCTTTTCTTGCAAATATTTAAGATTGTGTTGATTATCTTCCAAGTAAGGTAACTCTCATTGGAAACTTAGGGCCTGTTCTTTTTGTTGAGAATGATTTTGTGGAAAGTTGAGGGGTTGTGGAATCTTGATGTGAAGAAAGTAGAGTTTTGTGTTTTTTTTGTTGGAAAGTGGGTTGGAAAGTTGTTTTGAGAAAATTTTGTGGGTCCCTCGTAACTTTCTTGTGTTTTTGTTGTTCGGAATGTTGGTTGGAAAGTTGGATGAAGAATGTTATGTGGGCCCACTAATTATTAAACTAACTAATTAATAAAGTATTAAATAACCCGATAACTAATTAATTACCTAAGTAATTAACCAATTAATTAACTATTAACTAATTAACTAAGTAAAAGTGATTAACTAATTAATTAACTATTAGCTATTAATTAATTAACTAATTAATTAACTATTAGCTATTAATTATTTAACTAACTAATTAACTAATTAATTAACTATTAACTATTAATTAATTAACTAACTAATCCGATAATTAATTACCTATTAAATATTGGAACACTGTGCATTGAGGAATGCACAGTGTTTGGAATGCGACAAATAAATGTCGGAACATTGTGCATTCCTCAATGCACAGTGTTCCGAACGGTAAAATATAAACCGAATGTGCTGCTGCCCGGCATTTCATATTCTTGTCGTAATCCTTGCTTTTTGCGGAGATTTTGGATGCTGAAAGTGCTGCTGCCACGGCGAAGCCAGCGCAGAGTTTGTTCCGCGATTTTTTCTCCACAAAAAGAACGCAACGCGAGAAAGTGGGTTGAGAAAGTGGGGAATAGCGTGTAAATAGTGCATGAATAGTAAAAATTTTACAATTTCTTGCCCACTTTCAACAAAAAGAACAGGCCCTGAAAGTGCTGCTGCCATAGCGGAGTCAGCGCGGATTTTGTTCCGTGATTTTTTTCTCAACAAAAAGAACGCAACGCAAGAAAGTGGGTTGAGAAAGTGGTGAATAGTGTGTAAATAGTGCATGAATAGTAAAAAAATTTGCACTTTCTTGCCCATTTTCAACAAAAAGAAAATGCCATTAAGTAAACTTAGAGGGGAAATTTTAAGTTCAAGTTTTTATTCGATAACACTACTCACCCCCACTTATTCTTATGTTTACTTACCATCCACAGGATCCCCAACACTCATAAGGGGTAAATCAGCCTTGACAACATTCGATGGTACACATCTAATTTTACGAATTAATAAAGGGAATCCTTAAGCCGGAAACAATGTAGACCTATACAATGGAAGTTA